>CAJNDT010002446.1:628505-746005 GCA_905221615.1 Symbiodinium sp. CCMP2592
AAGGAACCCTTAAAGGACCCCTCTTAAAAGGAACCCTAAACCCCTTAAGGAACCCTTAAAGGAACCCTTAAGGGATCCCTAAAAGAGGTACTCTTGCCGGACACTTGCGGGAACCCGAACCCTCGTCCTGCAGTTCTCCAACTGCTCGGCTGCGCCATGGGCGAACTCGCACCTTCAGGGCTTGAGCAGTGAACTCAAGCTTGCTGAGGGTGCTATATACGTGTGTATGTATGGGCGTGTATATATAAGTATACATATATATATACATATATATATAAGTACATATCTGTTTACTTATAAGTATATATCTGTTTACTTATGTACTATGTATGTATGTATTTCTAATCTACGAACAGCTGCGCAGGGCATGGGGATTATGAGGCTTCTTGACGTTTCGGTTGTGAGACTTGGTTAGCAGCTACAGAAACCGCGTGTAAAAAGGCTGCCATGACAAATAGACAGCATGCGGTATGCTATCATTTTGTATGTGCACGTCGTTCAACACCAGCCTGAATTCGGGACTCCCAGACCTTCCAAGATCCCTACATTTAGGAATATGCCGTAAATCATATTAGGGATCCCATTATAAATTACGGTACATTGCTGAATTAAGGGAATTTGGAAGGTCTGGGCTGGTCACCGCAAGCATGTAGGTCATATTGTACTTGGAGGGTCTTTAGGGGACTTAGTAAGTAGGTAGTAAGTAGACTTATAAGTACCCTAAAAGGGACCCCAATTGGGGTTATGGTACTTATTAGTCCCTAAAGTAACCAGTTACTAAGTCCCCTAAACCCTAAACCCTTATAGAATTCCTGTAGATCCCTTTAAAAGACCCCTAAAGGAACCCCTTACAGTTACTAAGTCCCCCGACCCTCCAAGTAGGGTTTACATGGCGTCAGGGCTTGGAACTGCATAGCCGTGAGGAAAAGGCAGAAACTAGGGCTTAGTGTTTAGGGTTTAGGGTTTAGGGTTTAGGAAGGATCATACAGAGAGTCGAATTTTCATATGGAAGACTGAAGAATTTGACCAAGTTTTGGTGGTGCGGTGCGGTCATGAACTGATGCCTTTCTATGGAGTGCTTCTCAATAGCAGCTTACACATTTCAAGCATGGAGCCTAGGCTGCTAAATCCTGGATCTCCGGATTAGAGTTTGATGGCAGGGCAGGGGTTTACAACAGCACCCACTACCATGTTGTGGCTTCGGGTTTACGGTTTAAGGCTTAGGACTTAGGATTTAGGGTGTAACGGGCTTAGGGTTTAGGATGTAGGGTGTAGGGCCGTCACATGGCTTGCACGGCATTCCGGGGTCTTGTCTTGAGAGGGGAATCACCATGACCACTACACTCACTACACACGCTCGATGTCCTCGGTTCAGCGAGTCCGCATGCTCGGTTTAGTTGGTGTTGGTCTCTCTAGTCAGAGAAAAGCATCTGTGACAGTCCCCAAACCCTGAAGCTAAATCCTAATCTAAGTTGTGCTTTAAGCCCTTCGAAAATTATTTACTAGTATGGTTCTCTAAGAAATAGTAGGGTAATTAAAAAAAGATCCCGAAGGACAACCCAGTAATGATCTCCATGTCAAGCAGCACGATGTAGGTCCCTGATAAATAACCTGCCCTTTCTTCAGTTCTCCTAGGGCACGAAAATTTCAACCCCTCATAGTATCCTTGCTGAGGGATTGTGCGAATGTAATTTATCCCCATCAAGGGTTACCATCCCGTTTACAAGCTCTATCTTGGGATTACGATCCACGCGCGCACCCTTATGGATGGTCCTGAAGCGAAACCCCCGTAAACCATATAGATCCATCAGCCGAAACCCTGAAACCATTGAAACCAAGAGCGTTCAGGGTGTGAAAGCTTTGTTCGGGCGTCTAGGGCCCAGGGGCTTCAGCGTTCAGGATTTGTGGTTTTACAGTCGGGCTCTCTCGGGGTGTGCTTCGTGGGCTGAGAATTTCGGGTTTTAGGCTCTGTTCTTGGCCGGGTTTAAGCGAAAGTGCTTCCGAGGCACTGTTCGCCCCTTCCTGAAGTCAAGCAGGATTGCCAAGGTATTTGTGGATACCACACTATAAGCTTTAGACGGGAACACTATCCCTGGGCAACTGTACCCATGAACCGAATTTCTGACAACTTCCGAAAACTCGCCTTTTCAATATCTACACAGTGACCAAACGAGACCCTCTCCAAGCCCTACAAGACCCTTATAAACAAGAAAACTCCGTAAGGACCGTCGCGAACCCTGAAAACCTACCAAAAACCGAGCAGAACCCGAACAAACTTACCAGAAGGGTCGGGTCCTTGAAGGGGTTGCCCCTTGTTGAGGCTCTTAGGAGTATAGAAATCAGGACAGCGCTTTAAGAGAGTTTTGAAAGTCTCTACGACGAACGAAAGCAGCGACTACTCACGACTCACGCGCTGGGTGCAGTTGCTGAAAAGCATGGCGGCATGAACATGAATCCTCAACACCATGCTACCAAGTGTCGGCACTTGCCCTCAAGCCAGAATGTGCACAGCCTCGGGACGGCGCGCGGGCTAGACTTTTTAGGAATTGCAGTTTCCATGATCCTCTGCAAACAGTCTCACACCTGCAACTCGTTCGGTTCGTACTACTCATCTCATCTCTCACTCGTCTTGAGGCTGCTAAGACAAGCCTGTGCACACTCTCTGAAACCTACACCATTGAAGCCTGAACCCTGAACTGTAAACCGCAACCGCACACTTTAAACCGTAAAGGACTCTTACCCATAGGCCCCAAAGTAGTTCCTTTTGGGGATTACCTTATAGGATTCTATATATGAACCCCAAAAAGGAACTACTATGGGGCCTATGGGTATCCCTAAACTGAAGCGATAGACCCCGGACTGGCATTCACAATGCACTGGAGGCTTTTTCGGCTTTTCCTATAGGCGCTTGTACGAGGTGGTAGTATAGAGGCCTTACTGATGTCACTGGCGTGTCGCGGTATACTATCATTGTTCTCATACAAACACTATAAGGGAGTAGGAATTATTACTAGTAGGTCAGCCCTAGGCTCTTTTAAACCCTAGGCCAAAACAAAGCCCTGCAAACCTCGAAACCCTGAACTCTCAATCATGAACCTAAACCTAACATCAACCCCACTCTAAACTTGATCGACGCAGCCATACTGCGCACTAAGCCTAGGCTCCAGCCCTTTCTGGGGGTTCCAGGCTTTGTGGATCTTATCACTAAGGATCCGGGCTAAAATGTTAAACGCAACACAATGCGGCTGGTTGGTCAGTGTGGACCATTAGCCTCAGCCCCTAGGGTTCAGCTTTCCTTAAATCTCCTAAACGTCCTAAACCCTAAACCCTAAAACCCTAAGCCCCTAAACCCTGAAAAGCCGTAAAAACCCCAAAGCCCTAAACACTACTATATCGTTTCCTCCAAGTCGCTTCGTCTTGGAGACACTTGGCAGCTGCAGAGCGCTCTTCGCTTGTGCACGGAGGCGCCTGGCGATCCTCAGGAATCTGTTGCTGTACTTGGAGGGTCGGGGGACTTAGTCAGTAGGTAGTAAGTAGACTTATAAGTCCCCTAAAGGGGACCCTAATTGGGGTTATGGCACGTATAAGTCCGTAAAATAACCAGTTACTAAGTCCCCCGACCCTCCAAGTAGAGTTTGGGGTTTAGGATTGAGGGTTTCTTTTTATGGGCATCCTTTGCTGTAGAGCTTGCCTCGAGGCTCATACCCTACCCCTTTTTTAGGATACCTAGCTTTATGGTTGAAAATCGGTTATCTTAAAAAATAGGCGCCCTAAAAAAGGGGTAGGGTATGAGCCTCTAGGTATGGTTTAGGACTGAAGGTGGCGATGCGCTTAGGATTTAGAGTTTTCGAGGGTTGTTACTTCTGTGTTAAGTGCAGTAGAAATAGAAACAATAACGATGATGATGAGTAGCACTGTAACATACAATCACTGCTTTTGTCTACCATGTGACACTCGCAGCAATGCACATGCCCACCCAACCCCCTGCCACCCCGCTGCCGTACCAAAACAAAGACAGCGGTCGGTGAGATATTTGGAACTTGGCATTAGAAAGGACAGGAGCTGGGCAAGTTGGGAGTACCATGCACCTACATATCTCTGCTTATGTGATGTGCTATTTGTGTAGATAGATAGAGAGGGTATATGTATGTCATGTCCTTATCAACTGATGTGTCAATTTACCTATCTATCTCTAGACTCACCTCTCTCTCTATCTCTCTCTCTCTCTCTCTCATTCGCTCCATCTGTCCTGTCTATCCAACCATGTATTTGCATACCCGTACACAAACACATCACCTAACTCATTGACTTCCATGCCTACGCCTGCATACATACGACTCACAACAACCTGCCCGTATACATCGGTACGATGTTCCCCATTGAGCCGCAAACTCTAAGCCCTTAGCCCCAAACCCTAAAACCCGAGCACTCCACCAGACCCACAGAAATCAAAAGCCCAAGCCCGTCACCCAAAAATGAACCCCAAAGTCCAAACCCCAAGCGCAGGAACACCATGCTGGCCTTTAAAACAATCCAACCCCACGCCAGCCGTACAAACAAAAGCACGCACACATACAAACCAAAAGAACAAACAGAAATTTCTGTAGCACTCTGTAACCATCCCCAAACTATATACTTACAAACTACATGACAACTTGAATCACCCAAAGCATCAAAAGAGAGCACCCCCTTCTCTGCGAGTAACGTCGCAGCGGCGGAGCGACCCGGTCCTGGCCTCCCGTGCCCGAGACAGACGGTTTTTCAGGTTTAGGGTTTAGCGTGTAGGGGTTAGGGTTGAGGGTTTTACGGTTTAGGGTTTAGGACCCGTCTCGGGCTTAGAGTTTAATTTGGTTTGAGCTCCTCTTTGAATTGAAAGTTGTAAGGCAGGATTCCCAGAGAGCTCGCTACCTCTTATTTCAGAACCATACCTTCAACCAGAATATTAAGGCCTTCATAATTTAAGGTCTATGCCTCAATTAGGGGATGTTCGGCTCGCCGGGTTAAGGCCCCTGTAGGGTTTAGGGTTTAAGGTTTAGGGTTCCTTCTTGAAGCAGGGATCCGTATTGTTGGCTTAGGGTTCAGGGTTCGGTGTCCTCCTTAACAGAGCCTTGCAACCCCCAACAGTTTGGGTTTCGGGTTTAGGGTCAACGAGGCCCCAAGCAACCTGAAGCAAAACCAACTTTGCAACACCGTATAAATCCTTCGCTCCACCCTGTAAAGGTCGAATGAGCTCTACAAAACCTACAAACAAATAAGGCAAGCCGACTCTTTCAAAAAAAACACGATGCTACTTAAACGCCCTTGCCCCAAAGTAAAGACAGTCCAACCCGTGACACTTACATCCTAAAGTCCCAAATCCCGAATACCTGAGCGAGCACCAATGTTCGTGCGCCAAGATGCGGTTTTTGTGCTGGGGATATCGTTTTGGGGATTCGTAAACCGTTTTGCAGATCAAACAACACCAGATGCCGAAAGTGGTCCACCGATCACGAACATCCGAATGTGAGGCTTCGATTTCCGAGAGTCCGAAACCCTGAACCCTTGTGCCCGACGCCAAAGTTCGTAGACACATAGACAACCCGGAAATGATCACTTTGGCATTGTTTGGGGTATGGTTCTGTTATCGTTTTCATGTCGTTCCAGGCCATGTCTCCTGATCTCGGTTTTCCTCAAGTCTTGGGAGCCTTGCTCGGCCTCCGGATGCGAATCAAGTACAAACAGAGACGGAGAGTGAGAGAGAGAGAGAGAGAGAGAGAGAGAGAGAGAGAGACGAAGAGAGAGGGTGAGAGAGGTAGACAAAATCTGCTTATCGTTTCGCGGGTTCCAACAAACTGGCTTACATATCATACGGAATGCCCCGCACATAAATCTGACCGTATCGTTGTCCACCATCTGGCATTCAACTCATGCCACATGCTTTCCGAACACCTCCCGAAGCTACTTTATGATGCAGACTACTTAGCCCCTTGCTCGCCTCAGAGACAACAAGCCCTACCCCTAAGCTCAAAACCCTTAACTAATTCCTCAAACGACAACAACCCTAAACCCTTAGCCCCAAATCCTGAACCCTATAAAGTCCTGAATGCTAAACACGAAACCCCGAATCCTGAACCCGAAGCCCGAAGCTCTATATACACTAAACTTGAACCCTAAACCCAAACCCTGAGCCATGCTCTCTCTACCCAGACCTTCCAAAATCCCTTAATTAAGGAATATACCTTAAATCATATTAGGGATCCTACTATAATTTAAGGTAGATTCCTTAATTACGGGATTTTGGAAGGTCTGGGTCTAAACCCTAAACCCCCAAAAGCAAGCGCAGAGAACCTCAACAACAGGCAATCAAAACACGGCTGGGACCAAGGCTTCGGGGAGGCAGCGCGCTTGGCGACGGCATTTTTGGCCTCGAAGATTCGGAGAGAGATGTATTAAGTTTAGGGTTTAGGGCTTTAGGGGTTTTGGGGTTTAGGGTTTTAGGGGTTTAGGGTTGTAGGTTTAGGGTTGTGGGTTTACACTTGATTCATGATGTTTGTATGGAATTTAAGGTTTGGGAATCGGAAAGCATCGACCTCGTGGCTTCTTTGAATTTGTATACGGGGCGGGGAATGTGTGGAACTGCTTTCAGAATCAAAGGTGTTGTTCGGTTGTTGAAGCGCAACTACCCCGCCTCAGGCCAAATCCTGGTGCGAACACTGTAATGTAGGACCTCATTAAAGAAACCTTGGGCCTTTATTAGGGTTCCTTACATGTATCCTACTACTTTGGGGTTATATTCCCAGGGTTTCTTAATCGAACCCTGAACCATGAACACCCTGAGCCTTCAATCCATGCCCTTCAACCCTACTGTAACGACCAGACTTTCACATGCAAAGCGTAATTTTCCCTGAGACGTAGGCACTAAAACCTGGCTTCAAGGTGTCCGAAGATATACGAAGCGCTTTGGCTTCTCAGGATTTCTGCCTTTCTGACATGACCCTAAACCCTAAACCCCGAAGCCAAGTCTCAGAATTCAAGAGTTCAGACTTTGGTTTATGCTTTCGGGTTTAGGGCTCGGGAAAACTCCGTCAGTGCAGCTCCGATGTTGACATTTGACACTCGTCATTCGTCAGACCTGATACGCATAGGAAGCGAAGTTCAGGGGTGTCAACAGTTAGAACAAGTCTGTTGATCTGCTCGTAAGTTTGGGTAAAGTCGGAGTAAAAGCGAGTTGTTCCGACACCGCTATATATATATATATATATATATATATATCCATATCCATAACCATAACCATAACCATAACCATATCCATATCCATATCCATATCCATATCTATATCTATATCTATATCTATATCTATATCTATAGCTATATCTATATCTATGTATATATATATATATATATATATGTAGATAGTATGCAGTTGCGTTGGCGACAGGCTCCATGCATGCGAAGCCATCTGTGCAATGCTTCGGCAGCAAAGCTGCCGACTGCCGTCCTCACTAAGTCTCCCGAAGGGTCTATGTACCCAAATAGTATATACTTTGGGCCCAATGTACCTATACAGTGAGTACTTTATGGCCAATGCATATACTATATGAATACATGGACCCTTAAGGGTCTTAGACCCTCAACTCATAGGGACCCTTAGGGGGGGTAAGGGGGAGGGGGCAGGGGACTACACCTCCTTAAATAGGCCTTATTAATTCCTTATTATGGGCATTTAAGCCCCCTATACCCCTCCTCCCCCTACCCCCCCCTAAAGGTCCCTATGATCAACCTCATAGGGTTTAGGGTTTAAGCCTCTACCTGTAGGCTCACACCCTACCCCTTTTTTAGGGCGTCTACTTGTCTATATAGCAGATCCTAGCCAAAAAGTAACTAAGTATCCTGAACATGGGGTAGGTACTTTGCTATATAGCAGATCCTAACCAAAAAATTCACTAAGTATCCTAAACATGGGGTAGGGTATGAGCCTCTAGGTATCCTTCGAAGGTTCTGGGCTCAGCTTCGCTATTCCAGCCCAGTCGCCACTGGCTTCGATGCGGCCGGCTTCGCAACCGGCTTGGCGACGGGCACCTGTCGACAATTAGCACAGGGGCCTTAATTGAGGGCTTAGGGTTTGGTTTAGGGGCCTTAATAATTAGAATAGGGTGTTGGTGCCGATTGAAGCCTATTGTACAAAACATAGATGTAACAAGGAACTCCAAAAACAGGATTGGTAATTATGTAGGCCCCTATAGTAAGCCACATTCCCATATGCTACACCCAGTACCATGCACCGCGAACCCGAAACACAAATCCCTCGATCTCATACCCAGAGACTCCAATAATATCCCCTGATTGAGGAGTCGACCTTAAATCATATAAAGGCTCCAACTATAATTTAAGGCATATCCTTAATTAAGGGATATTGGAGTCTCTGGGTACCCCAGTACCATAGACCCGGAACCCTGCACGCCAATCCGTAGATCATACGCCTCAATACCACAAACCCGAAACCCGAAACCCTAAACCCACACAAACATGCTTTAGAGCCGAATCCTTGCTCCGTTGCAAAATTACATCGAACTCGAACACATGGGTAGTTGTTAAAATTATGGTCCCTGTATTTGGGTACCCTAAATAATAGGTACCGTATCATATTTCTAAGGACCCCTCAAATAAGGTACCCCGAATTTCTGGAAACTCCCATATCACGGACCCTATTCTAGGTCATTGTTGGGATAGGATTAAAAATGTACATTTTTATTCCTTATTGGGTTTAAGTACCCATAAAAATGTAACATGTTACCCAACTATGACAAAGTATTGCAAAACAGGATGTCAAGCTCGCAATCCCTCACCCATGCCGGAAACTCCGAAACCGAAGCGATGAAGCCTCAACCAATACAGGGGTCGGAATGAAGGGTACCCCCAAGGGTCCAAGTACCCAATAATCATATACTCTCCGAAATCCTAACCGACATAAGTACTATCCTAAAGCCGAGTACCTGATTATTGGGTCCTTTGGACCCTTGGGGTACTGCTATCCCCCTTTGTACGAGTCCCTACATGTCCCTGTATAGTACAATATGCCCAAAACCCTAAGTCTATTGAGGTCCATATATGTTACATCGGTCAAGGGTGTTTAGGGTGTCTGGTGGAGGGGTTTGGGGTTTAGGGTTCAAGGGTTTAGGGTTTAGGGTTTAGGGTTTGGGGCTTAGGGTTCCTGTCGTCTGTGGTCTTGCTCAGACGGTAGAGAATTTAGGGCTTGGAATGTGTTACGTGGCTTACTCAACAGCCCCAACATCTCACTCGAAAGGCTGAGCATCCGACACAAATCTCCTGGCTAAACTCTAGACGAAGCCCAAATCTCGAAGAGTCGACAGGAGAGAACACGGACCACATCTTTCAACCGTTCCACAGATACACCTGCTATCCTCGGCTCAAACTCCACACATCCCCACCTCCTAAGCCCCAAACACACTCAATGTAGAGGCCTTATTAATTATAATAGGGCTTTGGGGGTACATTATAGTATAGTTATAATAAGAAACCCATATAATAGAATTGGTAATCATCTAGGCCCCTATATTAGATGGTCTCTGTCCCCATCCCCGCAGGCAGATGATTGTTTTGTGCCCGCCGTGTAGATCCAGGCCAGCATTCAGAGCTCGCGACATTGGCAAAGATCGGCTGGCGAAGGTGCAACCATCGACTTTGTCGGATAGCCAGAACAACGCAGGCCATGGTCAGTATGGGGGACGGAAGAATGAGTAGTCCACGAGATGAACCTGTAACAGCTTATTACGCTGAAGCCTAAACCTGCGAAGCCTATGTGCCCTAGAGCTACAGAATCTAAATCGCCAAATACCTGAATATTAAACCCAAAACCCTATAACCCGAAACCCGAAACCTTAAACCCTAAACCCAAAACCCCTAAACCCTAAACCCCTAAACCTCAAGGTCTTTCTGAGAGTTGTCATCGTCTGCGGGAGCCCAAACTTCCAATTCCGGGGGCGAAGTGGTCCCCGCCCATATTCCCAAAGGGTCCAAAGTACCCTCATAGGACCACGGGTCTACCTATTGGCCTCAAAGTAGTTACTTGTTGGGACTACCTTATAGGATTCTATATATGAACCCCAAAAGGGAACTACTTTGGGGCCTCTGGGTAGTGGCTTAGGATTTAGGACAGAATGCATGGTTTCTATATCTTAAGAGTTAGATTTCTGATTCGGGGGGAGGGGCGTGTCTCCCATAGCAGTGCCTAGGACCCTTTGGGATTTCGACCTACCACCGCAGGTCCGCTGGGTAACCGCGGAACGCGCAGTCGATCTGCTCTCCCTCCAAGGCGCAGATGTCTCTGCAGAGCCTAAGGTCGACAGGTGTCAGGGTTCAGGGTTTAGGGTTTATAGGGTTTAGGGTTTTTATAGGGTTTGGGACAGTGCTTGAAACAATAATTTATGGGGTTTTCGGTTTAAGGGTTCAGCTTTAAGATTTAAGGTGGAAGGGTTTAGGGGGTTTAGGATTGAAGGTTTATTCAGGGTTTAGGAGTTCATTTGAGGTTTCTACGTATATAGGTTTGAAGAGATTCAATGGCAGCTTAGGTTGATGTATTCGATTCGGTTAGGGTTTAGGGTTTAGGGAGTTCTTGGTGGCTTCTGTGTCGCAGGTGGGTAACATTTTACGTCTTTAGGGGTACCTAAACCCAATAAGGAATAACACGGAAAATCAATTTCAACACTACCCCAACCATGACCTAGGCTCGGTGTAGTTAATTCCAGTATAGCCTTTAGGGTTTAGGGTCTACGTGCTGTTAAATATGACTGCCTAGCTGAGCAGAATACACTCATTTTATCCAATTCCCGAAGAGATGAAAGACCGAATCTTCGGGAGCTATATTATACTGTGGTTATGGTGAGGAACCCTGGGGAATATTAACTAGGATTAAAATCACGCACATATCCGAATCCTACAAGTAGGGCATTCGGGTCGGACCTAGGATTCTGCGACTGATGCCATGGCTACTTGGTGTGGGATTTCAGGATCGCGGTTTCGGAACTTTTCTTGGGACTTCTGTGCCAAGAGAGAACTACGAAACTATGAAATACCTGAGACCCCGCATCGATCCTGCTCCGTAACACCGACGACGAAAACTTGGCTTCAAGAAGAAACTAAACAGAACACTCCAAGCACCATAAGATTTGAACCATTGAACTAAGCAATTAAGGCTCGACTTTGGTCTAGGCCCTAAACCCAGGGTTCAGGGTTCAAAGGCCCTTCCCCATGGGTCCAAAGGACCCAATAATTAGTTACTCGGTTTTAGGATAGTAGTTATGTAGGTTACAATTTTGGAGAGTACATGATTATTACCTTAACCTACCAAACCCTACAAAAAAGTAGGGTCCCTATAAATTCCATATTAAGGTTCATAATAAGAACCTACAAAAAAGTAGGGTTTGGTAGGCTAAGGTAGGTACTTGGACCCTTGGGGCTTATGATTCCATGGCAGAGCTGCGCTTGAGCTTCGGGTGGCAATCCGCAGAAAACGCTGCGTGGCAGCGACCTGAGGAACAAGGGCACCGGTTCTGTTTAGGGTTTAGGGTTTAGGGTTTAGGGAAGACGACACGACCTTAGAGTATAGGAACGTTTAGGTCTCGAGGTTTAGGGTTTAGGTAGAGGGTGTGGGTGAGTGGTAGACTGCTTGATCTGTAAACTGACCTCCCTCATACCTGTATACACATTAGGGTGTGTGTGTATATACATATGTAAAAAAAAAAATATATATATATATATATATACATATACAAATACATATATATATATATATATATACATAAATATATAATGTGTCGAAGGGTTCTTCGGATTGAGATGCGGGAGCTTTCAGGACGTCAGTGGGTTCGAACCGGGAGCTACATGATCAAACACCCAGGACCCCCCAGTGGCCCTTTCATAGAGCCCTTATGGTCCTCAACAGTGGCTATTTGGGGCACAACAGAGGGTAGTTGGCGGGTCTAGGACTAAACAAAACTATCTGATACCCTACCCTAATAGGTCCATGTACCCAAATAGTATCTACTTCGAGCCCAACGCACCTTTATAGGGAGTAAAATGAATTCCACTTCATATACTGATATACTATTTGGGTACATGGACCCCTAGGGCTTGATCCAAAGCTACCCTATAGCCCAAGACTCCACATCTTAAACGCGTACGTCCTAAACCCTTGAAGTAGCATCATAGAAAACCTTTGTAGTAAACCATCACTGTGACGTCAAAGATGCGACAGGCAGCCTTCCGTTTCCGGATAGAACCCCTAGAAAGAAGTCATCCCAGACAAAGCCAGCTTCAGTTCAGAGTTTAGGGTTCGAATTCAAGGTTCATGTTTTAGGGTCTGGGCGAACTTGGAAGACCGGCAAACTTAGACAGTGTAGTTACGTATCTCAACCCTAATTAATGAAAACTATAAGTATATATGTCACTGTTTTATGACCGTAGCTAACAAATTAAGAGATCCTGGAAGTAGGTGCTTGAGGGTACCCCCACAGAAATTGCAGCAAGGGGGGCCGGAAGCACTTCAACCTTCGAAAGTAGCACGTTGCTAAGTTCATAGGCACACTAATTAAGTGAGTTGACCCCCTTCGTAAGCAAAGAAAGAACTTTGTGTCGTCCGGGCTTGAGGAAATATGGGGGCTGTAAGAATTAGAATAGGGTTTGGGGGCCCATTAGGCTATAACTATAATACGGAACTCCAAGAATAGTTTGGGTAACTTCATTAAGGCCCCTATATTAGCTTCGTCGGAGCTTCAGGCGAACTGTTAAACCCCAAATGGCAGTTTCCGAGAATAGCTTACGCTCATATAGTACCCTAAATAGTAGGATCCTTATTATAAGGACCCCACAATAAGGTACCCTTAATTTTCGGAGACTCCCAAATTTAGATTGAAGCACGGAAAGCTGCACCCGAGAAAGGCGACCCGATAAATTATTTGCCTGCGGCGTCGCACTTTAACTCAAGGACCCGAAACCTAAACCCGTAAACCCTAAACCCCTAAACCATCCTGAACCCTCCGACCCCAGATTCTTCGTAGTTTGTATCCTGCATCGAACAACCTTTGCCGTGCCTCTCTTGCAACGGCTCTGAGAGAGGTTCGTACCTCGTGCGATTCCATTAGAGTATGCGAGGAAAGGGCGCAGGATTCCCGCAGAACCTTAAATGCTCAGGGATAAGGTTAGGTCAAAGTTTAGGATGGAGGAGTTTGGGGGTTTCGGTTTTGTCGATCTTGGACCAAGCCCGTCTTGAATCGAGGCTTACGGTTTTAAGGGGTTGGGGCACAAAGCATAGGGCGTTTGAGGTTCTAACGAGGGACTTGAAGACAACGAGCTGACCTGATCACAGACTTCTGAGCTGCTGACATTTCCCCACTTGTCCTGTATCCTAATGGGAACTAAAAGTTAACCTTTGGGGTTATATTTGGACCCTCAGGGTCCAAAGTACTTGTACAGTAGATTGTCGGGGTTGCTATACTAAGAATCTTTATTATGATTCGGGAAAGTGTCGCCCAGAACAGTACCTAGGACCCTTTGGGAAGGTTACAGGTCACCTACGCTGCTGCTAGGTTTCTACTTTCTACAATCCCAACTCTTCGGATGAACGCTTTTGCATCGGAGCCAGGAGGCATGAATCAGGATCCTGGAGTATGGGCCCCGTTATCTGAAGGTACCATAAGGGATACTATGAGGGTACTCTGATTATGAGATGCTTGGGCAGCCACAGTCTGGGTTGCATTGAGCAATTATTTTGTCATGTTGGATTTCCAAGGAAATGGCGGAAAAAAGGGAACAAAATGAAGAAAACAACGATGACCAAAATGATGAAGAATGAAGATTCCTCGAAGCATTCCCAACAATTCCAGCCCGGTGCTCTCGCCAGGAAACCCCGCCAGAAATCTGTATGTTTTCTTCGTTGTTGGTGATTTTGCTTGGCTTCTTTTAAGGAACTCATCAGGGTGTCCAAGGAAATGATGGACAAAACGAACGCCAAAATTAAAAAAACAACGATGACCAAAATTATTAAAACATGAAGATTCCTCGAAGCATTCCCAAAAATTCCAGCCAGGCGATCTCGCCAGGAAACCACACCAGAAATCGTTAATTTTTCTTCGTTTTTGGAGAATCTGCCTGGGACTCCTGGGAAATCCTTGAGAATCGCAAGATTTTCAGGGAAATGATGGACAAAACGAAGGCCAAAATAGAAAACAACGATGACCAAAATTATTAAAACATGAAGATTCCTCGAAGCGTTCCCAACAATTCCAGCCTGGTGCTCTCGCCAGGCTTGGAAAATTCAAGGCTTCCAAGGAAATGATGGACAAAACGAAGGCCAAAATGAATAAACAACGATGACCAAAACGCTGAGAAAATGGAGATTCTTCGAAGCCTTCCCAAAAATTCCAGCCCGGCGCTCTCGCCCGGAAACCCCACCAGAATTCTTCATTTTTTCTTCGTTTATGGAATTCCTAGGAACTCCTTGAAAATCTCAAGGCTTCCAAGGAGATGGTGGGCAAACCGAATGCGAAAATGAAGAAAAACAACGATGACCAAAGTGATGAAACAACGAAGATTCCTCGAAGCATTCCCAAAAATTTCAGCCCGGTCCTTCCAGGATAGTTCGACGGGCTGTCGGAGGATGTCCCGAGCTTCCAAGCAGCCGAGCATGCGTTCGTACGATTTGCGCGGGCGCTGAACCTCCCACTCTTCTGTTGTGAGCTCATTCAATCTTCTTGTACCAATGGTCGAAAAATGCTCGGATGAGCAGGCACCGCAGGAGCCGAATAGGCGGAGTTTGCAGCACCATGCGCTCTTACAAAGGTCGCGGGCGTTTCAAGGCCCGGAACTTCTTCTCGTACATCTCGTCCATGTCTGTCTGCTACCTGCTTGCGACTCCTCTGTGTTAGTTCCGGTTTTGCTGGACTGCCTTGGCTGTCATCTTTGAGTGTTGGTTGGGCTAGCTGCATGCTCCGTGTGGGTTTGACTGCATGAGGCTTGCCCACGTTGTCTGCTGAAGAGCTTCCCTGCTTTATTCAGCCACCCTCCCCTCGAGACAGAACTAGTCCTCCGCAGGCTACTTTAGGATACTGGGGCAAACCAAAGAATCGCAACTGGCGTTTGTTTTCTCTAGACAAAGATCTATACTGTCTACACTTGCAACGTCCGGCAAACGTCGTAATCAAGTGTGACTGCGGTCTGACTTGGGAGCCCCCTCTCTGGGACCGTCCAGCCTTGCAGCGATGCTCTGCTACCAGCCATCCGAACTGGTTCAAGGTTCCCGTGCTGCTCCGGGCTTGAGGCTGGGCAGGCAGAGTGGACGAGTGCAGCAGGCTTGGGGTTGCAAGAGGGGGTTTTCCACAGAAAATCACTACTTGCGACGGAACCCTGAGCTACTCGTATGTGAACATGCTGCATTACCCTAATCCCTAAACCCTGCATTATTAAGCCACTCTCCCCTCGGGACAAAACTAGTCCCCCGCAGGCTACTTTAGGATTCTGGGGCACACCAAAGAATCGCAACTGGAGTTTGTTTTCTCTAAACAAAGATCTACACTGTCTAAACTTGCAACGTCCGGCAAATCATGGCTGTTTCAACGATGCTTTTATCGCATACCGCAGAGCATTGCTAACCGAACCGTTTGTATCGCTGATTTTGTGGCCACGTACCGAACCGATCGAACCGATCCGTACCGCAGAATATCGCAACATCCCACCACCAGCCACACCAGTCACACCAACACCACCGTCACCAACCAGCCACCCGCCTCTAGCCACCTGGCTCCAGCCACCTACCTCCATCCACCTGCCTCCAGCCGGTATCGACCGAACTGCCCGATTACAACCATGCACATGTCGTGAGACTTAGGAGCCCCCTCTCTGGGACCGGCCAAGCCTTGCAGCGATGCTCTGTTACCAGCCATCCGAGCTGAGTCAAGGTTCCCGTGCTGCTCCGGGTACGAGGCTTGAGGCTAGGCAGGCAAAGTGGACGAGTGCAGCTTGGGGTTGCAAGAGCGGGTTTTTCTCTGAAATTCACCACTTGCGACGGAGCCTTGAGCTATGCAAACATGCTGCATATAAAGCGCACCAGGTGGACAGAGTTCCACAAGCACGGAATCTGTACCTTGTGTCAGGTTTCAACATAAGTTAACATAACACAAAAGGACAGACTTTTGGGCTTTGGATGCTTTCAGGGTCCATGGTTCAGACCGTGGTGCGGGCACTGTCGGAACTTTCGGGCGCGCCGTCTACATGTGACTGTCATTCTGGTCAGCGGCGCCTTTTGCGCCCTGTCTGCCCGGTTGGCACCTTCAGGCCTGGCTGCTGAAAAAGTGAAGAAGACTTGCAGAATGATGAGGGGGATGATGAAAAATGAAGCAGGAAATGAAGACCAAAATGATGAAAATAAATACAATTCACTTATTTCGAACTTCCCAGCCTCTCCACACGAGAACCTCATAATACTATGATATAGGGGCCTTAATAATTAGAATAAGGTCTTGGGGCTCCTTCTACCAGTATAATTATCCCTATGCCGAAATCGCATGGAACAAACCCCTGGTCGTTATGTAAAGGACGGTTTGTCAAAGCATCCTGTCTTCAGGACCGCAACATTGGGATGCCAGAAAGAGGGGCCCTACACTGCCCTACACCCTCAGCCAAGCCCTCGCCCCTGAACCGCACTCCCTGAACATCCCGACGGTCATGCCCGATGCCCAACCACGCTTTAGGGCTTAGGGTTTAGGTTTGAGGGTTTAGGGTTTAGGGTTAGGTTTTAGGGTTTAGGGTTTAACACTCTCAACCGTTGCATGGTGAAATGCTTTTCGTTCGTTCACACATGCAATCGATTGGGTTTGCTCTGATCAATTTCCATCGATTGATGGATTTCCGTTCCAGACCCCAGACCCCATACCACTCCCGATAAAGGGAATGGATAATTATCAGCAAATGAGCAGCGACAAGTACAGAACGTCTCGTACTTCAAAACAAAAACAAACTGACCATCTGAGAAACTCTTGCGCGAGATCCACTGAAGCACTGGAAGCATGTGTTGATTAAGGCAATGCAACGATTCGCTACACACATGGCCACACATTTACGCAGAACAAAAATCTGTATGATATATATATATATATATATATATATATAGGCTCACCCCCGCCCGTTGACAGACCATGCCCTGTGATAGTGTACTCTCGTTCGGTGACTAGGCTGAGATATTGTATCTAAACACACCACACATGACGACAATCTGTAAAGCAAATCCTTTACAGTACATATACCAAGTATACTTTTTACATGCCATGTACTGAGGACGCATGGACCAGACGCGCGACACGTGAGTTATGAGTTTTGTGGTAGCATTGATATAGGATGAACATGAGTATTAATATTGGTATTAGTATTAGCATCAGCAATAGTATTAGTGTTTACTGTAAGTATATATATATATATATGTATATATCGACAGTAGTAAGTAGACATTAATGTTAGTGCTCATCGTCGTTTTAGTCTTAGTGTTAGTGCCAGTGTCAATGCCAGTAATAGTACCACTGCTAGTATTAGTATCAGTCTTCATGTTGGGTTTAATATCAGTTAATAATGGCAGAGGTGCTAGTATTGGTATCAAGATTAGAGTTAGTTTCGATATGTTACTATTCTGATAGTTTCGTAGATCAGCAAGTTAGTATATCAATACATTTTTTGTGTTCGGGAGGCAACATATTTGTATACTTGCATATTCGTAGATTTAATACTTTAGTTCAACTGATGCATGAGTAAACTAGTGGATTGCTGTATTAAGATATTAGTATATTAACATACCAGTATGTTCGTACATTAGTGTACTAGTATACTAGTATATGCAATATACGTGTATTGTCTAATGATTTATAATAAGTGAATCACTATGTTGTCATATTAGTACACTAACCTGCCATGTCGGTATACTTGCATATTACAGTAGTCGTATACTAGTATAGTATCATACTAGTATAATAGCATACTAGTACAGTATATTCACACATTAACAAGTAGTGTATTGTTACATTGGTATATGGGTATATGCTGGTCCTAAAACATCGGTGCATGCATGCGTTGATACATATCGGCAAAAATGATAATGGTATGTGTTCTGGTGTGCATTAGCATATACACGTGTCTTTTGTAATGGTATTAGTCTTCACATCAATATGAATATGACTATTGGTATTCGTAGGAGTATTAATGTTAATATTCGTATTAGGATTATCCGTAGTCGCATTAGCCTTAGTATAAGTGTTAATAACGGTATTAATGCTGGCATTATCTTCAATATTCAACAAGTTATCAATGTCAGTATTAGTATTGGTGACAGCATTACAGTTAACAGCATAAGAGTATACACAGTAGTATCCGTAGGAGTATCAATACTTATGTAAATCTTGGTGTTAGTATAAACAGTGTGATTGGTATTAGTAATAGTGCCAGTGCTAGTGCTAATATTAAAATGAGGTTATGTATTTGCATGAACGTTTGTCTTATATTAGTATTGCTCCTGATTACATGAAAATACTAACAGATAAATACATGTATGAGCTAATGTATTTCTACTTTAATATAGTCGTATCTATATTTATGTACATTGGTATATGCAGGTGTGTATTAGTATTGGTATGAAAATACACTACTACCAATATGGGCATAATTATTGATATGCGTAGGAGTATGAACGTCAGTATTAATCATTATTAGTATTTGTATGGTGCCTATTCGTATTGGCTTAAAAAAGTGTAAATATTAGCGTTAATGCTGGTATTGGCTTGGGCAGTCAGCAAATGATCAATGTCAGTGTTAGTATTGGTAATAGTATTCGTAGGAGTACCATTTTTCTTTATTAAAAAAAATAAACAAATAAATATATATATATATATATAAACACTGACAATCGGCTAAACAGACCTTGCCTTTGCAAGTGAGTCGTAGTGCATGGTCTGTCATCCGATGGGTCACAATCAGCCCATTGAAAATCAATTCCAAAATTTCTCCAAAATTTCCGAAGTTTCCGAAATTTCCAAAATTTCCAAAATTTCCAAAATTTCCAGAATTTCCAGAATTTCCAAAATTCTCTCCCCTAACTTTCCAAAATTTCCAAAATTTCCGAAATTTCCAAATTTTCCAAATTTCCAAAACGGCCCGACCTATAGTCGACAGGATTTTTCCAAAACATAAGGGCGGACTTTTTGGAAATTTTGGAAATTTCGGAAATTTTGTAAATTTTGGAAATTTTGGAAATCCGTAAAGCTAGGGGAGAAAATTTTGGAAATTTTGGAATTGAGTTTTTGACATCTGAGTGCCCCCTCCCCCCGATCACAGACCATGCACTACGACTGAGTTGAAAGGGCATGGTCTGTCAACGGGGGGGGGGGGGGTGACCATATATATATACGTATACTGCTATATATCTACACACAAACGCTCCTTGTGAGAGGTGCACATCAGATTTCCATCATAATCTACACGAAGGTGTGTTCATGCGTGCAGACTGCTAGCATTCTTGCGCTGGTACTGTCTATGCAAAAGACATAACCCAAACAGAAATTGAATAAAGCCTAAACCCCTCAACCCTAAACTCCTAAACCCCCCAACCCTAAACCCCAAAACACCTCAACCCTAAAGCTCAACCCCAAACCCGGCAGCTCTAAACCTCTAGACCCTAAACCCCACCCCAAAACCCCTCAACCCTAAACACCAAAATTTCAAAGCACAGCCCTAAACCCTCAAGCCCTCAAGCCAACCCAAAACCCCTCACTCCCAAAACCACTCAACCCTAAACACCTCAACCCTAAACCCTTTAAAGCCCGACTGAGACCCTACCAGGATGCTCGATTGACGGCAGGTACCGCGGGACTTCCGTCACGTTTGGCGTGCCGCCTGAGATTGCAGAGCCCTTCAACATTAGGGCCTAATTTCGGGTTGAGAGTTTAAAAGTTTAGGGTTTAGGGTTCTAGGATTTTTCTGAAGGTACCACAAGGGATGTCATAAGGATACTATAGGAATACTGTCGAAGAGTCTGACGGAAATTCACGAGGTAACTAACAAATGTGAGCGCATGATATAGGTGCTTTAACAATTAGAACGGGGTTTGGGGGCCATTATACTATACTTATAATAATGGTATGGATAATTATTTCGGCCCCTGCAGTAATTTCGGGTTGAGAGTTTACAGTTTTTTTGTTGTAACACCTTTTTCCGCCTTGCAGTTAAGGTCAGCGAAACCCGCAGTTGTGAGAGTTTTCAGGTTTCGGGTTTAGGGTCTTAGGGTTTAGGCTTAGGGTTTTCACAGGTGCTTTGGGTCGGTTTAGGGCTTCTGCCCAAACCGCTAACGGCTGGTGATATAAATCCTGCATTACCTTAAGGACCCTAAACTATGGGAACTATGGTATATTCCTTATTATGGGTAATGCAGGATTTATATCATCAACCGTATGCTGCAGGTAGCATGTTTGGGGCTCAGGGTCCAGATTTAGGAGCCCTATATCCAAAATCATGCAAACCCCCACCCCAGACATTTCGAGCATTATTAGAGCTCGAAGCCACTGAAGACTCCTCACGGATTAGCACATAATTCGTTTGGCGTCGAGGTTATTTATGGGGTTGAGAGTTTCGGCTCAGGGTGTACAGTTTAGGAAGTTTAGGGCCTATAGAGCTGCATGGTTCGGAATATTTCGGTTTGATTTACTATTCAGACCTGGGTTGCTGTTAAAGTGGTGTACAGGGTTTTATGGTGTTCTATGGTTTATATGCATTTCGCAAGTGGTTTCATTCATAAGGTTTTGATACAGGGGCCTTTAAAGCTAGTCGAACCCACGGCTGGTCTTTCATGGCAACACTCTGGCCGCTGCATTACGGTTCCAAGCACCAAAAATGGACTCTTCGAAAGTCCAACCCTTGCGCAGGACAGCAACAAAGGGATGTTCGGTGACCCTGAACCCATCACTGACCACAGAAGCACCGTGCCAGGCGCGCACGTCTCTGATGATTGCAGCGCCAGCCTTTCAAAAAGCAGGTACCAGCGTCGACAAGGACAAGTGTCCATGCCTGGTTTTATGTAAGATCGATTGTTTCTGCTTCCAGGATTTAGGGTGTGAACCCATCTCTGGGCAGTTGTTTAGGATCAAAGCTGTGCTACTTTTGAGTCTGAGAGGTGCATGACACATTTTGCTTTTCTTGCTACTGCTGCTTGCATTGCCACTACAGCTGAGCAGCACTTGCCCATATTTCGACTGCTGCTAACCCTACACCGTACACTGGCCCAAACGCCCACGGTGATCCGTGAGCCTGCCAGGCTTTGGATGTAGGGGTTTAGGATTTAGAGTCAGGTGGTGTCTTTCAGTTTAGATCGCAGATCATGAGTTCAGAACCAAGGGTACGTAGGGTCAGTGGCATCGATGCCGACTTGTGCGTTACCATCGTTAGCATGATCTCGGTCCTCGTCATCGTTTCTACACCTTGAACAGTGCTATCTCCATCAGCATCTAAATAAGTCCTGCTCCCTAACCCTAAGGGTCCATGTATCCATATAGAGATACATGGGCCCCAATGTACCTATATGGGGACTACATTAAGGTCAATGTTATACTATATGAGTACATGGACCCTTAGGGTAAGCTGGAAACCTTAAACCCTTATCCCGTAGACCCAACAGCAGAAGTCCTAAAACCCCACAGCGGTATGAACGAGAGCGGAGCCCCAGGGTGCAAGCCTGGAGAGGCGCGACCGTCGAGAGCAAGAACCTGTCCGGGACAAGTTTAGTCAATCTAGGGGTCATATTAGTTACTTAGAATAGGCTTTTCGAGTCCATTCTAGGGGTCATATTAGTTACTTAGAATAGGCTTTTCGGGTCCATTCGATTCTGGTCGACTTGGAAAAGGATCTCCAAATCACGGTAGTAGTAACTTGTTGCTTTATAGGTTTCAGGGTGCTGTAGAGCTCTGCATTGCAATCAAACCGCCAAGAACAACAGGGCGGGAAATCTCAAGCCAAAACTACTCCAGAGGATGAGGGTCTGTCGCCAGCTTGGGTGTCATGGGGGGAGCCGTTATATGTTGTATATTCTATGTTACTGTATAATGCATAGATTCTATCATACATACATAAACACACATAAACATCCGCATGTATATATATATATATATATATACATACACATTATATGACGAATCACCCATCTTCTCATCGGTGCTATGTATACGGATCCTATCAACTCGGCAATTCAGAGCCAAGGGGTTTCAAGCGTTGTCGGGTTTCGGGTTTACCCTAAGGGTCCAAGTACCCAATTACCATATACTCGCAAAAATAGTAACCTACATAACTACTATCCCAAACCCGAGTACCTAATTTTTGGGTCCATTGAACCCTAGGCCCTAAGCCCTAAACCCTAAACTCTAAGGAATCGATGCACGCCTTTCTTTGGCCCTAACAAAATCACGGAGCCGAAAGAGGGCAACCCGGCAAACCCTACGGCCACCATCAGGGTTTAGAGTTTGGGTTTAGGTTTAGGGGTTTAGGGTTTCGAGTTTAGGGTTTAGGGGCTTAGGGTGTAGGGTTTAGGGGTTAGGGTTTAGGGTCGGGACCAAAACGCTTGTGCACATGCTGCAAAGTCCGAAAACCAAAAGGCTAATGCGCTACATCCGAAACCCCAAACGGTGTTGGGGAATGTTATTCTATTATAATTATGATTGTTAAACCCCAAAATCCTGAACCCTAAGCCCTAAACCCTAAATCCTGAACCTCCTACTATAGATCCCTTTCAGGATCCCTTGAAGGAGTCCTTGAAACATTGATGGGAGGCCAAAAGGGGGGTTTAAGATCCTTGGGGTAGGGATTCCTTAATATGAACCCTATTATGGGAACCCTAATCCCTACTAAACCCCCATAGGCTAAAACCCCTTTTGGCCTCCTATGAGCAGACGCCTTAAAGGAATCCTTATAAAGGAACCCCTTATAGAAACCCCTATAGATCCCCTAAAGGAACCCTTAAAGGAACCCCCGCTTAAGTGGAACCGAGGCCTGGGATTCTCCATCCCCACGCAGGGCACTTGCTGCGGATCCTGGGGCCGCTTTCGAGTTTCGGCCGGGCCGGCGGGGGGGTGTAGGGGGGGGCCTTTAGGGGCTCCTTTAAGGGATCCCTTCAGGGATGCTTTGAGGGATCCTTTCAAGCTTATTTTTTATTTTTAAAGCCCTCTTTTCCTCCTGCCCGGTTGGTTAGTTGCAATGCCGATTCGGCGGAGGGGTATGGTCGGGCCTGCCGAGGGATTCACCACCACACCACTACTTCAAACAGGCATTGCAAGTACATAACACAATCTTTCAATACAATACATTCCCTACCCTGGCGAAAGCTGCCCACGACACCAGAGTCAGTCAAGCCCCACACTTCAGTAGGTTGCCCACAAATCAACAGTAATCACAACCTGTCAAAATTATAATACCCCAGGATCTTCCCTTGCAACCCGCATGACGCTGTGCATCGGCTTTCCATCGTGTCCTGGACAGCCTGAGAGCACCCACAATAGGACAAAGGCGTCAGGCGCCATGCCCGTGGCCTTGCCGAATACAGAAGGCAACTTCTGGATGTCAAAGGGGCTGAACTCCAAGTCCAGCCCCAGGAGGAATGACTCAACCTTATCCAGCACCTTGGCCGCCAAGTCAGCATTGATAGGGACACATAGTTCCATCCGCCCCGTGCAGGTCACATACGTTCTGATCTTGTCAGCCATTGTCGTGACCCCGGTACTTCCCAACTGGGAAGTCAACTGCTTGACGGTTGCTGGAGTTTTTGTGTCGTGGTAAGTGCCCAACTGTCTCACACTTGGTTTACGGGGCTTGGGGTTTACGGGTTTGCGGTTTAGGGTTTCGGGCGTGGCCCGGCTGTCTCAGTTTAAAAGAACTTCTCCCAAGCTAGGGTTTATAGGTTTCAGGGCTTCAGGGTTCAGGGGTTTAGGGGTTCGGGGTTTCATTAGGGGTTTGGGGGTTGGGGTCTAGAATAAGTCCTAGGTTTCGATGCAAGAACCGAAACAGCATCGACAATGAATATGTTCAACAAAAGCCTAGTTTTGTTCCGATGACTATTTCCCTATTTTGCCACGATGCTTCCCTTACATCGGGGAACATAGGATAAACATGAGATTGACGTACCCTAAGGGTCCATGGACTCATGTAGTATATACATTGGCCTTAAAGTACTCACTATATAGGCACATGGGCCCAAAGTATATACTATTTGGGTACACGGACCCTTAGGGGTAGGATGTCGGTGCAAAACCCTCCATCTCGATGGAAAAACAGAGAAAACTTCGAACGTTGTTCATTTTAGGCACAAATATGGGGGTTTCCGAAAATACGGGATCCTAATATAGTACCCTAACATTTTTCGAAACTCCCAATGTTGTCAGATCTTACTCGTATGTTCCCTATTCTTCCTTGACATAGGCCTCGATGTACAAATCGGAAAAGCACCAGCCATTGTTCAATTTCCACAACCCGATAATTGTACCCTTTGTTCCCTAAGCTCGACTCTTCCAGATTCCTAGATTCCCCTACATATAGATAACTATTTCCAACCATCCTTTCTCAGGCCTCTCGCCAACCCTTGGAACACATACAGCACTAATTGCCCAGAAACTCCAAATCCCTTTGTTGCAGGTCACAGGAGGCCGTATTTAACACAACGGCCATTAAGCGAACACAAACAAAATTATCACCACCCAAGTGACAATACTGGCCATCCTACTACCATGCCCCCCAAATTCTAAACCATTAAACCTCAACTCTACAATCTTAACCGTTGCTACACCTTCAACCCAACCTGAATGAACCCTAACCCTAAACCCTAAACCCTAAACCCTAAACCCTAAACCCTAAACCCTAAACCCTAAACCCTAAACCCTAAACCCTAAACCCTAAACCCTAAACCCTACTTGGAAGACCATAAGACTTAGTAAGTAAGCGTGTTCTTGACTTAGCTAAGTGGGGGGGGGGGGGGGTTAGGCATCTATAAATTTATGAATGTAACCTAATACAGCTATCTCCTGTAAAAGCCCAGGTACTCAGTCCCATGACCCTTTAAACAATATAGGGCCTTAACCCTCATAACTTAACCCTCATAAAACCCGACTCTACTTACTAAGTCTCCACCCGCTCGAATCGATCAAACCCTCCAATCCGTTTACCCCCAAACCTTACACCGTTGCAGAAACCCCTATGGAAACCTACTAGATCCCTTGTAGAATCCAAAGCCGCGGTTAGACAAATCCCTAATAATACCGCGTATCAACCCCAGACACCAACGACTGTCTGCATGGTGCATGTATGTATCTCTACAAAACCACCCAAATTTTGGTAGTTGGAGGGTCGGGGACTTAGTAACTTTTTTTAGGGACTTATAAGTACCATAACCCGAATTAGGGTCCCGTTTAGGGTACGTATAAGTCTACTTACTACCTACTTGCTAAGTCCCCCAACCCTCCAAGTAAACCCTATGGAACCCCCAATCTGACTCCCAAGTGGTGGGTCCTGTCGCATGGTACCCGGGACGTGGCGCGTGGGCCCGTTAAAGGCGGTCAGGTCACAAACCGTGAAGTTCACCTGGGTGGTTGTCAAAATTATGATAGAATAGGGCTCCTTTAAAGGGGTCTCTAAGGGCTACTTAAAGGGCCGGTGTGGTTAGTAAATGAATAACAGACTTGATATAGTTACCTATCTCTTGTATGTTAAGTTATAAATAAAGTAAGTCTGGTTATAAGTTCAGCAACTATGCTATGTGGAGAGGTATAACTTACTAAGTGTTGAGGACAAGATAGTAAGTAGTGTAAGTGAATAAGAGACTTATATATGTTATAGGTGTGAGTTAATAAGTGACTTACAGTAACTCAGGTAAGTAACTTAGGTGACTTAGGTATTCGTTTGTAAGTCAGATAATAAGTTGAATAAGTTGACATGGTCTCTGGCCAGGAGATGATGGGAAGGATGTTTTTCTGCACGTCCAATGAAGTTGGAAGATTTCTTTGCATGAAGTTGGAAGCTTTCTTTGCATGTGAGAAAAATGATGCAAACCTTTCTTGCTGTGCTCAGAGCATGCATGCATATGAGAAAATGATGTAAACCTTTCTTGCTGTGCTCAGAGCAATGCATGCAGTAAGACGCTTTGCAGGGCCACCGGCTCGCAAGCAGTGTATGCATGCTGTTGCTCAAGCTGAGTTTTGAGTTTGCGGGATCCAGCCTTGCTTCGGTGATCTTCGGTGTCATCGACATGTCCCTTTCGCACGAAGTGAAGGTGCAGCTGCAGTCCTTTCTGGAGGAAGCTGCCGACGGAGAGAAAATGGTTAAAGTGGTTGAAGCCACCTTGGACTTGCTCAGGAAGAACCACCTGCTGTCGACCATGAAGCTGGAGCCCAAGCTGGTGGGGGTTCACCCCAGTAACCGAGACGGTTACGGGGTGAACCCCCAGGACGTGCTGGACCTTGTGGACAGCATCATCGATGTGGGGTTCGTGAAAGGCCGAGTGCATGCCGTAGGCGTGGAAGTTGAAAGCCAGCACGTGAGGGACTGGAACTCCAATCTCTTCGCTTCGGCCAACGGGGGCCTCGGCTCCATGGAGCCGGATCTCCTCAAGGTGACCAGCATCTGCGGCTCTCACACCAACTCGGCCTTGCGACTTTTTCGCGATGCCGTGCCACACTCCAACGAGCTCGTGTGCACCGGGGGGCGATTGAGCATGGAGATGCTGAAAAATCGCGATCCTGCTTTCCACGAAGCCGCGACCGAAGGCTTGTCGTGGGATGTAATCTCTGCAGCCGTCGCCCGCGAGGTGCCCGAAATCCTCGAGCTGGTCTCCAGGTCGGGCAACACCTCCCTGCAGAGGGGGGAGCATGAACTCCAAGTCCTTCGCCGAATTCATGGCCTCTACTGTAAGATGCAGGCTTCGGGCCAGACCCCCTCGTTTGCTTCTCTGAAGAAGCAGATCTTGGCTTCGAAACCGAAGTGCGGGGTATCCGTCCCTCACATGTACTCCTACTGCCTCAAGTGCAGCGGGGGCCAAGAGGCCGTACATCTCAAAGAAACGGAGCTCTTTGTGCGAGCATGCTGCCCTTCCTCAAGACAGCTGGGGCCGGATCTGTGGCAGGCTTTGTCCATGGAGATCAAGGGGCATGGCTCCGAGGCCGTTGCTTGTTTTCGCAACGGCCTCGTCAAGTCGGCATACGTGCGGCAAAACGTCTCTGTGGGGGACTGCCGGAAGCTCGCTGCGAACTTCACGAAGGTGAAAGAAGCAGACGAGATCATGTTGGCTGTGCGGGCCATGCTAACAGAGCAACTCGGGGAGTGGAAGGATGCCGGCCTGGTGAAGGCCCTTGCAACCATGGACATGTGCATGTGCAGCATGGTCCTTGGCTTGAAGCAGAAGGGCGAGAAGGACTACAGGACCTTGCAGGCCGTGGCCCATGATTTCTGCCTTGTGGCCCAGGAGCTCACTGGGAGGAGCCTTCCCTTGAAATGGCAAGGCTTCGCCGAGGCAACAGCAGCACCTGCAGCGGCAAAGGCATCGTCGTCGAGTGCACCGGTGCTGCTTGAGTTGGATGAGCATGGTGCAATCAAGAATCCGGTGGGTTTGCTGGAATCCCGAGGCTATGCATTGGGCAGCAATGTGAGGAGGCGAGCTGACAAGACCACTGGCAAGATCCAAGATGTGAAAGGCGGCCTTGTGTACATCCAGTTGGACTCCGGCGACGTCGCGAAGGAACCCATTGACAAGATTCTGGGCAACGAGTGGGCCGTCTTCACCCCCAAAAGTGAGGCAGAGGTACTGGAAGATTTGAGCATCTACAGCCCTTCAACGAATGTTGAGCTCCAGGCCTTCATGCTCCAGGCAGAGATCGCGAGGCAGCTTCAGAAACTTTTTGATGAACAGTCCTCTGGCATCGACAAGCTTGCCTTGCAAACGAAGCCCCAGAAGCAGCTTCAGGCCTCGCAGGACATCCCCAAGGGAAAGGTGACATTGGTGCCATTGACGAGCAAGATCCTCCACAAGGGCTCCAGCCAAGCGAGCTGGTTCGAGGTGACGACGGACTGGACGATGGATGCGAGGAAGTTCTACCTGAGCTCCTCTTGTGTGCTGCCCAAGGAAGATGATGACAAGATCAAGCCTCTCATAGTCCCGTTTTTCTTCGTGAACTACACAGAGGACGAGGACGAGGCCAACGTGAAGTTGCAGCCCATGCAAGCAGAAAAGTCTTCCTCCATCAAGATCCCCGTCTTCAAAAGCACCAAGAAGATTGCTGCCGGGGAGGTCGTTTTGTGCTATAAGGCCAAGGACCTTAAAGCTCCACCCCTCCACCTCTCCCCCAGTGCGGCGAAGCGATCGTCGTCCGGCGGAGTGGCAGTTGCAGCGAAGAAGAAAGCGAAGAAGTGAGAGGCATGTGATTTCTATATATGCATCATGTGCACATGTGGATGCCAGCGGTTTTGCTTTCGCTTGGCATTGGAACGAAGGCCCACCCGGGCACAGCCTCATATGGCAACCTGACAGCATGATCAGGCGCTTTTCAGGCTGCAGGGTGGCACGATCGGCATAAGCAGAGGTCCAGCTGCATTGGTTCACAGAAATTGCGGTGCTTGAGCATGTTTGTTTTCTCTTGACAGTTGCATGCAAGCCTTGATTCAGTGCAGCATCGAATGCATTGTTGCAGCAGTGCATGCAGGTTTTGCACTTGAGTTGTGCTGGAGCCGCCTCAGCAGGGCAACTTTGCTCGCTTGGCAGGCTTTGCATCTCAAGGACAGACACAGTGAGAAGCTGTTGAGTCGCCATGGCAGAGGATCCAACTTTCGAAGTGGAGACTCGCAAGATCATCTTTTTCGGCAAGCATGAGTGGTGCCCCACTCAGAAAATAGTCGAGGAGCGGACCTTTTTCTCCTTCACGAAGTGGTCTGCACAGCTGACTCGCATGATGACCGGCAAGCGACTTCAGCTTGGGGGTGGGCGGGCTGCAGAAAGTGGTTCCTTGAACGTGCCAGTGATCGGCAAGATCTTGGAAGCCCGGCAGTCGGCCTGCGACAAAGCCCTTGAGGAAGCTCTGAAAGTCGAGGATGGGTCGGGCGACGAGGATGAGAAGCCGAAGAAGAAAGCCAAGAAAACCATTCGAAGGTCATCGGCCAAGGACCTCCACCTCCTTCCTGAAATAGTGGACGTTTCGGTGGCTGAATTCCAGATGTCCTTGCTTTCGGAGGGGCTGTCGACTGGAACGATCTGGATGGAGCTCCGTCCCGAAAACCTCTCCTGGCTCAAGTCTTGTGTCGACAAGGAAGAGGCAAAGCCTCGTCAGAAGAAGGGGGAGGCCAAGCCAAAGCAGTGATGCCATCATGCTGTCCGGGAGGTTCAGAGAACCTTATACATGTGGCAAGTTTTGTGCAATCTGCCATGTTTCAAAAACCCTTTTGCATGCACTACATTTGTGCTTGCAGTGTACAATGATGACGATGAAAAGTTCATGGGCAGGGTGGGTTCTGAAACCTGCTGGCGAGCTTGCAGCCCTGCCTGCGGTGCGACACACGAGCTTGCAAGTCAGTCTCTGTGTGTGTCCGTGTGTGTGTGTGTGCAGTGTGTGTGTGTGTGTGTGTGTCTGTGTGTGTGTTTCTGTGTCTCTGCAGCATGCAGTGGCAGGTTGCCTTTCCGTTTGCAAGGTCATGCACTGCACATGTGCGGTTTTTTTCTTGAGCTGTGATCATCAGCTGCTTTTCAGCTCAAGTTGTTTGCCTCCCACGGGAGGCTGGGTCCTGTTTTGCCATGCTGGCTTTCGGCTTTTTGGATGGCCACCTGCCAACGGCGGAGGAGGCCATGGAAAGAGGGATGCACGAGCTCTTTTTGTTTCTGTGCTTGCAATGAAGGCGGAGAGCTTCGAAGCCTGCGGCCTCATGGAGCCGTTCACGAACAAGGCC
Organism: Symbiodinium sp. CCMP2592; assembly: GCA_905221615.1. NCBI lineage: Eukaryota > Dinophyceae > Suessiales > Symbiodiniaceae > Symbiodinium > Symbiodinium sp. CCMP2592. The sequence continues at coordinate 658,488 of CAJNDT010002446.1, forward strand.
AAGGGCAAGTGGTACAACGACAAAGGCGGGTTTGCCCAGCCTTTTGCAGAGATACGGAGTTAACAGACAAAACCATGCAGGAGCCGGGATCAGCTGGTCCGCCACCATGGGGTGGAAGGTCCTGGGTGCTGGAGGTGCCATGGGCTCTCACATGGGTTTCGGGGTTGCAGGGCTGAGGGATTCTTGCATGAACTGGCAGGAGAGATCTTGTGGACCCACCCGGAGAAGCAGCGGGAGGATGTGCCGACCAGTGGCTGGGTCTACTGGGACGGCACACCCGGTGCGATCTGTGTGGAAGGCACATCTTAAGATGACTATATAATAGTATATATATATATATATATAGATATGTGTCTTTACATGTATATATGTATAAATGTGTATATATACATATATATATATATATATATATGTATGCATATATATATACATATATATATATATATATATGTATATATACATGTATATGTATATATGTATATATATATATATATATATACATATAATATGTATACCATATCATAAATCACTCTATACAATAACTGCAAATAGAATCTATATAGATCGACACTATAGATGAATATAAACCCTAAACCGAAACCCATATAAACCAAAACCCTTATATAAACCCCTGAAAAAAACCCTAAACCCAATATCAACCCTAAACCTATACATACCTCTGGGCAGGCCACGAGGACTCCCCAGTCTACGACATGGTGGAGGTGGATGATGAGGAGGAGGGGGATGCAGGCCGTGCAGGGTTTTCGCCTCCTGCCCTCCTTGCATATGTGTTTTGCATGGCATGTGAAGGCGGGAAAGCCGCCGTGGTGCTCAAGCCCACCCCGAAGATCAAGGCCTGCAAGCGAGGTTCTGGAGTTTCTTATTGGTATAAAAATATGTGCCATCTAAATCTCCTTGGGCAGGACAACAAGAAGCGGCCCATGGAGCCGAAGGATCCGCCGCCAAAGAGGACGAAGGCTGGAACTATATAATGATTAAAAGGTTTGGCTTGAGTTTGAAAGTACATCCTGTCTATACATATATAGATAGGATGACATTGGATCTTAGATTAAATTAGATTAGGTTGCTTGGGTGAAATTAAATGAGTATATACATTAGGTTATATAAAGATTATACATAAGTATAGGTATGTAGCAGCTTACCAAGCTTTTAGGTTAAGTTAGATATAGTTTGGATTAGAGTATATAAGATATAGATGAAAAAATACACAGGTGTTTGTATACATCCTGTGTACATATATATTTAATATACATATATATATATATATATATATATATATATAAATATATTGTAGATATCTAGAAAGGATCGCAGGCAGGGCTTCTAGCTCGCCGGCAGGCTTCCTATATAAATCTTAAATATCATAAAAGCCCTGTATAGAAACCCCCGACGGCTGGAATGCCTTCGTGTGCGGTAATTTGTGTCACTTCATTACAGGAACAAAATGTTGAGCATAGGTGCACTTTGGCATGTCCGGGCGGGCGATAGGGGGCACAGCTCAAAAGCTGGCGCTTTCTTATTGGATAGGAATACTTTGATAAGATGTTGGGTTTCTGGATAGATATATAGGTGGGGAGCCTGCCAGCATGCTCTGTCTCTGACATGATTATACAGTGTCTGAGAGAACACTGTACTGTCAGGGGCACGGCAAGATCGCCCACGAGGAGGCTCGGGCCCAATTCTTCAGCAAGCCCGTCCCAACAAATAAAAGTGATTCTGCAGCAGGACGACCAGGATGGATGGAGCCAGGCCGGCATTTCTTCTTGGCTTGGAAGCATGCAGGGTTCTGTGTGCCACGGCAGGACGGCAAGTGGAAAGGAGGCGGAAGCTCCAGTGCAGCAGGTGCACCGAAACCGATTCATTGTGAAACCCCTGCCCTTGCAAGCCTTCTTTGTTCATTTGGACAGGATGGAAGAAGCCCGTGCCGACCAAGGGCAGAGGCAGGTGTTTGGGGAGTCGAGGTCAGCCGGCTTTTATATTCTGCCGACAACAGGCAGCTTCGAGCGGCCTTCCTCGAAGGGCGGCCACTACGTGATGGCCCACTACGTGGACGAAAGCGGCAAGGCCGGAAGCATTGCCACTGCAGTGGGCCGGATCGTTCGTTCCAGCCTGGCAGGCTTGCCCGCCAGGGGCAGGGCGGACCCGTGGCCGGACACGTGGTGGAGCCGCGGTCCGCTTGATCGAGGCTCGCCAGCAGGCGAAGGACAGCACCCAGCACTTGGAGGACACCCTTCTATAATCCCAACAAAGCATCGCCAACAACCCACCCCCCCACAAAATAAAGCATTTTGCCAGGACCTGCGAACCTCGGTCTCGACGATGCACCTCATGGCGAAAAGCATGGAGAGGTTGCAGAAGGAGTGCCGCCGTAGAGCACCATGGTTGTTTCTGGGTATTCCTCTGACAAGCCTGCTTCAGGACCGCCAGGGGTGACAGCCCGGACGGTTCCGTCCTTGGCTGTGCCCGTGGGTTCGGTGCGGTTTTCCTGTCTGGCGGTCCCAGGTGCTGGGACAGCATCGACTGTGGTGGCTGTGCACAGAGGCTTCTGCCTTGGCTGACGAGTGTGGTGCAGTTGCAGTGGTTGTGTTGGTTGCTGGCCGTGGTTATCCTGACTCGATGCAGGTGCCGCCACAGCTTCCCGGAGCTCTGAAATTGGGGGCAACAGGTCCAATGGCATCCCTTCGGGTAGTTGGCCAGGTTTATGCATGAATAAACCTTCGGAGCTAAAAAGTAGCTAAGGTTTATCCATAAATAAATTTTGGGGGCTTTAAGGCTTTACTTCTATACCAGAAATATTCGCGGATAAACTTTTCTAGCTTCGAGGCTGCCGGGGTTTATTCATGCATAAACCTGGTGGTTTCTGCCACGTGGCTTGGCTGCTCTGCATTGATGCAACATAACACACTGGCCTTGTGATCTAGCTTCTGCTGAAGACACTTGTGTTGCTGCAGCCGGAATGCATAGACGTGTCCGACCTCCCAACTGCAGGGGCCAGGCTATCGTGCTAGGGTAACACACGAAGCTCTTAGGCACCTTCTGGGCTGCTGCATATACAGTCATACACAAGCTGTTAGGCACCTTCTGGGCTCCTGCATATACAGTCATACACATAGCCGTGCCCGGCCTCTGCAACTTGTTGCTTTCTGCAGCTGATGCTGCTGCCGACCAACCACACAAGTGATCGGGTGCCCTGGGCACGAAAACAAGTCCTGTGCGGATAGACTTCCGGTGCAGTGTGTCGGTGTGTCTGTGTGTGTGTGTGTGTGTGTGTGTGTGTGTCTGTGTTTGTCTCTCTGTCTCTGTGGTCTGTCAGCAGAATATACTATTATATATTATACTACATGACAATGCTATACTCCTATAGTATAGTCTACAGAATATATTCTACATTGTATACTATAATGCACTATACTGTATATACTACTATACCACGATATTATATATTACTATATAATGTATTACGACCCTGGTATATTATCTATTCTTTTATATTACATACATCAACAACAGCGACAACAGCAACAACAGGACCACCGAGACAACCACCAGGCACCAACAACAAGAAAGCACCACAGCCACAGCAACAACAGCAGTCAGAACAACCACGGAAGCAATAACACAACCGTGTGTTTCAGCCTCCCACGTGCACTGGCTCTGCACCTGTGCTTCTGCCTGCTGGCGAGCTGACAGCCCTGCCTGCGACTTTGGAGGCTCCAGTGCAAGGATGACGAAAGCCCACAACAAAATAGGTAGAACATCCGAGAGCTTTGGCTCTGCTGCACGGAAATCAGTCTGTGGATGCCAGATAGTTACGATGTTCTTCGCCACTAGCTGGTTGCGAAAACTGCAGACCGAGAATCTGCAGACGTGGAGCCTGGAAACCGAAGATCGGGAACGTGTGCTGGAGTGGCTCGTGCTAGGCATTGTTGGAAGCCCCATCTACAAAGACGAAGGTGTCTGGATGTCCATCATGGCCGTGGACTCGTGCCACGATGCTGTGCTGGTCCGTGACCACGAGAGCTCCTGTTACATAGCAGTGCAGCTCCAGAGACTTTTTGCTGGTTCACTAGGAACAATGGATTGACTTGTGCTGCGATTCAAAGAAAGCCGTCTGTGCATCATGGCATTTCATGAGTGATTTCTGCTGTGCACTGTAGACTGTCATGCATTAATAGGTCGCAGCAAGCATGGTCAGCTTATCAGTTGTGTCTCGCTTGCAGGGCATTTTGCTCGCAAGCAGAGCACACAACTTCGAAGCCGCACCTTTTATCGTAATCATGGCCGTGGTCGCTCGTCCGGACGTACAACAACTGGAAGCGGCATGGAGCGAGCCCAATCAGCTTGTGCCGGGGAACGAGAAGTTCGAGCCTTTGGGATTGCTGAAATGCTATCGTGTATATGTAGGACACGATTATTTTCCGCATCAGGGATATGCTTGTTACTTGTCGAGGGAGCTGGGCCAGGGAGCTCGCCTTTGGAGATGCGAGCGAGGTGGCCTCCTCAAGTGGATGGTCACTCGGCCTGCTGAGGTCCGGGCCGTGGCAGTGTCCTTGACCGGCCGGCTGAGGTTTGGGATTCTGGTTGTCCAGGCCCGGATGCTCTCCGGAGCACAAGTCTGGTCCGGCACGTACCCGGCCGAGCAAGACGTGAAAGTGTCGGCTGTGAGCACCGCCATCCGGCACAGCATGCTGGTGGCTGGTCGCATCCAGTCGACACACGTGTTGAAGGTCATGGGCCACAAGCTCCTTGTCCACGGCCGCAAGATTTGGAGCTGCAACTGGTCCAAGACCATGGCAGCCAAGAAGCTGCCCAAGAAACGGCTTTTTCGAAAGACGGATCCGAGGTTTCTCCGTCTGGCCCAGTCCGTGCCACTGTTTTGATTCTTGAATGAGGAGAGGAAAGATCGAGTGCTCAGTGTGCAGGTTGTGTCACTACATACATGTATATGCATGGTTGTCGTGCAAGAAATGCATGCAGGAATCCTGAGTTGTTCGCAGGCAGGGCTTTCCTAGCTCGCCACAGCAGGACAACTTTTCAGGGATTCCTGCTTTCCTCTCGCCATGGCAGCCGCCTTCTTGAACCAGCTCCATGACATGCTCCACAAGCAGAAGCCGATCATGGGCGATCACTTCGACGGCATGCTTGCTGCACAGAAAGACTGTGCCGTGCGAGCCATCTCCCAACACAAAGTGACCATGCAAGAGGCCTCTGAGCTGTGCAGCTTGATCCAGCAAGGGCCCTGGAACGAGAGCCAGAAAAAGGAGCTTGGAAAAGCAGTCTCCAACTCCGTCTCGTCGGGGATGATGGCTGCTGGCAAGAAGAAGAAGGGCAACCAGACCCAGGAAGTCGACAACTTCTTCTGCTTTTTGTCAGCTGAAGACAAGCAAGTCCTGGCCGAGGCCAGTGCTGGAGTGCACTCAAGGTGCAATCACATCGCCGAGATCATGGAGAAGATGGGCATGTATTGGCCATCGGAGAAGGCGACAGGTCATATCGTCTCAACGATGGCAACAATGCAGTCAGCTGGCCTTGAGTCTCCTGATGATTTTCACGGGGCTGTGAAGAAGCTGAAAACCATCATCAAAAGCAGGCTCAAAAAGAACAAGGATGCCAAGGACAACGAATTTGTGGCCGTGTACAAGGAGCCAGCCTTGTTGCCCGAGATCTACCGCAGTCACTTTGAAAAGGCTGAAGCAGGCGAGCTCCCTGCTTCGAGCCTTGTTGCCCATGGTCCTCTGCGAGGCAGTCACAAGTCCCTCAGCAGCAGCAGCAACATCGTTGGCAACAACATGATGAATCACAGCCTGATGAAGAAGATGATGGCCGACGGCAACGGCATGAGCATGATGGGACTGATGAGCTGCATGTCGACATGCATGCAGCAGTTTCAGCAGCAGTCCAGCAGCTCGCAACTGCCAGGCTTCAAGTTGTTGGGAAAAGCCGGCTGCAACGAAACCAGTCCAAATCGGGCTACAAGCATGATGGCGACGACGAGCCCACCGCACGACTCTCCAGAGTCCAGCCATCGTGTTTCAAGCCCGGTGCAGCCTCATCATCAGCAGCTTGCTGTGGCCGCCAGCCCGGTGCAGCCTCATCAGCAGCAGCTTGCTGTGGCCGCATGCCCGGTGCAGCCTCACGATCAGCAGCTTGCTGTGCCCAAGGCTGGGCAGGAGCCTGTGGGTCCGGCCGAGCAGGCTCGTCAGATGCTTGCTGCATGGAATGCCAACAAAACACCAGCAGAGGGAGATGAGGAAGATGAGGAGACTGAGAAGCCCCGGAAAAAGCCTGCCGCAAAGCTCCAGCAGACGAAGAGTGTGCAGCCGAAGAAGAAGCCGGCAGCGAAGGCGAAGTCGCAGTCCCAGCCCAAGCCGGGCATCAAGATTCCGAGCATGAGCAAGAGGTTGAAATTGCGACCCAACGGCTGCGGCAAATGCCGCAACCGACCGGGCTGTTGTCCGTCGTGCTTCAAGAAGTGATTTTGGTTGGCATGCAGACATGACATGTGTCTCTGTATGCGAAGTGTGCAGTCTATATCTATGTAGATGTATATACAGTCTATATAGGAACATGTATGCATGTCTATATGCCTTTCTTGCAGACTGTACAGGTGACTTCTGCAGTGATGTCCGTATACACAGACGGCAATGGCCGTGCACGTATACGGCAAGAAATCACGGGGACTGCAGAGACATCCTGCACCGTCTCAGGTCTATATGTGTTTATCTGTGGTGCCATGGTGCACCGTTGTTCCATTCACCCGGGGTTTCAGTGCCATCAGCCTCAACGAACTTTGTGCACGGACAGAACAGTCTCTATGCCGTGTGCACGGAGGCTTGCATGGCAATCTCGTAGTATATGCAGCGACTTAGGATTCGACTGAGCCGCAAAATGTGTGGTTTGCCCGCACATGCACATGTCTGCACGAGCGATGTGGATGATAGCTTCGACAGCTTGCATGATGCCCAGATCGAGGATCATGTCCATGTGTTGCAGAGTGTATTTGAGGGTTGAGGGTTTAGGGTTTAAGGGTTTAGGGTTTTATAAAGTTCGTGTTTGTATGTACTTTATACACTGTATATATAATATATGTATATACATATGGCATGTTATGACAGTTTATGGGTTTCGTGTATACACACATATATATATATATGTACATATTATATACACACATATATGCAATCACACTGCAATGGGGTTTATCCAGAACATGCACATATCAGAGAGTCCTGAAACAACTTTGGTCGCTTTTGCAGGGCTGTATAAAGCTCGCAAGCAGACCACATGGCTTCCCAATCGTCGGGATCCAAATCGGCCAACCCGTTGTCGCAATTGGGAAGGAAAGTTTTCACCACCCAAAGAGCCCTCGCTCAGATCCTGAAGGAGATTCGTGAGCTGGATGAGCTACCTGCAGCTACAGGCCGGAGCTCGGTGAAAAGAGCTCGTGAAGAACTGCTGCATGCTCATGCTACCCCTTATGGGCCCATCTACATCGAGCCCACACTTCAGAAGGAAGACGGCACCGATGTTACAATTCCGATTTTGAGTCCAGCTGCAATGCTGGCTTGGGCATGCGAGCACTGTGCAGCCTTCGGCCAGCTCGTGCAGAAGCAAATGGCACTGAAGCCGCCGACCTACGAGAAGCCTTGGACTCTGATTTGGTATTCGGACGAAATCGCACCGGGCAATCAACTGAAGCACGTGAACCGTCGCAAGGCCCAGGTCATCTATTGGTCCCTGCAAGAACTGGGAGCCCATGCGATGTCCTGCGAGTCGTGCTGGTTTACCTTGACGGCGGTTCGCAGCACCGTGGTCGCAGACATGGGGGGGATGGCGGTTTTGTTCCGCCAGCTGGCCAGGTTTTTTTTCGAGACCCCCGATTGGCGGCAGGGACTTCTGGTCAACTGCCCCATCGGCTCTCCCCCTCTGTTTGCCGATCTTGGCATACTAATCTCCGACGAAGCTGCTATAAAGCAAACCCTCTGCAACAAGGGTGCTTCTGGACTCGTGTTCTGTGTGCACTGCCAGAATGCAGTCGACCACAAGTCGCACGTTGCTGCCAGCAGTCGGGGCACACAAGTATCCAGCCTGGAGACCGACATTTCCAGATTTCGTCGCCAGACGAAGGAGTCCATCAAAGCCTATATGGACTACCTCGCTGAGCAGAAGCCCTTGCAGACCAAGACAAAGTTCGAAAAGCTGCAGACTGCCCTGGGTTTTAACTTTAAACCCATGGGCTTACTGGCCCATGCAGCCTATGGCCCCAAGCTGATAGACTGCATTATGTTCGACTGGATGCACGTCTACCTGGTCTCAGGGCTGTTCAATGTGCTGACAGGGCTTTTCCTTGGAGACCTCCATCACAATGGCTGGAAGCACAACGACATTGAGCGGTTCGCAAGGACTTTCACATGGCCTGCACGTCTGCGAGGTGCTGCCCCGAAGGATGTGTTGCAAAAGAGAGGATCCTACAGTGATCCTCTCAAGTGCAGTGCATCGGAGGCTCTGAACTTCCTGCAGGTGCTGCGAACCTATCTTGTGCTCTGGGTGCTGCCGCAATGCAGCGAGGACATGAGAAACTCATGCGAGGTTTGGCTGGCGATGTGCAAGGTCCTCGATGCTTTGCAAAAAATCGCCATAGGAGATCCTTTCCCTGCAGTCCAACTGCAAGTCTTGGTGAAAGGCCATCTGGACCTCGCTAAGACCCGCTACGGTGAGGACTCCTTTTGGGTACCCAAGTGCCATTTGGCACTCCACTTGCCCCTTCAGTTGGCCAAACACTCAGGTCTGATGAGCTGCTTTGTGCACGAAAGAAAGCACAAAATCATCAAGAAAATCACCAACCAAGTACTCGACACAAGTCGGGCTTTTGAGAAGAGCATACTCGATGATGTGCTACATGGGCATTTGCAGCAGCTCGCCGATCCGGCTTTTCTCCCAGGAGATGCTTGTATGCATTATGCATTCATTTCTTCTATATACCACTATAGATGTTGTTATAAAAAGGTTCACAACATTTTCTTTCCAGTTTCGTCGTATGCAGTTTAGGAAGGGGTGCACTTGGTTCAGCCTGTGCGACCAGCCCCTGCCAAGCTCCAAGCCGAGCTCCGGCGATGCATGAACATCCAGGGCGAGATCATGACAGCAAACCAGGCTGTGCATGCAGGGAACTTCACAGTTTCGGCAAAAGACCTCGCGGTTTTGCATCTGGATGGTGAAAGGCTTGTCGGCAGGGTGGGCTACCACGTCCAAGCAGATGGGACATGCTGGTCACATGTCACTCTTTGGAACCACGTGCATGGAGCCATGTTCACCCTGTCGGACGATGTGGCCCTTGTAGAAACCAAGCATATCCATGCCACTTGTGCCTTCAGTGTGCAAGGCGACAGTGCTGTCGTGGTGCTGCCATGAGAAAAAAAGACCTGCCTGCGAGCTTGCAGCCCTGCAATCAATGGCGGTCTTCGTGTAAATATCTCTATAACACGTTCCCTTTTGGGAGGCAAACGGTTGGAAATTGCATGTCTATATATCACAAATCCATCAGCTCTGAAACCACTTAGTTTACTTAGCAGACTTATGTAAGTATGACTTAGCTGCAGCGATAAGTTGACTTAGCTATCTATGCTAAATGGAGTTATGCTAAGTGGGATAAGTCAGTTATTAAGTCGACCAACCGAATACTAAGCATGATAACTTTTTACTAAGCCCAGCGGGCCTTTAAGTACTATAAGGATTTAGTATAATTAGGGGCTATAGTCTTCTATTTGGGTGGTTGTGAAAATTAGGGCCCCTTTTTGGGTAGCCTAAATATGAGGTGCCGTATTATTGTAGGGACCCAAAAAGGGATCATAATTTTGAGCCGGCGCTGCTTTGCAAACGAACCGGATTGATTAGTTCATACTAATTTTAAGTGGTTTGGGTTTAGGGCTTCGCGGTGTAGGGGTTTAGGGATGTTTGGGGATTAGGAAATCTCGGGTCTACAGTATATGGTGCATAACCGTTTCTAGAACACGCAAAGTGCCAAGCTATGTCGGCTGAATGTTGATCTCCACGAAGAGCAGAGGCGCGATTCGGGCATTCATTCATCAGGGCCTAGGTTGAGGTTCACTTACAGAAAACCCCAACAAGTTGGAAACCGGATTAAGGACAAATAGTGCTGGGATTCCCTATATATGTCACCCTTAAGGATTGAGGCTATTGGGTTTCCAACTTTTAGGCTTCTACTGTAAAGGTTCAAGCTTTCAACCCTACACTCAAGGAAAGCGAACCGGAAGTACGCCAAGCTACTACCTCATAGTGTCCTTGTGGGGTTTAAAGGCAGGGCCCCGAAAACCTGATATTCCGCAGATGTCTATTTGCAGTGGCCATCATCATCATCATCATCATCATCATCATCATTGTCATCATCATCATCATCATCATCAGCATCATCATCATCCCGTTGACTGTTGGCGCTCCCTACCTCTATTCATTGTTGTCTGCGGCATGTAACTACTTGCTGCAAAACATAAAGTGTCAGCGTGAATACTGCTATCATGGTCACCAGTGGTATGGGGTCGCCGCTGGCTAGTTTTGCTGCAGACGGAGTTGTGTGCTGTGTGTGTGCGCGCGTGTGTTTTATGTTGCCGTTTGTTTGCTGCGAGCGGCTACGACTACGACTGCGACTACGACAAGCAATGTCCTACTGCATAAGCCATGCTATCCAGGATTTTGAAGTTTTCTCGTGTTCTGATGCGCTTCCATTCTCATTCTCACTGTTCTGGAGCAATGCTTTCGGCGCTTTATGTAGGGAAGGTCCGGGACGAGTTCTCGTCATTCTTAAAGTTTAGGATTTAGGTTTACTAGGGGCTCAGGAAGTTTAGGGTTTGGTCGGATTTATGCTTAGTCTAGTATGTGTTTAGGAAGTTTTGGGTCTAGGGATCTGGAGTTCAAGGTTTGAGGAGGTAGGCATAGGTGGTGGTCAAAAGTTGTGGTTGTGGTCCCTTTTTGGATACCCTAAACATTAAGTGCCGTGTTATGATAAGGACCCCAAGAAGGGACCAGTATTTTGACAACCACTCATATGAGTCTATGCTTTAGGGTGCAGGCTTCTGCAGGTTGAGCATCTTGTAGGCTCCATGAGTTCTGGACGTCAACTAACCCCGACTCCAAAACAACTGTTAATGTATCCCGCCATGCCTAACCTCTTGCCGCTTCTATCCTCTGCACCCCTGATCTTCAAGTTCTGTAGCCCTCGACCATAAAAGATGCTAACTTGCAGGGTAAGGGGACTTCGGGGGATTTAGTAACTGGTTATTTTAGGGACTCATAAGTACCATAGCCCCAATGAGACTAAGTCCCCCGACCCTCCAAGAAACCTTTGGGCTTAAGGCTTAACGTGAAGTTCTATAGTCTCGGACCCGAAACCCAAAACCATTACTTGGAGGTTCATGGGTAGTTATAAGGTGAGTTATGAGTAGGGGAACCGTACTTATAACCCCTCTTAAGGGACTTATAACCCTACATATAACTACCCATGAACCTCGAAGTACAGACGCCGCAAAACCCTAAACCCTAAACCTCAACCCTAAACCCTAAACCTTCACCCTAAACCCTAAACCCCTATATTTGGCAGGTAGCTGAAAGGAAGCGGGGGAGCGGACTCACATCCAGCTCTCGCACATCGCTGTGGAGCCGCTGGTAGTCCCAGCCTAGGAATTCCATTTGAGTTACCATTATGGGGCTTAGGGTAAATTTTTAAGAGACCATAATAGGGTTTAGGGGTTTAGCGTAAGTTACCACTATAAGGAAGCCACATATTTTTACGATAGATCCCTATTAGGTTATCATAATGGGGTTTAGGGCGTAGGGGGTCTATCGTACACAATACTTCATTTGGTGTCTTTATTGACGTCTCCAGCCCTGAACCCGGAACTGGGGCTTAGGGCTTAGGGTGTGGGGTCCAACACGAAAACAGCGCTATACAATAGGAGGAATAGGAATAACAATAATCATAACAGCAGTAATATAAGTTATGAGAACAGTATTATTAGTATTTAGCAAGTGATGCACAAGTGTAAGTCTAGTAAAAGGTACATGTACAGTTTACAACAGTCTCGATGCTGTAAGAAAACCGTCAGAAGCAGCAAGTGCTAGCAAGAGTTCATAGCCAAGCCTCATGAAATCAAAGCTCCATGGAAATGCCCTCATGAAACCGAACTCGAAGCACTTGGACTCAACAACTTGTGGATGAGGGCCCTGAGCCCGAAGCTCCAACCGACTACACCTGAGGGCCGTGAAAACCAAGCTCCAGGCAATGCAGTCATGACAGTGTGGACTGTGTACAAGAGGAAAGGTTTCTGTAGTAGTACGTACTGTCACGTCGTGGTGGCACCACACATGAAACCGAGTTGCTCCTAGCAGGAGCAGCAGTAATAGAACCATCATGATATCAAACTCAGAACCAATCAACGACGGCTGGTAATACTTGTTTGTTCTACTCCTTAGAACACAAATGATACGCAACTTCCAGAAGACCTCCCGCTAGTAGACTACTGCTTCCAATGCCACTACCAGTAGCACCTCTGAGTACAAGCTGATGTTCGATGGCTGCACGAATGGATCGAAACGGATTGCCGCAGAACATCTGATGTATCGTTCAGGGCTGAGCAACGAGAATAGAAAGAACAAGGACGATGACTCTCTGGCATGTGGGCTTTCCAATTTTTTGCCGTGACACAGTGGGGCGAGACGCACTCTCCGCCTCCGCCACAGCAGCGATAGGCGCTGCGCTGACCCCAAACCTGCATCGAGGGAAGAGGGTTCTCAACCCCTAAGGCTCCATGTACTCAAGTAATCCCCATATGCGTACTTTAGGGCCAAGGTATATACTATATCGCTACATGGAGCCTGTGGGAATCTATTCAAAACAGGGCCGTTCCATTTGTCGGGGACGAACCGAAAGCCTGTGGCCATCTTGCCAGGCTGCTTGGGTGGTTGTCAAAACTAGGATCCCTTTTTGGGTCCCTAATATAGTACGGCAGGGTGCCCAAAAATGGGGCCATAATTTTGACAACCACCCAACTAGAAGACTATAGCCCCTATACTAAATCCTTATAGTAGCCCTTAGAGACCCCTTTAAAGGAGCCCTGTTCTAGCATAATTTTGACAACCACCCACTTGAAAGAAGTAGGCTCGTCTTTGCTCCCCAGCCCTTAGGATGCAAAGTACTTGCATAGTAGACTGTGCGGTTTAGGGTTTAGGGTTTAGGGCTTAGGGTTTAGGGAGAAATTTCGTTATGCTTGATTTGGGAAAGTATCCCCCATAACAGTAGTACCTAGGACTTTTTGGGCAGGTACAGGTGACCAGAAAGGTAGATGGATGCGCCGCTGCGCCTTCGATGTACTCAAACCTAGTCCCTACTTCTACATACAAGTAGAGTCAGCTGCGAAGTCAACTGCTGCACGGAAACTATGGTCCTTGTCAGCCACTCCTCCGTCATCAAAAACTTGCTCTTGTCACGATGAACGCTCATGTGGAACTGCTCTTAATTTTCAAACGACTACGGCGCATGAACCTTGGACCTTGCCGTTAAACCCGAAACAACCGAAAACGGAAACTCCTTCCAGCGGGCCGAACACAGACTGGGGCCCCAAAAAGCACAAAAGCAAAAATTAGGATAGGGATATCCCATAGAAAGCCCGTTGTAATGAAGCCCAATAAGGTAGGGACATCCCTAAAAACAGCTTCTGCTCATGTCCTTCTTGGGCCCCCAACACCAAAACCCCTATTCCCTAAACCCAGAGACTCCAATATCTCTTAATTAAGGAATATTCCTTAAGTCATATTAGGGATCCTATTGTAATTTCAGGTATATTCCTGAATTAAGGGATATTGGAGTCTCTGGGCCTAAACCCTTCCATCGACGAGCCCTAAACCCTAAACCCCTAAACCCTTAACCCTAAACCTTAACCCTAAACCCTAAACCCCCCTAAACCCTTAACCCTAAACCTTAACCCTGAACCCTAAACCCTTCCATCGACGAGCGGCAGCATCCAGAACCTGCAGAACTGCCGGCACGGCCACGATCTGCTGGGCCCACTCGGGCTCGTGAAGACAGTTGCCCTGGACGACACTACAACAAGGAAAGCACCTTGTGTGTTATGTGTATATATATATATGTACTTGCATGTTGTGACTATGTATGTAAGTATGTATGTATGGGGTACATGTGTGTGTGTATATATATATATATATATATTATACACATGGCGCAGTGTATATATACATATATAAATATATGTGTATCTATACATATATATATATGTATGTATGTATCTATGTATATACATATATATATATATATATATATATATATGCTGTATACACACATAATATATGCACATATATATATATATATATGTAGAGGGTAGGACCCATTACAGGGGTTCTGTGTGTGTATATATATATATATATATATATATATATATATATACACATTCATTCCAATCATTGTAGCCTGATTTCAATCCCTAACAAGACTAATCAGTTGGAATGTGACGATGTGAATCCCTTACGGCTCAGTCGCGCGCGACAGAACGACGGTCATCCCCTGCTAATGTCAAGGCTGCTGCTCTTACTTCTACTACGACTGCTACTACTTCTACTAATCTCCAGAACTAAAGTACAGTTAAGGGTTTAGTGCTTCCGCGAAACGCAAATCGGAAACCGCTCTGCAGAACTCATTCGCCTACCGCCTTCATGTTGCAAGTAGGATTTGCTCAACTTCGGCCACCGTCGACGGTTCTAGACCCTAACAAGACAGCCTTTGAAAGGAGAACCCTCGACTCCAAAGCTCTGAACCCCAAAGAGACAGACGCTCCAAAACTTTGAAAGGCTTGAAAGGAGAAGGTTCAAGTCTAGAACAACTCCAAAAGTCTAAACAAAAAGGAGAGCCATGGAGAGCCAAAAAAACTCCAAAGTTCTAAACCCTAAAGAGACAGCCCTAAACTCCAAAATTCTAAACTCGAAAACCTACCCAGGACTTAGGGTCGGCTTCAAGTTTTGAGGCAGTACCGAATCATGTTGCTTTCAGGGCTTAGGGTTTAGGGTTTAGGGTTTAGGGGTTGAGGTATTCTTTGTTTGGGAGATGTTAGACTTCCAGCACGTAGTATAGGTGTAAGCGCCTCCATAGATTGATAGTATCACTACAGTAACCCTGAGCCCTATAAATACTATAAACCCTAAACTGATTGTAGCGAAAAGCCCCAAAGAATCATGTACACTAACCCTGAGCCCTATAGACCCTAAACCGATTGTAGCGAGAAGCCCCAAAGCATCTTGCAGGCAGTTGTTTACAACACGCCCGAGCCCAACTCATCTTTAAGGCTTTTCTTCTAAACCCTAAGCCCTGAGCCCTGAGCACCAAAACCCTTAAATCCTTAACCCTACTTGGAGGGTCGGGGGACTTAGTAACTGGTTATTTTAGAAACTTATAAGTACCACAACCCCAATTAGGGCCCCTTTTAGGGTACTTGTAAGTCTACTTACTATTACTATCTACTTACTAAGTCCCCCGACCCTCCAATTAAAAACCTATAGTGGAAGCCAGAAAGTTGGAACATCATCATCCTCAAGCCCTTAGAGTATAGGGAATCCTAGCACCAATCCTCCTAAACCCATGTTCCAACTTTCTGGGGTTCACTGTACTTCTCTAAACACCTGCATCCTTACACCCTGCGTAATTCCCAAAGGAGGCCAACTCCATCTTCGAGACCTATAAGACCTAAGAACCATAAGGGAACCTGAACCTAAGAAAGGGGATAAGGGCTTACTCTGGCTCCTAATCTTCAAGGCCTTCTTGAAAGCAGTGCCGAAGGAAAAACGTCCGGATCCACGATTTTCGCTGAAGCCGAACTCCTGGCTTCGGCGGCTCTAGGGTTGTAGGCCTACTTGGAGGGTGGGGGGACTTAGTAACTAGTTGTTTTGTAGACTTATAAGTATCCTAACCCCAATTAAGGTCCCTTTTAGGGTACTTATAAGTCTACTCACTACCTACTTACTTAGTCCCCCGACCCTCCAAGTAGGATTTTAGGCTTCCGGCTTAGAAGGCTTGGGGCATGTAGGGTTCAGGGATCAGCGGTACACCGGGTAGACTCAGGTTGCTGTTCAGGGTACTTGCAAGTTAAGCCATGAGGGTTCTTACTTGGAGGGTCGGGGGACCTAGTAAGTAGGTAGTAAGTAGACTTTATAAGTACCCTAAAAGGGACCCTAATTGGGGTTATGGTACTTAAAAGTCCCTAACATAAGCAGTTGGCTAAGTCCCCCGACCCTCCAAGTAGTGGGTGTTCAGGGGTTTAGGGTCTCGGCTTTCTGTTTTGGGGATCAGCGATTTTAGGCTTTAGGGGTTTAGGGTTTAGGGATGATGCAGAACAAAATTCGAAAAGCCGGCCCAAAATTCCCGAAAACCAAACCCCAAAGCCATGGACCCTGACGGAAATCCTGAAAGGAACCCATACAGGAACTCATACATGAACCTCATGAAAGAAGGCTAACCCGCACACTATATGCCCTAAACCATAAACCCTACTTTAAACCCTAATGTAGGGACCTGATTAAGAAACCTTGAACCTTCATGAGGGTTCCTTATATGAATCCTACTATTTTAAAGGGTATAGGCCCAAGGTTTGTTAATCAGGTTCCTACATTAGAGGCTTTCTTGGCTGGGAGACCCAACAATTTGATTTCTTGCACGCCAGGCCTGCAGAGTGTGAAGGATATGGGTTTAGGGTTTAGGGTTTAGAAGGATTCTTCCTTGAATCCGACGGCTTTGGGTCCTGGAGATTGGGCGCGGTGGGATTTTGTAGGCATTATAGGAATCACGAATGCCAGATTGTTCGGAAAACCACATTGCAAGGTATCTCGTAGATGTCAACAGCAACAGCACTGCTTAACAAATCACTGGTTTAAGAAATTGAGCCCCTCGGGCAGCCGTGCGATAAATAAACACACATATATATATATATATCTATATATATATATATGTATATATATATAGATATAATGCACACATCATGCAAACGTTCAACTTCACCCCTGTTTCGGATTCGATGCTTAGGGACGTCAGGTTTCGAGTTAACACGGGACTCTGATGTAAGCTATCCCGGCCAGTATGAAGGCATCAGAAACGCGGGACCACAAGTACACACATTCATTCGGAGCACACATGATTGAAGAACACCTCAAGCCCAAGTCCATCTGGACTAATACAGGGGCCTTAATATTATAATAGGCTCGTGGCGTACCGCATATGTTATAAGTCGGGACAAAGAGATCAGCACTAACTGCCCAGTCCAGCCCATATTAGATTTGTTACTTCTGATCTTTACTACTGTTTTCCACCATGATGTAACCTACTACTGCACATCAAGATGCTTGGTGCAAAACCACGAGAAGGTTTCGTTTAATCGCCGTGGACAGTAGTAGCAGCATCACTTGTCGTTGTCTTACACATAGCGGTGCCATGCAGAGTCAACGTGGACCAGCAGAGAAGGAATATTATATATGAGCAATGACGCGAGGGTAGAACAAACACACAACCCAAAATTTGATGCGTGCCACTATTGAAAGCGAGCAGGAGCGAGCATAGCTGAAATAAGCAAAGCGACAAGGACGACAACGACCAACCACCACAACACCACAGCAACAGCAACAACAGCACATTGAACAGTGTTGCGGTTACTGTAGCGATGGATCACACTCTACTAACAGCAGCGCTTGTGACCGTAGCATTTGTAACCGTGCATACAGGTCTGTGTCCTCTTATGCAATAGTGACAATTAGAGTGCCTGTAGCAATAGTGAAAGAGCCTCTTCCCTAACAAACCGAAAAATTACCCGAAACTCTCGACACTGTGGTCTGTTCCGTCGAAGGGTCCTCGATCTGCTTGTGCAGCCGTTGGCAGCCCTCCTTCCAGCTCTCGATCGCCTCCCTTGAAAGCACCTGGAGTTGAATTCAACACGTTTGACATGGTTGGCTTGGATTCTCCAATCTCGCTTCTTCCTTGCATGCTTGCACGGTTTTCGCTTGACTTGTGCTGGCTGGCCTTGCAACTGGGCATCTACTCTAAGAGCAATCGCTTCTTCCGTTGATGGCTTACTTCTGGATCCTTTTCACTTGTACTTCACTTAATGCCCGAGTCACCAGATAATCTGGAATCAACTTTTGTGATCATCAAGGCTGTCGTTGGTTTCTCTGGCAAGAATACTATATACCAGTACACCTATGTGTGCACATATACATATATCTATATATATATATATATATATATATGTATATAGATACATACACCTAGTACAACCAAAGTGTTATCAAACGATGAAAGCAATTAGAACTGAACTGAGTCCCACACATAGATGGCCGCAGAGTTTGGGAGTCTCAGCGAAACCCAGGGCTTTGAATGTAGCCAGGAAGCTGTAAAGTTTAGGACTTATGGCTTAGGGATGCTTAAGGTTTGAGGTACAACGCCCAGAGAACCGAACAGAAACCAGACAAGCTACGAGAAACAATGCCTAAACGCTCGACCTTCAACCCTAAACCGTGTCTCAGACAAGCCTAAAACCTGAACCCTCAACACGGCTGGCCCTAGTATTTTCTTCTGGACAAGCCGTGGTGCAGACGGAAGGATGCAAATGCCGTGATCGAGGACGGCCTTGCCGGCACGTTGAGACCACGCCTGGCGCGCGATCGTGATTTGCAGAGGCTAGTTGGGGATTTGGGGTTGGGCGGTTACCGTAGGGTCGGATTTAGGGTGCAATGCAGGAAATCTGGGGTCTGCATGGATGATTCACCCTTTCATTCCCTTATTTCTCGCCATTGCTTAAAATAATGTCTGGCTGCCACGCTATGGCCCTCAGGAAGTTTCAGTGCTTCAAACTGACTGCAAAGCGTGAACAAGGCTTACAAATAGACATGCCTGGTCCGGCGGCTCCGGCGACAGTCCTGTGCAGGTTTGCGCGAAAGGAATTCATCACATCTTTCTGGATGGCAGGTGCAGAGCACGAGCCATGGTAAACAAAAATGCTCCATGGTGCAACGCCCCTTGTGCCGGACTTGTAGTCCCGTGCGAGACACTCACAAAGGGAACATTTTCTCCAAGGGTGAAAGGAGGGACATACCCTTAATCTAACTATTGTATACCCATTATATAGCCCATTATAGGGTAGGGGTCCCCATTAAGGGTCCCTCCTTTTCCCCTGAGTTTCGGATGTTTCAGGTTGTCAGGCGTAGCATCTTGAGCACCGGCCCTGAGGCGTAGCTTGCGCTCTCGGGCCTGGTTTTCCGAAAACACGGCGCCTGACGAGGTTCATGGGTCGTTGTAAGTGGGGTTATAAGTCCCCTAATATGGGTTATAGTCATAGTTACCCTACTTGTAACTCTACTTATAGTAGGGGGCTTAGAACAGCAATTACAACGAAGCAACCCTGCACTGTGCGAGGATTTTCCTTTGCCACAGTGCGATGCACAGGCTACACCGAGCTCGCACGAAAGGGCGCTGCACCATCGGCGATTATTCTTTGCTTCGTTTGGTCATAAAATCCTATGTCCGCTCCGGCGTGCGGCGGCCCGGGCCGCTGCTCCCGGTTACACTGGCAACAACTGGCAGAGGGTAGCAGGAAAAAACTGACTCCTAAGGTAAAAGCCAGAAAGTTGGAATATGATTATCCTAACCCTTCTATGGTAAATTATAGGGTATCCTACCATGAAACCATATTCCAACTTTCTGGAGTTCCCTGTACTCCATAGAACCCTAAACTGCTAAACCCAGTGGCCTCTGTCAGAGGATGGATCACGATCTGCTGTTCCAGGCTCGACAGCAGTGTGCCTCGGTGGCTCAAAAGATGCTGAAGGAGGCGCCTTTGTTCTTATCCATTTGTTTAAGTTTTAAGGTATAGCTGTTGAAGGGTGCTGTAACTTTTGAGTAGGTTTTTGATAAGCCTTGCTATATGGGTTAGAGCGGGAATCCAACCAGGAAGCTGTTCGATAAAGTACTGTGGGAGTTAAATTAAAGTTAACGCTGCTACCCATGATGGGCAATCATACCAATCTAGTCAGCTAGTTGCACAGACACGGCAAAGGGTCTGGGCACAGACTAGACGCTGCATTGGTAATCAATGGTCAGAGCGATAACGATCAGATCACCTTGAACATGTCATGTGTGTCGTACTGGTGATGTTTACAGTAGTCTGTGTCTGGGTCGTTCTTGTAGCGGCAACATTCACGATCCACTACTTTACTGCAGGTATCAAAGTCATGGCAAGAAGAAGCTCACCAATCCGCAATAGTTTGCAACAAGTATTGCACCCAGGCAAATCCCAGACATCAATAGAAACGAATACACAAGCCTTAATTATGAACTGTACTATGTTGGGGGTTCCTCATTGTAAGTATGGTATCGTATACCACAAAAACCTATTCTATTTATTCAGGCCCATACTAGACACACTTCGTGTTCTGGCTGCTGGAAAACATGGTTGACTTCTCGAGGCATCTGCAAGCTAGCCTACAAGTCTAGGGCTTAAGGCACAGGATTCAGGGGTGCAGGGTTCACTTGGAGGTTCATGGGTAGTTTTATGTGGGCTAACTCCATGTATAACTACCCAATGAACCTCTAAGTGGCATCTAGTAGGTGAGCACACGGTTCATCACCATGTCAGGTACAAGACTCCAAGGCCTGCCTCTAAGACCGAAATGAAGCCCTACACCCAGGTTCCTGGGTACTTAGAACTGGGGCTATAAGTAGGGTAACTATAAGTATAACTCGTATTAAGGGAGTTATAAGTTATAACTCCACCTAGTACTACCCACGGATCTCCAAATCGAGCAAGCCTTGTAAAACAATAGCGAACTCTGGCACTACGCATTGAAACCGTGCCGGCTTCAGGTGATGTCCTTCAAACAAATCCGCGCGCTTCAGTATCCTAAACTCTAAACCCTGACTTCCCTGCACAGGTCTGTTGACGTAACCCTAAACCCTAAACCTATAGCCCAAGTTACGGCAACCAAAGCTGGAAATCCTACGTTACCCCTGAACTGCTTAGAAAACTTTACAAAAGCCCTTATACAGCCCGAAATACGGTTGATGATAGAAATCCTGCATTACCCATAACAGGAAATATACCATAATTCCCACAGTTTAGGGTCCTTAAGTAATGCAGGATTTACATCATCAACCGTAGCCCTTATAAGCTCCTAGAGAACGATCCCCGTTAACACCCCGGCAAGTCCGTGTTTGAGGGGTTTCAGGGTTTAGGGAATGTTGGGGTTTGCCCTAGGGGTCCCTGTGCGAGATACTGTAAGGCTTTCTTTAATGGTTTAGGGTTAAGGGTCCATGTGCCCAAATAGTAAATATGGTATATACCGTGGCCTCAGAGTGCCGTCTCTTTTCTCCCTGCAAACCTGTCCTGCCAACTTACCTACCTGTCTCGGCGCCGGATCAGCCTATACCTCCAATCTACTTACCTACCTACCTGCCTTAGCTCCTACCTTCCTAATAATGCCTGCTCGGCGCTGGATCAGCCAATCCGACCTACTTACGTACCTACCTGTCGCTATGCCTGGTAAATGTCCCTGACTCTGAGCAAAAAAATCACAAGACTACATTCGCGATCATCTGTGTCAGCCGGTAAGCAAAAGGCTGTGGGCCACAGTATATACTATGTGGGTACATGGACCCTCAAAAAGGGACCCTATTATAGAACCCTACGTTGCCCTTAGGGTATAGCCGGGGAGCTCCGAAGCGAGATACCCACTTCGAGTTGGGCTCGCACGAACCTCGGCGACAATCCGCATCGAAGGGCTTCAGGGTTCGGGTTCAGGGTTGGACGTCTACCTTAACCTACCAAACCCTACAAAAAAGTAGGGTCCCTATAAATTCCATATTAAGGTTCATAATAAGAACCTACAAAAAAGTAGGGTTTGGTAGGCTAAGGTAGGGTTTAGGACTAGGCTTGCTCTCAGCCCTAGACTCGCCCTGATCCCGTAACCCTATCAAAGGGTGGTATTGACCCCTTCATGATAGGGTATGCTCCCTGAAACAGTAGTTTCTGGATCCCTCCGGGTAAGCCCTATATGCGAAACCCTAGACCCCAAAGCCAAAGAATTCTGTAAGACGAACCGTGCTCCAGGCCTATGGCTTAATAGGGGCCTTAATCACTGGACCTTTGAAAGTCTTTGAAAACTCAACCAGACGGGGGCAGCAACGGCATGGTCTTCGTGATAATAAATGATTGTTCCGCCCTGAAAATTACTTACGGCACTTTTGCTGTGGCGGGTATAGCAGGGGAAAGGGGCAAACTATTTACGGGTTGGGTGTTAGCAATGAAATGAAGACTTGTGATTTCGGCTTCAAGGCTGCGCATGTCACGTCAGAAATTAAGTGCCACCGTAGCAGTAAGTGGCAGTCGTTGCAGCAAAGTAGTAGCAGCAGCAGCAGCAGTTGCAGTATCAGTAGCAGTACCAGGCGCAATAGTAGCAGTAGAAGCAGTAGAGTAGTCGCAGTAGTAGCAGTAACAGAAGTAGTAGCAGTAGTAGCAGTAGCAGCAGTAGTGGTGGCAGTAGCAGTAGCAGTAGCAGTAGCAGTAGCAGTAGCAGTAGCAGTAGCAGTAGCAGTAGCAGTAGCAGTAGCAGTAGTAGTAGTAGTAGTAGTAGTAGTAGTAGTAGTAGTACTAGTGGTAGTACTGGTAGTCGTTGGTAGTAGTAGTAGTCGTCGTAGTAGTAGTAGTGGTGGTAGTAGTGGTAGTAGTACTAGTTGTTGTTGTAGTCTTAGAAGCGGTTGTGGTCGTTGTCGTGGTGGCAGTGGCAGTGGCGGTGGCGGTGGCAGTGGCAGTGGGACTGGGAGTGGGAGCGGGAGTGGAGGTCGTAGTGGCAGTGGCAGCCGTAGCAGTAGTGGCAGCAGTAGTAGTAGCAGCAGCAGCAGGAGTAGTAGTAGTAGTAGTAGTAGTAGTAGTAGTAGTAGTAGTAGTAGTAGTACTAGTAGTAGTAGTAGTAGTAGTAGCAGAAGTAGCTGCACTAGTAGCAGTAGCAGTAGCAGCAGTAGTAGTAGTCGTCGTGGTGGTGGTGTGGTGGTAGTAGTAGTAGCAGCAGGAGAAGAAGAAGTCGTAGTAGTAGTGGTAGTAGTTGTAGTAGTAGCATATCCTGAAGCTCGTGCGTTCTATCGTTATGACAGCAATGCAATTCAGGCGGCTTGTAGTTGGGCCACGGCAAAAGATACTGGTGCGACCTGTACTGCTCCAGCTGGTTCCAGCAGGCCTCTTCGAGGGACCCGAAAAGGACATAAACAGAAGTTGTTTTATAGTGATATCCCTACCATAATGGGCTTCATTATAAAAGGGTTGACATGGGACATCCTGATCCTCATCTTTGCTTATGTGCTTTTTGGGGGCCCTCTTGGGCATCAGGGGTTTTGGGCCACAAACCACTACACCTAAGGCCTGTTGGAACTCTAACTCCCACAGCCTCAAAGCCTGTAAGGGTTCCCTTAAGGGTTCTATAGGGGTTTAGGGTTCAAGGGTCCATGTACCCAAATAGTATATACTTTGGGCCCAATGTACCTATGTAGTGAGTACTTTAAGGCCAAAGTATCTACTAGAAACACTAGACCTAAGAGTAACCTAGGAATAAAAAGGGTGCCCTTTTTGGTTTATTTAAAACGGGATTGTAAGGGAACCTGAAACTAAAAAAGGGAATAAGGGCTTACTCTGGGTCCTAGCTTGTGATAAGTCACTCGCCAGCTGTGAATACAGCTCTCCAAAGTTTAGGGCAACAAAAACCCGTCAAACAAATCCTGCTACTTCTAAACCTACTTATATCTCACCCTCTAAACCCTAAAACCCCAAACCCTAATAGGCCTCAAACTCGAAACCCTAAACCATATAGCAGCAAGTTTCTAAGCCTTTACTCAAATTCGAGACACGAGACTTCGGCTTCCAGGGCTTTCTGGGACCCCCATGTTCTCGGCTTGAGTGTCTCGGGCTACTCATTAGCGGTAGTAGTAGTGGTAGTAGTAGTAGTAGTAGTGGTAGTAGTAGTAGTAGCAGCAGCAGCAGTAGTGGTAGTAACCTGGTAGTAGTAGTTTCGCAAAGCCCCGTGTATGTCAAAGAGCAAGCTAGAGCCGCTGGGAAATGGAAAGCTGCATGCGCAAGTCTGCGAGGCAAGCGTGACCCCAGAACCATCTAGAGCCTTACAAGCCCGAGTCCTAAACTCTACATGCACCCTACCCAGAAAAGATCTGTTCTGTCGTAGACCGCAAACCCAAGCCCTCAAACTAGCCGCATCAAGGCGTGCCCTCCAACCCATCAAAATCCTAATGTAGGAACCTGATTAAGAAACCCTGGGCCTATAACCCCCAAATAGTAGGATTCAGACAAGGAACCCTAATAAAGGCCCAAGGTCCACGGTTTCTTAATCGGGTTCCTACATCAAACCCTTAGCCTCGCAAGAATAAACTCCGTTTTCAGTTTTGCCAGTGGCATAGGGATAAGATTAACAACGTCATTGCGCACAAAGAGTGCAAAAGACCGCGTGTTTAAGATGCGTAATTGACGTATGTTTCTCTTGTAGTTTCGTTTCTGTGTGCGCGTCAAGAGTTTTCTCTACTCTTGTCTTTACACTTCAAGGCCATAGAGACGACCCAATAACACAGCAAACATTGCCAAACCATAAGAACCTTATCAGAAGACTACCCCAAGCCACCTTCCTTTACCCTAAACCCGTTTTACTCTAAACTCTGAACCTACAAAGTCCAACACACTCCCCCTTCACAACAAACAACGCAAACGACGCCTCACAGTACCATGGCGGGTCGAGGACACCCACGTCCACGATGCCCTTCTCATCCAGCCTGGGAGTTTCATCAAAATGGCCGGGGCCGAAATAGAGGATTGTGCATTTGGGCTTGAACTATGGGGCTGAAGGACTTTCAATCAAGGCTACAAGTGGAACAGTTCTGCCTAATATGTATCCTTGAGTTAGTGCCTTGTAATTAACACCAGGGGCTTCTTGACCAGTCCTCAGCATTACTTCTAAAGAAAATGTACGGGTCGTAAGTAAAAATTGGAACATTTCAGGTTAGCAGTTGGGGCTGTTGGGTCAGGATAATGGGATCTACGTTCAGGGTTCTGAACTTTAAGGTTGTGGTGAGACATTCGGCTCGGCTCAAAAATGTTGCCGGCAGACTAGGGCTGTGCAAAATTACTCGTGGCAAAAAATCGAAAGAGGCACAAAGCCGAAATAGTTGCAATTCATAGGCCTTAAAGCCCAAATCGCCCCCATACAGCTATCATAAACATAAAACTCCCTCAAACCTTCCGCTAGCATAGACCCCAAACAATGAGAAGACCACCCTCCAGCATTACATCCCAGAACTCGAAAGCCACATGTAGCGGCGGGTAGAACGCAACCACACACACGCAGCTGGAGTGCCTTCAAGCGATTTGAAGACGAAAATGTGAGCAGCACTGTACGCATCAACACAGTTTGCATACAAATTTGCGCACGAGCCTCAACGAGCCATATCTAAGGCTGCCTTTACCGCACAGTTTGAGAAGCACATATACATAAGCCCGGGAATTCTAGGGTTGTTACGCATCGCAGCAATTCTCAGTTGCATGTGCAACCTTTCGTAACTGCTACCTCGCTCGCTACTAACCCTGCAGCTTCAAAGGTGGGACGCTTCGGTTAACTAAGTTATTTGTTGGATCTGTCGGGTTTAAGGTCAGATTTCTACGGCGGTACAGCGATAACGGCCTGGGTAATTGCCGAGGCCAAGATGAACTCCTGTTTACGCAGGCACGTTAATTCGAAATCCAGCTCAATCGTAAGCTTTCCCCACATCCGGAAAACCTACCTACACACCCAATCCCCAGATCGTGTTTCCCTACTGTGCATGTCTTAATGCATACACATAGTCCTTGTTACGAATATATCTAAATATATATGCATATTTCTATATACACATATGTATACAGTATACGCACACAAACGGACCCACAGAACACACCTGCAGTAGTTGGGCACACAACACCATCCCCAACACCCTAAATCCTGAACCCCAAAGCCATTACACGGGGCCGAAGTCACTCAGCGAACTGCAATCCATGGAAGTGGTCCAAGAACCAGAGGGTCTCTTTCTGACCCGCGTTGGGGCTCCTGTCTTTGGTCACGGTGTTCAAAACTTAATGTTTGGAACAGTATCTTTTCCAGCTAGATTAAGTAAAACGATCAAAGTCTGTCTTTTTGCTCAAGGGTGGCAGAGCAAATGCAGATGCCCCAAATCATTACAATGCCAGAAACTGCCTTAGCCTCACCCAACCACCAACCCAAACCCGAAGACAAAAATCCAAACTTCCTCCTTGTCCACTCCATGGGCTTCTGCCGTGGTCCTGGCGGGCTGATTTAACAGCTAAAAGGTAATTCTTCTGATCTTTCTGGATGGCGTGCTCGAAGTTCTCGGCACAGGGCCCCTTCCCGGCCATAGTCGCAGAGAAACGGACTTCTTGCCGGTGCATGTTTGGATGGAGAGGGCAGTTGTGTTCCCGTCCCGGGGTTGTGCTACGACGAGGTAGTGGGGAATCTCATCAGTTGGCACGATCCTGTTCGGGCTAGCGGCTATTGCGGAATTCCAGATTATAGGGCTCTGTTCGGCAATGTAATCTGGAATTCCGCAATAGCCCGAACAGCATCGTGCCTACTGAGATTCCCCACTAACTCGTCGTAGCACAACCCCGGGAAGGGAACACAACTGCCCTCTCCATCCAAACATGCACACCGACGGTGATTGGCATTAGAAACGCTGGATTTGCAGAAGGCTCTTGAAGAGTTCGAACACGCAGGTCTGTTTGCCGCAAGCTATTGAAAGAAAAATCAGTTTGTAGAGCACTGTTTTGGGAAATGTCCTGTCGACAGACGAAACAACGACAAAAGGCACAATCCCCATGCAACACGAGAACATCCAAGATCCGACTGACCCAGCTTGTCCGTTGGAGGCGAAATACAATCTCAGTCTGGGCACGAGCATGCGGCACCACTCAGACGCTGTGGAGACATGCGCATGATGCACGAGTCACACAACTAAATCCGGACGTTCAGTGCGACGTGACACCATTACATGGTTGTCAATTTTAGGGACCCTTTTTGGGTCCTTATTATATTGCGGCACCTATTATCTAGGGTACCCAAAAACGGACCGTAATTTTGACAACCACACCATTGGAGCAGGAGTCGGCGGAACAAGAATATGCGCACAGCCCATGCTCAACAACTTACCCCAAGGGTCCAAATACCCAAAAATCATGACCGAGTACCTAATTAGTTACTGGGTCCTTTGAACCCTTGGGGTTAGATCCAGGAGTTGTTGCCCACGCGGGGTTTTCGCGACCGCTTGCGTCCGGTGACGCAACGACTTCTGGTCGATGCCCTGCAAGTTTAAACCCTCGTGCGTTCCCTCGAAAGGGTCGGTCCGTGCCAGTGCGGAGTGGGTTTTCTGGGAATGTGATATGGCCGCCATGAAACAACAGAAAACAACGGAGCAAGCACGGAACAAGCTAGCAAACCCTAAACCCTAAACCCTAAACCCTAAACCCTAAACCCTAAAGGCCTTCAACTTCAACATGGCCTGGCCTGGCTTGCCAGCAGGTCAGGCTGAATGTCATTACTCTATGACTAATTGCTGACGATTGTATGTTTAGGGGTCGTGGTTTTGCGGCCCTGATGTATGGGGTCTTTATTGCTTCAAACCGTCCGACTCATGAGGTCTCTTTTCCTGAGTTCTAAACAACTCGAGGTATGTCTTTTTTCAACTTTGAGTTTATAGGGTTTATTAAAATCCAAGTCTAGGTTTAGGGTTTTGGGGTTTGGGGTACTTTCAACCAGAGTACGCTCCTGAAATTGCCGGCGCCCAACTGGGTCTAAAAGGCCTCGGATGGTGTGAGCAAGAGCCCAAGGCTATCGGGTTTAGGGTTTAGGGTAATATCTAATAGTCACAGTGGCCTGTGCGATCGTAATTTTGGGGCATCTGCCAGGACCTTACAAAAGGCTACTTGCAGGATGCTGGGACTTGGTAACTAGGGTTATAAGTAAGGTAACTATAGCAATAAATGTCTACAGCCCCCAAATATTCATGATCCTCCAAGTGTTTCATTTAATTACGAAGCTGTGTTCGCACTCCTCGCTACCCACCAAAGCTGTCCTGGTTGCTGGCGGCCCCACTTGCCCAGACTTGTGTACAAGCCTCAGAGCACGTCTTCAAGCCCCCAAACGACTAGGGTTTAGGGTTTTGGGCACTTTCGATACTTTAGGGTTGAGGGGTTTAGGGTTTCTGTCTGTATGGTCAGGATCGAAGGGTTCAGGGTGTTAAAAAATCTGAACTATTCAGGGACTGTCTTTTCCTATAAGGCTGCCTTTACAAAGACCCACAAACGAACAGTTTATGAAGGTCCGCTGAGCTGCGTTGTAACCCTAAGCCCCCAAATCCTGAACCCTATTGTTTATTGCTTTCGGTTGCGGGGTTCCGGGCAGAGGCCAGTAGAGCATTACCACAAGAAAGCTGCGCGGTAACAGAGCTCAGCGTTTGGGGTTTAGGGTTGTTTAGTGTTCAGAGTCTACCTAGAGGCTCATACCCTACCCCTTTTTTCGGGCGCCTACTTTTTAAGATAACAGGTCCTAACCATAAAACTAGGTATCCAAAAAATGGGTGGGATATGAGCCTCTAGGTAGTTGAACTACACGGTTTAGGGGATCGAGAGCTTGGAGATTTATGCGCTTGTTTTTGGTTTTAGGGGTCTTTTTGTTTTTTTGGGGGTCTCGGGTGTTACAGTAGGGTTCCTGAAGCTCGTTCACCTTTTTGGGGGTTGAGCTCTTGATGGCTATTCGGGCTTAAAGGGTTCGGGTGCCCAATAGGGTTTCGGCTTCAGGCGTTTACTATAACAATTAGAATAGGGTTCCTTTAAGGGTTTCTTCTACAGGGTTCTATAAGGACTACTAAACGGGGTATGATGGGGGCTTAGTATTAGGGCCTTAATAATTAGAATAGGGTGTTGCATTGCAGAAATCACCAGAGTGTAGACGGCACAGAGCCTGTTATTGCTCCTTGAGGGCTTTCTCCTTTTAGCTACGCTGCTTTCGTCTAGTGTTTCTGATTGTGAACGTGCCGATCTCCGCAGCTTCGCGAGGTTTAGGCTAGCGCTGAAGGGGCAAACGCCCCGCACATGCATGGGTCTCGCGTGAAAAGTCGAATGTTCGTATTTGTGACTCGCCTTTTGCTTACCGGCAGCATTACAGCAGTGCCACGGTGCTTTGGGCTTTGCCGTTTCTGAACATTCCAGAAGCGATGAACAGGTTCCATATTCAGGCCTTGCCAGCTGGTTGGATGAACGCCAAACCCACGTACATCTTTGCCATGCTGTATTCCATATTTACATCTGATATTGAAAATTTCTCTGGGGATTTCTACAGTGATCGTGCCCATATTCAAGCATTGGACATGAGCGCAAAAGCTTTTGCTCACATGATTCTCGAGTCGTTGCTTCATGATCTGCATTGCCGCCGACCCCCACAAAAATCGTGGAATCGACTCCAGCTCATGAATCTAATTTTGGTGCGTTGGTTTTTCCCTTCTTCACACAAGTCGCACAGAACTTGCGCCCCTCTCGAAATCGTGTTGGCAACAGTTGTATCAGCGAAGAGTTTGTTTTGGCTCCGTACCCGGCATTGGACCGTTCAAGCTCAACGAGTTCTGCGTTTCCTGCCCCCGTTGGCACGTGAAGCACTGGAATGGGGTGGTTTGCCACACTCACCATCCCGTGCTGCAGCTCTCGCGTATGTCATTCGCATGCAAAAGAACTTCATCGATGGCTGCCCCGACCTTTTTGGCTTATATCAGTGGTGGACCGAGAACACCCGCTACACCGGGATAGGCCATCTTCAGCGCCCCAGTCTCCCAAGTCAGGGTGGTCTTTCAAAACGTTTGATGGAGCATTTATTTGCTACTGTTCGTCCTACGTCTCCAGAAGGCGGCAAGCTGCGGTACCGTCTTGCACGCAAAGTGTCACCTGAATCGTCTTTCTTCATGATCGTTGCAGTTGGGGCGGAAAGTTGCATTCGAGCCCTGGAGACCTTTGACATCCGTGCTCATGGCCCTCGCAGCAATGGACGGCAAAAGAAGACACCGTCCCCGACTGTCACTTGTTACGTTCGGAAACGACCTCCAAAACCCCTGCGAGCCAACCCTGGTCAACCTGACCCTTCCAGAACCGTAAGTATTTTCAATCGCTATTGCCGCGAACATACTCTGCAGATATCCGTGAGGGAAGGCCTTGAGCAGCCCCAGTTTTGCCCATGGAACTTCAGTTTCAAAGATGCCTATCGTCTTTTCCAGCAGCGCCTTCATGCAGATTCTGGTTTCAGAGGTCCCCTGAATATTTTTGAAGATCGTTTCAGGCCCTTGTTTGTGTTGTTCTTGGCTACAAGCAAGTGCACTTTCGCGTGGAAAGATGCAGAGTCTTTTGACAGAAATGCTGTTGTTCGTTGTGCACTATGTTTGAGGAAACTTCCGAAGTCACATCAGCGCACTATGGCGAGAAGGGTTTTGGATCCGTGGCTTATGGCAAGAGGCTATTGGACAAGCACGTATATACAGGTCGTGGTGCCACATGTATGTTTCACAAGCTTGGTGCATGCACATATTGCTGAACTCTCAAGAGTTGCCTCGCGTGGACATGTTTTGGCCGCCATGTGGATGTCTTCTCGTTTCAAGGTTGTGGTTACACGGGAAGCCTTATTTAGTGACAGATGGAACCATTCCCAACTGGCAAAACGCATGAGGTTCCCTACTGCGCCCCCAAGCGTTCCGGAGGTCGCTTCTGCAAACATGTATTGTATTGACAAGAATTGGCGGGTGACAGAGCGCGTACCCTTCGTCTCGCAGGTTGGTATGTGCCTAGGACAGGTTGACGAAGCTTTTGGTGCCAGTTCTACTGCAACCTGTCGAAGCATTCCACACAAAATACCAGTTCGTCTTCATGCTCATTGGCAACATGTACGCGACACTCAAGCCTCTTATGAGAGCTATTCGGCGGCTTTCCACAATCATGGTATCTCCGATCCTGCTTTGATCCCGGATGACAAAAACAAGAAGTTTGCGTGGGCAATGCCCAAACCAGTGTATACCCGTCTCATTGCTAGTTTTGCTTTGATTGCCACATCATGGTGCTTGACAGCCTTGACGGCGGATTCCGCTAATGATTGGCTATTGTCGTTGCTTTGTCAAGTGTTGGGACAGTCTTTGGCTTCAAAGTTGGGACTACGTGCCACGTGTTGGCTACTACCTCATTGCTACATCACTATAAAGGGTAAGTGTTGGTTTGGCGGCGTCAGAATTTGCAGAAAGCATCGTCACAGCTGTGTTCGTAAGATAATATCTTACGCCTCTTGGCCCCGACGGCGACTATGGCGAAGCCTCCATCGTGGTTGGGAGACTTTGCTAAAACATTTTGGTGACACAAGTGACGTTTGGTCCCTCAAAGACGCGGCCCATCAGTTGCACCTTATGTCGAGTCTACCTGTGAATCCTTGGCCCTCCCATCCAAGATGTTGCCGTTGCCACCGTGACATGCACGCGTTTGAAGGCATTGTGGGTGACGCCGGTCAGTTCTACGAGGTGGTAGAGGCTAGTCAAGCCATCCAGGAAGCTACGGAACTCCTCCACATCTTCACTTGTTCAAGCCCTCAGCGGTACATTACGGTAAAACACCCTTGCAGGAAGCGCCAGGCATGGTTTAGTAGTGTGGCAAACCGGTTCGCACGCAGATCGGTCACGTGGTCTTTAGAAGAGCTGTATCGTGCTTTCGTCGCGTCTATGCTGGTATGTCTAGTCAGCGTGGGGGACAAAGTTTTTACTTTGCAGTCTCTACCCATTGGGGGTCTGATGTCGAAGGTCGCAGCGAGCGTGGTACTTGGAGGGCAGGAAAGACGTTGGAAACAAAATGAGGCTCTACAAAGAAGCGAAGGTTACAGGTTTCATTTGGGTTGGAGACAAGCTGTTCTACATTTGAGGTATGTAGACGACATTTGTTTGATCAGCCGTGTGTATTGTGCACATTGCATGACCTATGCCGTCAAATCCATTTACACCGTACCTTTCGATTTCTCCTCAGATGACGATCGCAAGCTTGTTTGGTTGGACATGAAGATCTTCTTGACCTCTGCGGAGCTCGGCCTGAACACCAAGCATTTATATCCACCCCCACCATGGTATGCCAACAGTTCGTATGTCCGCAACGTGTTACTTGGAAAGTTTCGCCGCTGGGTCGAGATTGGTCCGGTCCAAGCCGAATGGCATCGTGCCCTTTTGAGTGTACTTTATGAGTTTAAGCAAGGCGGTTGGAATTACAAATCCGTCCTTTCGGTTCTGCGCAGCATCTACAAAGATGATTACAAACAGTATGCAACTTTCGGGATTTTCGCTTGGAGATTCATGCGCAACACAACGTAGCATTGACCAACGCGGGAACTGCCGCAACAATGAACATTTACAGCCCTTGTCAGAACTGTGGCAGTGCTCCCACATACAGGATCTACGTAGCGACGAGATCTTACACAGTTTTTCAATCTTTCGCAGCTCCGCAAAGATGATTACATACAGTATGCAATCTCTCAGCATGTGTGGCTTGGACTTTCGAGTGCAGTCCTACCTTGTGACAACACGCTCGTGCCCGTGATCCGTGATATCAATAATTTTCCGGTTAGATTTTGGTTCTGACGAAGCTAGAGGCACATCAGAAGCATGGTGACTTCGTTGAGTCTACTCTTGCTGGCATGTGTGGTCATTCAAGCTTTCGCTGGTTGGCCTTCGCGAAAAGGCAATGAAGATTCCAGTCAATCTTGGAAGAGCAGAGGTTACGATCAATGGTCTTACCGAGGTGGCAAGGGTTCTTCGTACCATCAAGGCAAAGGCTATACCCGGGGTTCGCCAAACGATGCTTTGACCCTGGAGCTTTTGGATCGTCTTACAAGGTCCAGTTCTGCGTCTTCCAGAGACAGGAGTCGGCGTGGACGCCGCCACAGTTCAAGTCGTTCCAATTCCAGACATCGAAGCTTTGATCATCGCTATGCCGCTGAGTTGCGTGAACTTCGCGCGTATCGCGAACATCATGAAGCGCAGGACAGAGCCAAGTCAGAAAAGGAAGCAAAGGAAGCTCAACAGCGAGCTACCGAGGCACAGTTTCAAGAGCTAGAGGCCAGGATCCTGAGAGCAATCCCCAGCGGAGCGCTCCCGGCAGCCCCCACTCAAGCTCCTAATGGTGCACCAGCTGCTTCTTCGAATCCACCCCAAGACGCTATTTCTGCCAAGACCAAGAAATTAGTCGAGGCTTTACTCGAAGAGGAGATCACTTGTGAAGGCCTGCACACCTGGGAAGAGATTGATCGCAAAGTGGCCGGTCTGACGGGAAATGTGCTGAAGACCATCCATAAGAACAGGATGCCAGATGCTGCGGTACCCAGAACATCAGCAGCCAGAGTTTCTTCGATTATTGCTTTCCTCAAGCGCCAAGCTCGGGCGTGAAAGGTGGCAAGCAACGATCTGGTGCTGTGCACACCACGCTGCCGGCAGCACTCTGTGATTCCGCACCAGGGATCCCTTGTGAAACTCTGGTATCTCAAGGTTTGGGTTTTGGCCGCTTTCGGTTTAGGCTTCTGCTTTGGATACCTTGCGGCCCCGTGGGTCTCAGACAGTTTTCTGTTTGGGCCTTTGCAGTATCTCAAAGCCATCAAAGTGATCGCATGGGACTTCAGACACGTCTCACACGCTCTGCAGTCTTGGAGTGGTGCCCCGGTACTTTCTGGAACCTCGAGCGCTGGGTATTTCATTATCGTAGGTTTTGCTTATTGCTGTAGTTCTTTCCTGGGGTTTTCCTTTCAGGTTCCGGAGGGCGTCTCACTAGCAGTGGCTCGTGGCAGATGTTAGCGTCTAGTCTTTGAACTTTCGGGTTTCTTGCGTGTTCTCCTGTTGGGGTTTGACAGGCAAGCTAATGAGGCCAAAGATGCTTCCGCAAACAGCTGCGAAAGTTTCTGGCCGACACGCTTGTTGCGTTCGCAGGGTTTTGGCCTCTTTCGTCCTTTAGGTTTTAAGTTTTATCGTTTAGCTTCGGGCCGTAGGTGCTACAGCTTTGTCGTTGTTCCGGTGCTTACCCTGCAGCGAGGCTTGCCCCAACTTTCAGTGCACGAGTGTGGCAGAAGCCTTAATTACTGAGCTGTGGTTTGGCTGTAGCAGAGACCTCATCCTATCCCTTCCCCTTAGGCTCCCTAAGTTTGGGTTATTCCCTCCGCCCTTAGTTCTTTTTAGGCCACTTGGGTTTTCTGGCTACGGCCTTTCACCACGGCGTTGCATTGCAGAAATCACCAGAGTGTAGACGGCACAGAGCCTGTTATTGCTCCTTGAGGGCTTTCTCCTTTTAGCTACGCTGCTTTCGTCTAGTGTTTCTGATTGTGAACGTGCCGATCTCCGCAGCTTCGCGAGGTTTAGGCTAGCGCTCAAGGGGCAAACGCCCCGCACATGCATGGGTCTCGCGTGAAAAGTCGAATGTTCGTATTTTGGGGCCCGTTATACTATCATTATAATAAGGAACCCCCCCAAAATTGTATGGGTAATTAGTTAAGGCCCCTATTTTAAGCGCTTTCAGGGTTTTGGGGCTGCGAGCAGTGGGGGTGTAGGATTTAGTGCCGAGGGACTGCCAGTCAACCACATTTCCGCGATGCTTGTGCAGGAAGATGTGGATGCCAACCTCATGCCAGATCACTGCGACTCGAGGCCCTTACCTTATTAGCCTTAAGAACCTACAGTTACAGCCTTAAGCAAAACTAAACATCACAACCTTGAAGCCTCAAAACCCGAACTCCTGAAAACCTGAAGCCCTAAACCCGTATGCTGACGAGGAGCTATATCGGTCCCATCGATGCTCATGGTGATCTTCCTCACAGATGGTTTCTCAAAGAGGTGGTGAACCCCAAACCGATGTTCCTTTTTGCGAGGCTCTTTGGTGGGTCTAGTCTTCAGGGTAGGGGGCAAGGGCTTGGGGTGGAGTCTCAGGGTTTAAGACGTCTAAAATCGTCATTCCTGAAGGTTTTTAGTACTATAGAAGCAGTCAAGACCCTGGTCCAATTACTCAGGCTGCTTCTCTACCCTGTACAGGTGGGTTTGGGGAGGCTACAGGGATTTAGGGTTGCTTAAAGGATCACCGGACTTCGTAAGTAACTAGGGTTGTAAGAAAGGTAGCAAACCAACAATATGGGAACATATAGCCCCACCTGCTAAGTGTCA
This sequence comes from Symbiodinium sp. CCMP2592, assembly GCA_905221615.1. Lineage (NCBI taxonomy): Eukaryota > Dinophyceae > Suessiales > Symbiodiniaceae > Symbiodinium > Symbiodinium sp. CCMP2592. The sequence continues at coordinate 693,859 of CAJNDT010002446.1, forward strand.
CGATCAGCCCAGTGGTAGTGCTCGGGTTGAGGCTTTCGTGTGGGGAGGGAGAGGTGATGTGAAGGCTTACCTGTAGCAGTTAGTGCACCCGTATATGGTGAGTGCCATTCCATTTGTTCGGGCTTACCTTGAGTATGGCCAACGTACCGGGACGGTTTGGGTATAAATCCATTACCCTAAGGGTCCATACACCCAATAGTATATACTTTGGGCCCAATGTACCTATTTAGAGGGTACTCTAAAGCCGAAGTATATACTATTTGGATAGGGATCCATCTCATCCATGTCAGAATATGTCAGAATTCCCGGCTTAGGTTCAGAGTAAATGTTGCTGCTTTGTCCTAACAGGGAGGGTCCTGTATTGGAGCCATCGAGTTCATACCATAATGGACCACAGTTCATAGACATAGGATATGCAAAGTAATGCATGAGTTAGCCTATCACCCACAGAAAGGTCTTTGCTTGCCCAGCTATTAGTGCCTTCTGGGGGGGCAGCTGAAGGTTTAGCTACACTAGGTTCCTGAGTACCCTGTTTAATAAGGGTACCCTTTTTCGTCCTATTCGGTTTAGCAAGGGAACCCTAAAGTAACAAGGGCAAAAGGGTACTACTCAGGATTTCAGCAACCTGGTTAATAAGGACGTAGAACTAGGGAGTTCAGGTACTAAGGAACCCTATGGAATAGTATTGGTACATATATTCCACAAGAGCCGAATACCCCTTGAGGAAGCATATTGCTTAAATCTACCCAGACCCCCGGGAGGATCTAGAAAGTAGATCCCCTAATTTGGGGCCTTATACTACTAAGGGTACTTTATAGGAACCCCCATTAAGGGATCTACTTTTTGGATCCTCCCGGGGGTCTGGGTAGGGACCTGAACATTCTGATTTACGGTAGATTCCATTACGGGGCATTCGACTTTCTGGGGTTAGGGTCCTTGAAGGCGGTTTAGGAGTTTGGGGTTTTTGAAGGGTTTAGGGTTTAGGGTTAAAGGTTCAATACTTGGAGCGTCGGGGGACTTAGTAAGTAGGTAGTAAGTAGACTTATAAGTACCCTAACAGGGATCCAAAAGTTGGAGTTATGGTACTTCTAAGTCCCCAAAATAACCAGTTACTAAGTCCCCCGACCCTCCAAGTATGAGGATTCCTTGAAGACTTTATGGGTAGTTGTCAACATTATGGCCCCTTTTGGGGTACCTAAAATAGTACGTGCCGTATTGTAATAAGGACCCCAAAAAGGAACCATACTTTTGACAACCATCCACATGACCCACTTGCTCGAGTTTAGGGTTTAGGTTCTATATGAGGGTTCCTAAGATTTTAAGGAATCTACCCTAAACCCTAAATCCTAAACCCTAGACCCTAAACCGTGGCTCGACTGCAACGCTCCGCAGCCTTCCCCGCCCACGGCTCATCGAGAGGAGGCCCTGATGCCTCGGTACTAAAGCGATTTAAGGGCCCCTTTTAAAGGGATCTATAAGGGTTCCTTTAAGAGCCCTTTTGCAAGGGATCTATAGGGATTCTCTAGGGGTAGAGGGTTTGGGGCCTACTTGGAGGTTCATGGGTAGTTACAAGCGGAAGTTTTAAGTAGGGCAACTATACTTGTAACCCATATTAGGGGACTTATAACTCCACGCGAAGTTCGATGCTTTGTACCTCTTCCGACGCAGGCCACAAACTTAGTGTGCAGTTTGTTTTATCTCCGGACAGGAGACAGCAACACTGTCAGAATCGCACACAACGATATCCTTCGAGACTGGGACTTGCCAAAATTAAATGTAGGCTGCGCGCTCCTGATTGACAAATTCCTCTCCCTTATAGCAATCCAAAATGGGAGTTTCCGAAAATAGGGGACCCTAATATAGTACCCTCATTAGTAGGATCCTTCTTCTAAGGACCCCAAAATAAGGTACCCCTCATTTTCGGAAACTCCCAAATATGACAAGGATACAACCATCAAGGCCCCGGGAGAAAGAGCTTTAATATTGAAAGCAAAGTCAGGGGTCTACAGTAAGGCTTAGTTGCCGAGTTTATAAGCCCAAAAAAGTTTAAACTTTCAGTTTTGAGAGGGTTTCATTATCCGAAAAAGTTTAAAGTGTATAAACTCAGCTACTAAGAAGGCTCTCGGGACATGGGTCCCCGCATTTTCTGAAGCCCCCACGAAAGTGCGCATTCGGGTGTAGGGTTTAGGGGTTGTAGGGTTTGGGTTTCGGGGTTTAGGGGTTTAGGCGGTTTAGGGTTTCGGGTTTAGGGAATGAACGTGGTCATGATGGCGATAGCCGCCAGAACACCAACCGTGCTACATTGGTCGAGCGTGCAGCCAGGATATTTAATAGGTATATCACGACTAGTAGGCCAGCACATCGAACCACTCCCGAAAAAAAACACCTTGCAGGACTTATGTAGGATCGCTGGCCTTGTTCATGGCAATTTCCATGGTTCAGCTAGGCGCTTGGGCATACTAATTAAGTAACCCCTAGCCAGCATTGGCCAGGATTACCTATGGATTGTAGCTACACTTGAACAAACTGGAGTCTCAGCGTAGCACCTCTCCAATGCGTCCATTCCATCACTTCCTATCATCATCAAACAAACAGAACCGAAACCCCATCTACCGCTGTGATGGTAGATACGGTTGATGATATGAATCCTGCATTGCTGCATTACCCCTCATAAGGAATATACCATAACTTCCATAGTTTAGGGAGCTTAAGGTAATGCAGGATCTATATCATCAACCGTGTTGAGCATCCGAGAGGCACATCTTCCCTGAATTCCACGGCGCATTCCTGGACTGCATGGAGCAAGAGGAAAGGAATGATATAGGGGCCTTAATAAATCGAATCGGGTTCCTTGTTAAAGGGGTCTAGAAGGGATCTATAATATAGGAGCCTTAATAATCAGAATAGGGTCTTGGGCCATTATACTATAATGATAATAAGGAACCCTCAAAACAGTATGCTTAATGCTTCAGGCCCCTATATTAGGCTGCAGGTCGTTGAGCAGTTTGTTCCTGTCAGTCGTGACGTCAACATACGTACCCTAAGCCCCAAATCCTTACTACACCCTAAACCACAAACCCAAACACCCTGAACCCGAAGCCAGTAATGTCGGGGCCATAATCACTAGAATAGGGTGTTGGGGTCAATTATACTGTATAAATGTATAATTATATGGAGCCCTCCAAACCCTATTCTAACCAGTAAGGCCCCTAAATTAACCAAGAAAAGGCTGCAAGGCTCAACCAAGAGTCCCGGGACCTGCCAGCATGCACGACCTGCGGCGGTCTGAACGGATCATGAAAAGTTACCAGATTAAGTTTAGGGTTTAGGTTAGAAGCTGCCCCCACCCTGTAATAGTGACCATAAGGACTATATTAAGATGATATATAGGGCCCTACTATATTCCTATTATGCCACTATTACAGGGTGGGGGCAGCTTCTAAGGTTAAGGGTTTAGGGCCTTGGGGGCCTCTAGGGCCCAGTAGCACCTTAATAATGGGGGTAGCCTCTTCTTCCTACCATTTGGGGGGGCCTCTAGGGCCCAGTAGCACCTTAATAATGGGGGTAGCCTCTTCTTCCTACCATTTGGGGTTTAGGGTTTAGGGTTTAGGGTTTGGGGTTTAGGGTTTAGGGTTTAGGGTTTAGGGTTTAGGGTTTAGGGAACCCCAAAAAGAAAGGGCAAACGAGTACTGGGTACTACTGGGGGAACCTAGAAAGTTCTGGCAGAAGCCGAGTGCCACAAAACTTCCTCAGGATTTCTAGACCTTGACCCTAGAGGGAACTCCAGAAAGTTGGAATATGGATTAATGGTAGGATCCCCTATAATTTACCTTAAAGGGGTTAGGATAATGGTATTCCAACTTTCTGGCTTCTACTGTAAGTCATAAACCCTGAACCCGAATGTCTAAGTTTACAAAACTCCGCTCAAGTGGCAGGAGGTTCCCAGAGGCTCCCAACCCCCCTGAATATCCCTTAACTCACATTATAGGGTTCCGATTACAAGTCAAGGGATATCCCTAAACCCTAAACCCTAAACCCTAAACCGTTGACTTCTAGGGGGGCTTTGTAGTCTCTGGGCTTGCACTGGTCTCAGGGCTGCAAATTCCTATAGCGTGACCCCATCATCCGAACATGCATCGAGCTGCTTATCTAGGGGCCTAGATATGCACAACAAGGTTCCTTCAAGGAGTTCTGTAGGGGATACTTCGTAAACTAGGGTTCGATGGCATATACCCTAAACTCTAAGTTCGACGACATCTTGGCTGACTGTTGAAACCCTCCTAAAGGTTAAACTTTTTGCTTCCTTATTGTAGTTCATATAGAAACCCAAAAAGTTAAACTCCTAAGAGCCAACCGGAAGAACGCCAAGATATAGGGCCTAAACTCCTAAACCCTAAACCCCAAATCCTAAGTTCGATGACATATGGGGGTTTCCGAAAATAGGGGACAATAAATAGTAGGATCCTTATTATAAGGACCCCAAAATAAGGTACCCCTCGTTTTCGGAAACTCTCACATAGGGCCTTACTTGATTCATAACTCGACGCCCAAGGCACATGCAGTTGATCACTGCCACCTCGGTGGTCAAGTTTCCAAATGCTGCAGACAACTCTCTTCTTCAACAACCGGGCCCCAATAAGTTCAAACTTTCTAAGAAAGAGCTAATATATAAGGCCAAAAAGTTTAAAGTTCCCCCGTTCACTATCTAAGACAATAATCCGTCAGCCCCAGCCTTGCACCCCACCTGAACCCTAAACCGCACTTGGAGGTTTATGGGTTTATAAGTGGGCAACTACAGTTCTAGCCCATATCAGGGAACTTACAACTGATAACCCCTGCTAAGCCCCTGAACCCTGATTGGAGGTTCATGGGTACTTGAAAATTGTGATTGGGTTTACAACACGAAGTGCAACTATATAATTTCAACCCAAATTAGGGACTTAAAACGCCACTTATAACTACCCTGAACTCTCGACCTGAAACCCTAAACCCCAAAAACCATGACCCCGCGCATAATCAGAGGGACCCTTACTCCCCCCAAGGGTCCCTATGATCTAGTTCAGCACTACCCATAACTCTCCAAGTACCCCTAAGATCTCTCCTCTCATGTTTCCTGGCTTTGCCTTCGCGGTTCCTTGTTGATTACGGTTCTGGGTTTAGGGCTTGGTATTAACGGCTTAGGGTTCAGGGTTTAGAATTTAGAGCTTAGGGTTTAGGGCTTTAAGAAAAATCGTGCGAAGGTTGTCTGCGAGGCTCCAAGTTGGATCGTATGGGAGTCGCTGGCACAGGGGGTCCTTTGTTGGGGATCTTTAGAACAGCCCTAAAAAGGCTTAGGGCGTACAGGGTTGATGGGTTCAGGGGGTTATAGGGTTTAGTGTCAGGTGAAGGGATCATGACCCAATGGTTTGCGGGGTTCGGGATTACATGCGCTGGCTAGGACCTAGAAATCTGGAACCCTAAACCCATAAACCCTAAACGCTGAAGGGAGCCCGTCGTTATTCGACATTTGCACCCGTAAGGACCTGCCCCAGCATCTCAAACACTACCTATCCCGAAGGGCCCAAATACTATAGGGTCAGGGTTTAAGGCATCTAAACCCCTACCTATCCCTAAGGGCCCAACTACTACACTCTGTATGGTTTCTGGACGGTAAAAGCCTGATATGTGGGTACTTGGACCCGACGCGTAACTCCATTGTAGATTGGATTTTGGCCAACACATTTTATGAAAAGGATGGTGTAATTTAGTGTGATGTAGCACTCGTTGCCCAAAAAGCAACTACAGTGGAGACGATAGGTCATGTTCCAGCCATTTACTTCTGTAAGTGGTGTTTCGTGACTGAGCCCGGCGCAGTGATTGATCCAGTTTTGGCAGAACAAAGGGGTCTCCAGCGTTGCCTCTCTACCGCAGCCGCAGCAAGTCCAAGATTCCATCGCCATCCAGTGGCCAGTGGTTTTGGGCTCGGGTGTCGGCCGAGGGTTCCGGTTATACTAGGAAGGGCTAAGGATCTGGGTTTAGGGCTTGGTGGAATGGGTCTATCCGTGTCCGTGGGCATGAAACGAAAACTATCGAGACTCGAGACGCTAAGCCAAACAAAGAGTGTAGCACCCTCTGTCCTAAGGTGTCTGCAAGGGGTTTAAGGGGATCTGCTAGGGTTTTTGCAGCAGGAAGTGAAGACTCGACTGCCCTCTCACCAAACTTGCTTCCGGTAGAACTTTTGACAAAACACCCACCAAGCGACTACAGAGCCAAAACACCGCGATCGATGCCGGCAGATTTTCATGCCCGGTAGAAGCGTAAGATTGCAAGGAAGTTTGTGCTACCGATTTTGGCGCGTGACGTCCATACATGATACATGCTTCCGAACCAAAACCCTTGATTCTTGACCTTTCGTGCAGGATGAGGGGACTTGCTAAGTCGGACCAGAGCCTGGAGAACTCTAATGTGCATGTGAACCTTCAAACTTATACTGCACAAGAAACACAGTGAGGAATATGACAGTGTAGGCTTGAGGTTTAGGCCTTCAGGGTTCAGGACTTTGGTCAAGAGCTTTGTTCTTAGGCTGTGGGCTATGAGGGTTCAGGGCATAAACTAGAATTACTCACGCAGGCTGCGATTAAATGTACTGCACTTGGGAAGTGTGGACAAGGATCAGCGATTATTGGGTATTCAGCACATAACCTGTTCGGATGAGTTTTCATTTCCAGAAGACTCGCTATACGGGACTCGGGCCCATCGAGTCTAGGATGTAGGGTTGAGGTTCTGGGCGTCTGGGGCTTACCATGAAACGGTCTTAGGCTTTACACATGGTGCCTGCTTCGGGTGTCAGCAGTGCCTGCCTATAGGGCTGTTAGGAGTTCCAGGGTATTGTAGACCCCTGATGATAAGGCCCCTGTCGTTAAAAGGGTCGTAATTTACTGGGACACCGAGTTTAACCCTATTCATGATGCAGATTGGTTTTTTGTGAGTCTACAAACTAACGCCGAAACCATCAACCTCTGCAAGCAGAATCCCTACACCCACTTCAGGGTCCCCAGGGTTTGCACACGATAGGGGAATTAACAGTTATAGGGTTTTCATGTAAGGGTCTATGCGAATCCTACTATCGGGTTTCTCAAGTTCTAAAAATGAGGGGCCCAATGTGACTTTCAATAGGGCTTCGGGCTGCAATCTCAAAGGTGAAAACAATAAGGATCTGCAAGGAATCGTACTACCGTACTCACCACGCAGGCTTCCGTATGCATCCTACGAGATACGGTTGATGATACAAACCCTGCATTACCCATGTTAAGGAATATACCATCATTCCCATAGTTTAGGTCCTTAAAGTATTGCAGGATTTATGTCATCAACCGTAGAGTGGTTCACTGAACCCTAAACCCTCCTAGACCTCCCAACTACCCCTTTTATACTTGCCCTAACTACCCACTATTAAGGACCCTAAGGGCTGCATTAAAGGGTAGTACTTGGGGGGGTGCTGGTAAGCCCTAAACCCTAAACCCCTACACCCTGAACATTATATATTCCTTACAGGAGCCCTTTAAAGGAACCCCTGTAGATCCCTTTAACTTGAAGGGGGTGCTGGTAATCTCTGAACCACTAAGCCGCTTAGTGTCCCCTGGCCTTCATGACGGACATCGACTTCATGGCCTTCAGGATGGCCTTCATAGGATGTTTTGTTTAGGGTTTAGGGTTCAGGGCTCAGGGTTTTAGGGCTTATTTTTAAGGCTTAGGGTTTAGGGTGTAGGAACCCTGAAACCTGCACCCTGAAACCCTGAACCTCTGGGGTAGTTCAATGCTCTAAATTAGGGTCCCTTTCTAAGTCACCAAAACCGGCACCGGTAGGTTCTCATCTTTGTAGAATGTAAGCTCTGAGACATTTAGCGAAGAAAGTCTTGAACAGAGGACGGATGCGACAAACGAACAATAATCCTGTAATCCCAAAGCTACCCTTAAACCGTATACCAAGAACTCTACACCCTCAGCCCCAAACCCTCCAGTCCTTCTTTCAGAAACACTCCGAGCACCCTGAAGGAACAATCAAAACAACACACGCACAAAACAGGATCCAGGGTTACTAGGGTTCAGGGTTTACTTCTTGGGGTTTAGCAAAACAGTTGCTCAAGACTCCTTTTTGTAGTGTATAACACCGGAATCAGTCGGTTGTTTGAGCATGCCGTTTGCATGTAGATATTCGCAGCAGCTCGGGGCAAGTTCGCCTTTGCGTGATGTTGTATGCTGTGGTCTCATAGCTGAGCCGTATAGCTCCTACACCGTAGCTAAACACTAAAGTCCTAAATCCTGAACCCTCAAGACTAAACCTTAAACTCACAAGCCTGCACCCTAAACCCTAACGCCTGAAACCAACATCCCTGAATCCAGAAGCCCGTCATCCTGTTGATCTCATTGAGGATGGTACAGGTCTTGTTGGTTGCTGCTGCTGTGGTTATTGTTGCTACTGATCATTGTGTATGTGCCTGTATCTGCTTGCGTTGCGTTGTGTATGGGTCTGTTGTGACATGACCATGGCGGATATTGCTCACTGTAGCTCTGGGCCGTGACTACACAAAGCGTCAAGATGATTCGTTTGTTGTTTGTTTCTGCGCTGTTGCCTTGCTGCAAGCGACAGGGAATCTGAGAATAAAGTGCTGGAAGCACTAAGCAGGGCTGTTACGAGGCTCGTTAGTATGAGGCTGTCCCAAGCTTGAGTCATCAACATGCTACAGCTCTGAAACAGCTACCTCCCCAATCAAAAAGACAGCTATGCAAACCGCGCTATAACTGTAACTGAGAGCCTCAGTCAGACTACTAATTATAGTAAGAATGGTAATCTCTCTAATACACATAAAGCGATTAGTAATAGTACGACTAATAGCAATACTACCACTAAGTCACTAAGTATACGAATAATCAGAATGATAAGAAAACAACAAAAACAAAACGTAGGCACCAACAAGGCAGGTGCTTTCGTGAGAGACCCTCAAACACAGTAAGCTGTCACCTTCATCGCCTTTGCCGGCTTAGCGTCCTTTCGTCCTGCAAGCCGAAGGCGGTTGAAAGTACTACATCTTAGGGCGTCTTACTTGGAGGTTCATGGGTAGTTATAACTGGGGTTATAGGTAGGGTAGCTATACCTATAACCTATATTCGGGGACTTGAACCCCAATTACAACTACCCATGAACCTCCAAGTGGGGTCTAGGTAAACCCCGATACCGATACACTTTACCCTCACAATCCAAGCGACAAATGCCCAAGCCATGATAAACGTAATCTCAAAACCCCAAACCCCAAGCATAAGCCCCCTAAACCTGTTTAAAAGCCGAAGTCTGGCGCGACGATCTTCAACCATCCAGGACACCTGCAAACCTCAAAAGCCTGAACGGTTCGGGATTCGGGGCAGGGCCTAAATCCTGAGCCACAACCAGTTCGCCCTAAAGCTTCGAACCCTGATGAGACCTCAAACAACCATAAACCATACAACCCTCGGTCGTCCCATTCAGCCTCGGTTAAACTCCCTTATGCGGACCCCCCCCCCCCCTTGAAGCCGATTCGGGAAACCTTAAAACCTCAACCCTTATAGACCCCTTAAAGCAACCCTTGTAGAAGACTTGATAGAACCCTCAAAGGAACCCTTACTAGAAACCGGTTTAGGATCCCTTATAGGAGCATGAAGAGGAATCCTTATAGGAACCCTTCGTAGCACCCCTTAAAAGGAGCCCTCTGTAGCATCCCTTGTAGGATCCCTTATAAAAACCCTAGCATCCCTTTAAAGGAGCCCTTCAAGAAAACTCTGAGCCTCCCTTAAAGGATCCCTTTATGGGAACCCCTAGCATTCCTTAAAGGAGCCCTTCAAGGAGAGTAAGGGTTGAGACTATTGGGTTTTCCCAACTTTTTGGCATCTACTGTATAGGAACCCTAGCATCCCTTAAGGGATCCAAAGGAAACCCTAAACCCCAAACCCTAAACCCCAAAACCCTAAACCCTTAAAAAGAACCCTAGCATCCCTTTAAGGGATCCAAAGGAACCCTAAACCCTAAACCCAAAAACCCTAAACCCTTAAAAAGAACCCTAGCATCCCTTTAAGGGATCCGAAGGAACCCTAAACCCTAAACCCTAAACCCCAAAACCCTAAACTCTTAAAAAGAACCCTAGCATCCCTTTAAGGGATCCAAAGGAAACCCTAAACCCTAAACCCTAAACCCTTAAAAAGAACCCTAGCATCCCTTTAAGGGATCCCCTTCAAAGGACACTCTGAGCCTCGGCTCGACTTCATCTGCTGCTTCGGCGCCTGCTTCGCCTTCGGCCCTTTCCTGGGAGCTGCTTGGAGGGTCTTTAGGGGACTTAGTAGGGGGCTCCTTTAAAGGGGATTCTAAGGGTTCCTTTAAAGGGTTTAGGGTTTAGGGTTATTTAGGGTTTAGGGCTTGGGGTTTAGTTTGGGTTTAGGGTTTAGGGTCTAGAGTGGGCTGAGTATCATACTTGCGGGCTTTAAGGGTCTTAAGGGTGTATAAGGGTTCTATAAAGGTTTAGGGTATAGGGTCATAGCTTAGGGGCTGAGTATCCTAGCCCAGACAATCGTTCCCAGTTCAGCTGGAGAGCATTATCCTGCCTTCGTCCTGGCGATTCTGGGAGGCACCACAGCATCATCAAACCCCAAACCCTTAACCCCAAGGGTCCAAGTACCTAATAATCATGTACTCTCCAAAACCGTAGCCTACTCAACGACGATCCTAAAACCGAGTACCTAATTATTGGGTCCTTTGGACCCATGGGGTAACATCATCGAACCATCGCGCTTGCACCTCGGCCCTGCCTCCTAAACCCTAAAACCCTAAACCCCGAGACTCCGAAACCCGACACTCCTACGGTTGATGATATAAATCCTGCATTACCCTTGATAAGGAATATACCATAATTCCCATAGTTTAGGGTAGATAAGGTAATGCAGGATTTATACCATCAACAGTAACAAACCCCTAAACCCGAAACCGCTATCTGAACCCCTCACCACCTAGGGCTTAGCCCTAGGTCCGGAGATGCAAGCCAGATGGAACCGAAGGTCGTGATAGAGGAACACAAGACGCTAGAGCGTTAGGGGGTGGGGGCCTTAATGCCCATAATAAGGACTCCCTACCCCCCCCCCCCTTTACCCCCCTGGGTCCCTGTGACAAGACGCTGGAGGCTAATGGCCAGAAGTTGGCTACTTGCATCGTAAACCATGAAAACCTGGTGGCCAGAAGCACCCTGAACCCTAAACTCTTCAACCCCGAAACGCCAAGCCACCCAACCCTGAACCTCTAATAATACAGGAGCCTTAATAATATAGGGCATTGGGTCCCAGTATACCATAATTATAACAAGGACCCCCCAAAATCGTAGAGGCAATTATTCCGGCCCCTATATTCGCATCCAAACCCTTATACTTCCCTCCCGAACCGGTGAGCCGGCTGAGCATCAAGGACTTCATCATCTTCATGGCCTTCCGCGCCTCTGAGGAGAGGAACGAAAGCTTTTATGAAATCCTGAAGAGACGGAGGTTTAGTATAGAGGCCTTAATAATTGGAATAGGGTTTTGGAAACAATCCTACTATATGAAAAATAGCGAACCCCCACAATGGTACAGGTAATTATTAAGGCACCTATATTAGTGTTTAAGGGGGCTTAAGACTCAGCGGTTGAGGGTTTAGACTTTGGGGTATTGAGGTGCAGGGGCTTAGAATGATTTAGGGTGTAGGGGTTCGTACGGTGTTGGTGCACATGGGTTTGCAAGGATATTGCGGGTGTATGCGGGCGCATGCATTTCTGCCTCTTTACAGAGCTTGCTCCATTAGCCCAAGGACCCAAGGAGGCAGAACATCTTAGGCCGTTTAAAGGTGGGTGAACGCAGCCACAAACGACGTTAAAGCCCCTGAACCAAAACCGGCCCTAACCTTTAACCCTAAACTCCTTTTACCCCTAAACCCTGAGCCTTCAGCCCCAAACACTAAGCCCCTTTAGAACCCCTCAACAGGGGCCCTCAAAGGCGTTGTAGGATTCAGTGTTCTGGATATCACCGAAATCCTAAACCTCGAAAAAACCCTAGGCCCTAAGCCCTACATACCCCTTAAAATACGGAATATACCTTAAAGTATACGAGCCTTTATACTACGGTTGATGATATAAATCCTGCATGGCCCATAATAAGGAATATGCCATAATTCTGATAGCTTAGGGTCCTTAAGGTAATGCAGGTTTTATATCATCAACCGTATGACTCAAGGCTGAAGTATATAATACTCCTTAGAAGAAACTAGCCCTAAGAGTAACCTAGGAAGAAAAAGGGTGCCCTTTTTGGTTTAAAAGGGGGTTAAGGGAACCGGAACCCCCAAAAAGGGGATAAGGGCTTAGTCTGGGTCCTAGTTAACCCTAAACCTCTCCGGGTATATCCATCGCGCCTGCGCCTGGCTCGCCCGTCGCTTGGCGGTCGTTTGGTCTTTGGGACGCTTGATGGTGCCTTGGTGAATTCTCGAAATTCGGGCCCCTGTTAGAGTTTGGAGTTTAAGGGGTCCCCCCCCTTCAAAAAAAAACAAAGTTACCCTATACCCTAAACCCTAAGGTTGCCTACTCTGTTGTCGGTTCTCTGTTAAGCTGAGGAGCTTTGGGGATTTTAGGGCTTTGGGGTTTTTCGAGTTGAACGCTTACGACTTAGCGTCTGCAGGCTTTAGCAATGAAGGAGGTCAGGGTTTAGGGTTTATAGAGTTTTAGGGTTTTGGCGTTTAGGGGTTGAAGATTCAATGATGAGGGCTTTCAGGGTTCAGGGTCTCGGCTTTTGACGGTTTAGGGCTCAGGGCCTTCAGGTGTTTAGGCTTGTAAGTCATAGGGCTTCCAGAGTTTCGGGTTTCGCAAGCAGGGTTTGGGATGGCTCTCGGGTTTGCACATTCCGGCTTCCTCCCCTTGTTGTGCTCGAGCAGATCCTTCCATCCTCCGCCACGGCTTAGCACAACTGCGATGCTCGACAAGCGTTTTTTTCGGCACCGATGCAGGCTTAATGTCAAACCTTGGCAACCGCCCCGGCCCCTTGCACTTTCGATCAAAGTGTCAAGCCTGATCTTGTGACACAGGCTCGGTGACTGGCTCTGACAGCAACGTTGTACTTCAGCACTAAGGAAACCTTCGTGACGACCCTCCAATCAGAGCCGTTCACGTCTCGCAGGAGCTGCCATGGTAGACCAATACGTCCACAGATTTCGTTGTGCAATCTCCGCACACAGATGTGGGTGTGGTCGGTGTGGTTGCGGCAAACATGTTCGCAGCAGCCAACTTAGCAGGCATCGATTGCATTTCCTCAGATGGATAAGTGGCCTTGGGGCCTTCTCCGCAATGACGCAGTATTACATGTTCAACACGGCGTAATAAATATTCCTCCAGCTGAGTATACATGGACCCTTAAGGAAACACTTCGCGTAGTCTTTGATGCGATCTGTGTTTGCGGTCTTGGGTCGGCTTTAGGATCTAGAGTTGGGGGTATGTGTTCTGATTGGGCCTGAGCAAACTCCGACAGCCGCACCCGGCAGTAGAAGCCCCTATGCCCTGAACCCTAAACAATAAATCCTAAACCCTAAAACCCCTAAACCCTAAAACCCCAAACCATAATCAAACCTAAAACCCTAAACCCTACACCCTAAAACCTCTAAACCCTAAAACCCTAAACCATGATTAAACCTAAAACCCTAAACCCTACACCCTAAAACCTCTAAACCCTAAAACCCTAAACCATGATTAAACCTAAAACCCTAAACCACTAAACCCTAAAACCCCTAAACCCTAAACCCTAATTAAACCTAAAACCCTAAACCCCTAAACCCTAAAACCCTAAACCATAATTAAACCCTAAAACCCACAACCCTAAAGCCCTAAACCCTGAAACCCTACTTCAACCCTAAACCCTAAAACCCTAAACCCCTAAAACCCTAAACCCCTAAATTCCCACCCAGGCCTGCTTATGCCGTACCCACCCTTTTTCTTAGGGTGCCTAAACCCAGAAGGAAATCCGGCAGTGACGGACTGGCTGGACAATGGGTGGAGCCATTGGAGAGTGGTCGAATTCAGCCCCTATAGGGCTGAGCCAAGCCATTAGGCCCCTTGCGTGGCGCCCTGTTCGCAGAAAGAATTGCCTCGAATCTCAAGAGATGGGCTTACCCCAAACCCGACGCCAAATTGCTTGGTGGGCGTTTCCATTTGACCCCCCTTCAGAAAAGGCCCCAGAGGCCGGCCCAGAAAACTCCCCAGCTGGCAGATTCCAGGGTTGCAGGTGGCCATGATTGGCCCACCCTGGACCCTCCCCCTGGGCCCCCGGCCCCCCTGCCTCCCTGGCTCCCCTGGCCCTGCTCACCTGGCCCATCTCTGTTTTGCCTCTTCATGGCCCCAAAAGACAGACCAGGGGCAGGTGGGAATTGAGGGCGTAAGCCCTAAACCCTAAAAGGCAATATTTTGGGTGGTAGCCTGTGTACTCTCACAGCGGGCGGGAAAAGGTTAGGAACCAATGTGTAGTTGTTTGGTGGTGGAATCGCATTCGAACGCTAGACGTAGGTTTGCCGCCCCCCCACACCCCTGGGAGTGTTGGGGCGCCATCCTACATAGAAAATACAGCCGCTGCGCGGCGAGACGCCCTAAACCCCTAAACCCCAGCCTAAAACCCTAAAACCCTAAACCCTAAACCCCTAAAACCCTAAACCCCTAAACCCTAAACCCTAAAACCCCAAACCCTAAAACCCTAAGCCCTTGGACCTTTGCGCCGAGGCGCCTTTCGCCTTGCGCTGTTTCACCTCGGACAGGCGTCTCGCGAATGGCGAAGCCGTAACTTTGACCCCCCAAGGGCCCTTTAATCGCGCCTTAGGGTTCCTTCAAAGGGATCTATAAGGGTTCCCTTAAAGGGTTTAGAGCTTCGGGTTTAGGGTTCCTTTACAGGGATCCATTAAGGGTTCCTTGGGATCTATAAGGGTTCCTTTAAAGGGTTTAGGGCTTAGGGTTTAGGGTTCCTTTCGATTCAAGGGATCCATTAAGGGCTCCTTAAAGGGATCTAGAAGGGTTCCTTTAAAGGGCTCCTATAAGGAATCCATAATGTTCAGGGTTTAGGGGTTTAGGGGTTGAGGGCTTACCAGGACGCCCTTTAATCGAGCCCTTAGGGTCCTTAATACCGAGTATATAGGGTATATTAGAGGGTAGTTGGGGGGGTCTAGGTAGACCCTCAGACCCGAATCCCAAAACCCCGTGAATCTCTAAACGCAGACACCTTATACCCGAAACTGAATACCCGGGAGCCCTAAACTGTAAGCCCTACTTAACTAGCAATCCTCGAATCTGCTTATGGCTTCCTTTGCGTCAACAGGGTCTAGGGTTTGAGCTTCAGGGCGTTAGGTTGAGGCCTTTTGCTTTCAGGCTGTTCCTAACCGACCTTCTTTTGGGATTTGTACAAGGGAGCTACAAACAGGAATCCTAAAGATGTAGGCTCCCTGAGGTTCTAGGTTGGGCCCGGCCCAATTTGCCTTAATGAAGGAATATGCCTTAAACCATAATATACTTTAAGGTCTGTTCCTTAAGTGAAGGTGAAGGGTGTTGGGCTGTGGATTGGGCGCAGGCTACTTTAGGAGCCTCATGGGAAGCCCGTTTCAATGTCAAGGGCGGTTCAACACGAAACAAGACGTCGTGGGCTCTGCATGTGGGGCTTGATCACAATTTTGGGCCCGTTTCGGCCCCCTAAGCAGTAAGGAATAAGTATACTACAATGTTACTACAATACAGACCCAAAAGCGCCCACAACTATGATCAACCCCCATATATGTTCAGACCAGAGGTATAAAGATCGGGTTGAAAGACCTTGTTGTGTTCAGAGGGTCGAGTATTAGAGAGTAGGCCTTGGGGCTTAAGGATTTCGTTAAAAGCGGGCGGGGGGATTTTGAGGCCTAGAAGTCCATGGTAGGGGTCGGCCGCGGTTTATTTTATTTTGTTTTTAAGGGCTCCTTTTCGAACTGCAGGAGCCCTTAAAAGCGATTTAGGTTTTAGGGTTTAGGGTTTGGGGATTCGCAGCTGCTCGGATTCAGGGTTTAGGCATGCTCCTGCCTGCCTAAACCCATAACAGGAGGTGAAACAATGGCCCAACACCTGTGACATGTAAAAAGCTGCTGTTCATCCTTAGGCGATGATCACCCCGACGCATCATTATGCATATAGGGTTTAGGGTTTAAGGACTGCTTGCGCCAGAAAGATGGGATCTCCGCAGGAACGCAACATCCTGGTGACTAATGCATGGACAGTAGCCGTTGCTGATGCTGTTGGTACAGTATGAGCTTTGGCAGTGGCAGTGCGAAGGTGGGTCCAGGAAGCTACTGCTTCTTTGTGGTAGTACTTGGAGCTTCATGCGGAGTTATAAGTGGGGTTACCAGTAGGATGATAACCATAATTGTGACCTATCTTTAGGCACAGATAACTCCACTTGTAAGTACGCATGAACGTCCAAGTAGTCAAAGTAAAGGCTTAAACGCTTGCACAGCGCGGATTTACCTGCGAATCCTGCAACACCCAACCACAAGGCTCTTAGTCGCAACGCAGCCCCCCCAACCAAAAATCCAAGGGTAAAAGGAGGGACCCTGAATAAGGACCCCTGGGTATATACCCTTCATATAGCTATTATATACTCATTATATAGCCCATTATAGGGTAGGGGTCCTCATTAAGGGTCCCTCCTTTTCCCCTTTGATTAAAGGAACCCTAAACTAAACCCTAAACCCCTAAAAAAAACCCTTAAAGGAACCCTAAAGATCCCTTATAGGAACCCTTAAGGGTCCCTCCTTTTCCCCTTTGATCAACCCAAATCCGGAAGAGCCCTAGACCATGAAAGCCCTGCAACGGCCAAGTCCCTCGTCCCGACTGATGCCCTACTATTTGCTTAAGAACCCCCAAAAAATAAAAAATATATTCCTTATGGGGGTAATATAGGGATTATTATTTTTATTTTTTGGGGGTTTCTTAAGCAAATAGTAGTGCCTCATCCCAAGAATCCGAAGGCCGTGACCCCAAGTTCTCTGCTGTACGGAGCCCTCTGACGACGGCAGAGAAGATGAGCTGTTTTGCAGTGACTCGCTAAGCTTTCGTTTGCCTTTATTCTGCCTTTGTTGTGCCTTCGATGGCCCCTCGATGCTACTTCCCCCCTGCCTTCTCCCTGTTAGGAACCCCAAAGATCCTCAAGGGGACCCTGAAAGGAATCCTACAGACCCATAAAAAGGTAGCACTCCCCAAACCCTATCCCTATACTATAAGCCCTATAAACCCCTAAACCCCATACAACCCCTGCAGGAAAACCCGAAACCCTAAACCCCTATATAAACCCCTAAAGCCCTAAACCCCTAAGCCCTAAACCTTAATGCTGAAAAACGCTGATGCCGTCTCAAGGGCGCTATTCGCAGGAGTTCTGCTGGACTTTGTCATGGCTGGGACGGAGACTCCGAGACTTCAAGCAGCCAGGCTTCTACAAGGGCTCTATAAGGCTTCTATAAGGGCTCTGTAAGGGTGCTATAAGGGTTCTATAAGAAGGATCATGTGACTTAGTAAGTAAGGCTATACGAGGATCGGACGTTTTGTGTTAAGGGTTTCGAGTTCGGGTTTAGGGCTTGGGGCTTTAGGGTTTCGGGTGTAGGGTTTAGGGTTACGGGTTAGGGAGTTAGGGTTCCGATGCCTCAGAGCCTTTCCTAGCCCTAAAGCATAGCATTGGCTTCCAAGGGTCTCAAGGTTTGCCCCTGAGCCCCAAAGCCATCGAATATCGCAGTTTACAAGAGCTTCGGGCTTAAATGAAGGATGTTGGCATACTTAGGGCTTAGGGTTTGGTTTGTGGGTTCAGGGTTTAGGGTTTTTGGGTTTCGGGTCTGAGGATACTGGGAGGATTGAGCTGTACAGGAACCTGACTTTGATCCGAAACTCACAGGGCTTCAGAGGTTTTGGGATCTCGCTGCAAAAAGGATCCTGCTGCTATGGTCTGCATCAGTAGAAGGGTTGACAGTGCTTTGAGGTCGAGCATAGGGTGCGGGACGGAATCAGCATCATTCACGGCTTTTGATGGTGGAGTACCAAAAACCCAAACTACCAAGTCTCAGCAACGTCCTGCCTCCTCTTTTCGGTTCACAAGAACTCTATGGTCGGGATGACTGGACTGAGGAAGCAAGGCAACCATACAATGCAACCACCATTGAGAGGCTACTGTAGGTAATGCTACGCAAAGGGCAGACTGACACTCCAGATTTACTCACTTCTTCCTTTTTGGGCTTCAGTACTACTGAGTTTTCTGGTTCTGGGCCTATGGCGTAGGCCTGGAAGGTCTGCTGTTCTATGTTTGGGGATCTTCCGATAAGCTAGATTTTGAATTTTCCCTTCAGGATTCGGGTTTGGGGTGGTTTTGGGGCTTAAGCCCAGACCTTCCAAAATCATTTAATTAAGGAATATACCTTAAGTTATAGTAGGATCCCTAATATGAGTTAAGGTATATTCCTTAATTAAGGGATTTTGGAAGGTCTGGGTAGTTTTGGGGCTTGAGGTTTCGGACTCTCGGTTTAGTCTTTACAGTTTTCAAGCTAACTTCGAAGCCCCGAGCCCTGCTTGGAGGGTCTCTAGGGGACTTAGTAAGTAGGGGCTCCTTTCAAAGGGGATTCTAAGGGTTCCTTTAAAGGGCTTCATAGGGGGTACTAGAGGGTCTAGGGTTTAGGGGTTCAGGGACTTGGTAAGTAGGTAGTAAGTAGACTTATAAGTACCCTAAAAGGGACCCTAATTGCGTTTATGGCACTTATAAGTCCCTAAAAGAACCAGCTACTAAGTCCCCCGACCCTCCAAGTATAAGTACCTTGACGCCTTATATGAGGTCCTCAAATGGCAACCACAAGTACGGTCACAAGGCTCTCGGCCCTGCCCCAACCATACCTAGAAGCGCATTTCTTACGATGCTGTCCGCAAACTCCTTAACCCCACACTGCCAACTTTCAACCCTATACTTGGAGTATCATGTGTAATTATACGTGGGGTTGTAAGTAGCGTTCTTAGCTAGTTCATGTAAGGCCATTTTCGGAAAATTGTAACCCCACGTTTAACTGCCCATGAACCTCCAAATACACCCCCAAAGCCCGAACATCCGACAGCCGAAGACCTTACGACCCCATGACCATGCCCTTTTGAATTATGCACAGAGACTTGACTAAACCCTCAGACCACCCTGGTGGCGCCCCCCAATAAGAGTCTTCTTGAGACCGTCTACATCACTGAAATCCGTGAACACACCCATATGGGAAGCTTTCTGAATTAGGGCCATTAGGGTCCAAATTCGGTCCTTTTCTATAAGGGTGCCGTACTCTTTTGGGGACCCAAAGAGGGACGCGCATTTAGAGAGCTACCCACAGACAAGGCTTATAGGCTTATACCCTAAACCCTAAACCCTAAACCCTATAACCCTAAACCCCTAAACTCCTAAACCCCTAAACCCTAAACCCGGACCGTGGAGCCCTTCAACAAAGAACCTGAGCGCCCTTGCAAAGCCCGTGATCTAGGGGCCTTGAGAACCTATGCTATCTTTGGGGTTCCTCATTATGATTATGGCACAAAATACCCCCAAACCCCAGTCTAATCTAATTATTACGTCCCCTATCGTATCTGAAGAGCCCTGAAAGAGCACTTGTAAAGCCCTGAACCCTACCTGTAACGAAAACCCCCCAAAGCAACCGATTTGGGCATCCAAGGCATACCCTACATCCCGCAGGCCCCAAACCTCAAAACCCCTGCACCCTAAAGCCTAAACCGAAGCCCCCTGAACTCTAAACCCTAAAAAACCCTAATGCCTAAGCCCTAAACCCTATAAGCCCTAAACCCCTAAGCCCTAAACCCAAGGCCCAGTCCCTAAACCCTCTACCACCCCACAATGAAGGATCCCTTCAAGGAGCCCTGAACTTAAAGGAACCATATAAACTTAAAGGAACCGTCGAAGGAGCCCGTTAAAGGAACCCTGAACTCAACGGAACCGTAAACATAAAGGAACCCCAAGCTCAAAGGAACTGTAAACTTAACGGAACCCTAAAATTTAAAGGATCCCTAAAACTTAAAGGATCGCTTAAAGAAGCCCGAATCCCACCCATCTGAGCCTCCCTGCGACACCCTGAAGCCTTCACAGGGCTTTCGCTCGGAGGGTAGAAGGAACGAGCCATCGTTCATCCTGACTGGGTCTCAGGGCTTGGAGGGCTTAGAGGGCTTAGGGTTTAGGGTTTAGGGTTTAGGGTTGGAGGGCTTAGAGAGGGCTTAGAGAGGGCTTAGGGGTTTGGGCTTGAAGAGTTTAGGGGTTTCGGGTTTAGGGGCTTAAGGTTATATAGGGGCTTGAGGGGTTTACGGGCTTAGGGTTTAGGGTTTAAGGGTTATTTTGCGCTTCGGGTTTAGGGGCTTAAGGTTAGGGGCTTTAGGGGTTCACGGGTGGAGGATATAAGGGTTATTTTGGGTTTCGGGTTTTAGGTTTGGGTTAGAGTTTACAAGGCTTCTGCTCAGGAATCTATAGGGGCCCTATTAGGTTTCTACAGCGGGTTAAGTCTGGCTGGCTTGGGTTTAGGGTTTCGGCTTTAGGGGTTGCTTCATGGTCATTAGAAGAGCGTTTCTAGGGTTTAGGGCATAGCCATCGTTCAGCCAAACAAAATGGCTCTGAGAGCCCAATAACACCCGCCAGTCAGACCCCCGGGAGGATCCAAAAAGTAGATCCCTGAATGGGGCCCTGAAGTACCCTTAGTAGTACAGGGCCCCAAATGAGGGGATCTACTGTCTACATCCTCCCGAAAGTCTGGGCAGTCATGGTTTTATAGGGGGTTCGTAGAGCTCCTCGGGCCGATTGTGGGTTGTAGATGGGCTTCATTTACTACTCCAATACCCTTTCCCAAAGGGTCCAAGTATCATCCTGGTGTATACTTATAGGGTGTATTTTGGGGGTCTAAGTATATACCATAATGATACTTGGACCCTCTGGGTTTGTTGGAGGAATACGGCTTCGGTCAGCTGGAAGCATCAGACGTTTTGTCCGAGCTCCCGCGGCGGGTGGATGGCGACATCTCCAAAGGCCTCAACCTCCAAGTCACTAATGCCAGCCATCGCTTGAGCCAAGTCGTCTATCTCCTGAAACGACAGAACGCGAAACCTTAAATTCGCCTCGGCCCCGGCCGAAGCGGTCAGAGGTTCCTATTCGGATTTCCTCTATTCCCCACCTCTTAATCCCCTTTTCAGTGACCCCCCCAAAGTCGGCGCCACCGCCCCCCACCCCCCCTAAAAAATGGAAACATGTCGATGAGCCCCAAGGTCCGGCGGTGAATTTTCGCCTTCTCCAATGGATTTTGGCTTTCTGTAGGCAGTCCCACCCAATTCCTCTCCCCCTCCCCCCTCCCTCCCGCCCCCTCCCCCCTCCTCCCCCCCCTCCACCCCCCTCCTCCCCCTTCCTTTTCCCCCGTCCCCCGTCCCAAACGCCACGGACAGGGTTCAGAGTGAAACTTGCCACAAGACTTACAGGTTTCGGACATTTGGCATTGAAGGCTTTAAGCAGTACGAGGCAGGGCTCCACGAGTTAACCCTTTGGCGGATTGCGGGCATCGGAGATTCAAGCATCGCTATCGCCCAGCTAGGGGGTATGTCGAATATCAGGCACAGGATTCGGAGATGCAACAAGTTCTCTAAATCAGGCTCCTGTACGCAGACCCCAGGATGATAATTATTTGGCACATGCGTGTGCAGCCGGGCCGAGGCGGGCTACGCGAAGCGTTTCAAATTACTTCAAATCCGAAACCCCAAACCCCGAACCCTAAATCCCAAACCCAAAACCCTAAATCCTCAACCCAAAACCCTAAATCCCAATGCCTAAACCCTAAATCCCAAACCCCAAAACCCTAAATCCCAAACCCCTAAACCCTAAATCCCAAACCCCAGACCCCAAATCCCAATCCCTGAACCCCTAAATCCCAAACACTGAAACCCTGAATCCAAAGCCCTAAATCGCAAATCCAAAACCCTAAATCCCATACCCTGAACCCCGAAACCCCAAACCCTTAGACCCTGACATCCCAAACCCTTAGACCCTGAATCCCAAACCCTAAACCCTAAATCCCAAACCCTTAAACCGCAGACTCCAAAAACAGAAACTCGGGCGGGAGCACGCAACTAGCCGGCCCTACCATCATCCCACATTCTACAACAAGGTTTTAGGGTTTAAGGGCTTGGGGATGGCTAGGGTTCCTTTAAGGGTTCCTTTAGGGGTTTAGGTTGAGGGTTCCTTTACCCAATGGCCCCAAACTAATTCCCTTTTGGGACTACCTTATAGGATTCTATATATGAGCCCCAACAAGGAACTACTTTGGGGCCTTTTGGGTAAGGGTTTGGGGATGTTTAGGGTCTGTGGCTTTAGGGTTTAGGGTTCGGCCTGCACGTATACAAGCAACATCTACTTTGAGGTCTATAGTCTAAACTGCTGCTTGCTTCGGGCTCCAAGGGTAATGTAGACCCCTGAATCGATACACCCGCTCCCTCCACAAGGGTTCTAGCAGGAATCCTAAATTATAAGGGTTTTGAGGAGAGGGCACTATAATACCCCCCCCCAAATAGTGCGGGGATTCCCTATATACTACTCTCAAGGGTTGAGGCTATTGGGTTTCCAACTTTTGGACTTCTACCATATGACATTTATCTGGGGGGTTCCATGAAGCCTCAGAGAGCCCCTGATTATGCACCCTGTAAAGGCAGGGTTTGTTGGTGATCTTAGTATGTATGTGCGTGTGTATGTGTATATATATATATGTATATATACAGACAAAGAGAGAGAGAGAGAGAGAGAGATAGATAGATAGATAGATAGATAGATAGATAGATAGATAGATAGATATTTATGTATATGTATATGTATATGTATATATGCATATATGTATATGTATATATATATATGTATATGTATATGTGTATATATGTATATATGTATATATGTATATATGTATATATGTATATATGTATATATGTATATATGTATATGTATACGTTCGGGAACCTTAGGGAGTAACTTGGTACTTATACAGTGACGCTACTTCCATAGATCAAAGACATTCAACGTGTTGGCCTGCGGAGGGCGGCCGAAGGCGTCCCAGGCATCGACTGGGAAGCAGAGCCAGATGAGTTCTTGCAATAAGGTTTAAGGTTTAGGGTTTAGGGGTTTAGGGGTTTAGGGTTTAAGGTTTAGGGTTGATTATAGTTTTGGCACCCCTACACCAAAGCCCTACTTGGAGGGGCAGAGGACTTGGTAAGTAGGTTATAAGTAGGGTTACAATTGGGGTAACTCTATTTAGGGTACTTACAGCTCTACTTATAACCTACTTAGTAAGTCCCCTGCCCCTCCAAGTAAACCCTGAATCCTACCCCAAATGCCCTACATCACAACAAGAAGAGGAGCTTAGGCCGTAAGCCTCTTTATTGTTTCAAGGCTCCATCTGTTGGTTTCAAGAGCGATTACTGCCTGGCTTTCGGAAGGCGGGCCGAAATTGAAAAGACTCTGAATCCTAAAGAGTCCGGAGCCTCAAGATATCGATGGCCGACCGG
Source organism: Symbiodinium sp. CCMP2592 (assembly GCA_905221615.1). NCBI lineage: Eukaryota > Dinophyceae > Suessiales > Symbiodiniaceae > Symbiodinium > Symbiodinium sp. CCMP2592. Next base: position 717,471 of record CAJNDT010002446.1, read on the forward strand.
CTTTGTGTTGGGTTTTTCGGCATTCAGCTGTACTGTTGATAATTAATAAAAAATCCTGCATTGCCTTAAGGACCCTAAACTATGGGAATGATGGTGCTATGGGTAATGCAGGAGTTATATCATCAACCATATGACCGGCTGCCAAGATACTGAATCCGAAGCCAAGGAGAACCTGGTTCCCTCAGAAGGACCCTGGTTTAGGGCTTAATATAGGGCATTAATAATTAGAATAGGGGTTTCGGATATAATATACCATAATTATAATACGGAACACCCAAAATAGTAGAGGAGTGGTTTTGGATCGTATAGTAGGGTTTTAGGGTTTAAGGGCCCTAGCCGCCCTAGCCCGTAAACCATCCCCATATGGGCCACAACATGATCCCTACAGTTCATGAAACCCCGTGCGCAAATTTTGGGCCTCAAGAGGGGCCGCGTGATCATCCCTAGTATTTGAAGTTCAATGCCCCCAAAGCCCTGTTGTAATATGCAGGCCACTACAGTATACATAAGACCGACCTGTTGTCACAAATGTTGACTGTGGCTCACATGACATTGTGAAATGCTGGCGCATGGTACTGTACATCCTGAACCTGCATGAACTGGTGGGCTTTAAAAGCATCTTACGCAGGCAAAACCCTGGCTACGCTACAAGTAGGATGCGGTCGTTTAGAACTTACTTGGATGAACCTACATGCGGGGGGTCGGAGTTTAGAGGTTTAGGGTTGGCTGCTACCGCGACTCTGGATCCTTCAAAAGCTATTGCATTATAATTACACGCCACAACAGTCCTTTCTGTCAGGGTTTAGGGTTGTAACCTCAAAACCCTAAACAAAAGTAGGTGCTGACCAGTCTGTTACAGAGAATAACCGGTACACAATAGGGTTTGGGATCTCTACGTAAAAAAAAGACCCCAGATCCCAATGGCTCAGGTCGACAGTAAATCTGACTCGGAGGATCATGGGTAGTTCCCCACATCACTGTGTGGGGTTCTTACTTTTTGGGGCTGTCCCGCCGCCTCCTCCTCCTCCTCCTCCTCCTCCTCCTTCTCCTCCTTCTCCTCCTCCTCCTCTTGCTCCTCCTCCTCCCTCCTCCTCCGCCTTCTCTGCCTCCTCCTCCTGCCTTCATGATGCAGACACCCACACACACACATGTACACACACATGTACATGCAAGACCCCGGCCTGCTCTGGCCAAGGCCGCGCGCGCGCTGGGGGCGAGACTCTTCCGCGACTATAAAGACCCTCCCGGGCCTGCTTTGGCCAAGGCCCCGCGCGCGCTGGGGGCGAGACTCTTCCGCGACTAAACACCCTCCCGGGCCTAAAGACCCTCCCGGGCCTGCTCCGGCCAAGGCCGCGCGCGCCCTGGGGGCGAGACTCTTCCGCGACTAAAGACCCTCGCGGGCCTGCTCCGGCCAAGGCCGCGCGCGCCCTGGGGGCGAGACTCTTCCGCAACTAAAGACCCTCCCGGGCCTGCTCTGGCCAAGGCCGCGCGCGCCCTGGGGGCGAGACCCTTCCGCGACCAAAGACCTCCCCGGGCCTGCTCCCGCCAAGGCCGCGCGCGTTTCTGGGGCGAGACCCCTCCGCGACTAAAGAGGGGGCGAGACTCTGACACACACAGAAACACACAGACACACGCAGACACACACACACACACACAGACACACACAGACACACACACAGACACACACAGACACACACAGACACACACAGACACACACAGACACACACAGACACACACAGACACACACAGACACACACAGACACACACACACACACAGACACACACACACACACAGACACACACACACACACAGACACACACAGACACACACAGACACACACAGACACACACAGACACACAGACACACACACAGACACACACAGACACACACAGACACACAGAGACAGACACACACACACACAGGCAGACACACAGACAGACACACACAGACACACACAGACACGCAGACACACAGACACACGCAGACACAGACAGACAGACAGACACACAGACACACAGACACACAGACACACAGACACGACAGACACGACACACAGACACACAGACAGACACACAGACACAAAGACACAGACACACAGACACCAGACACCCAGACACCCAGACACACAGACACACAGACACACAGACACACAGACACTCAGACACTCAGACACACACTCACACACTCACACACTCACACACTCACACACTCACACACTCACACACTCACACACTCACACACTCACACACTCACACACTCACACACTCACACACTCACACACTCACACACTCACACTCACACACTCACACACCCACACACACACACTCACACACACACACGCACACACACACACACACTCTCTCTACACTCGCACACCACACATGCACACATCATACACCCTACACCCACGTACGCACTCACAGCAGCACTCACTCATTCGTTCACTCACACACTCATTTACTCCCTAACTCATTTACTCTTCTGCACCTTTGTGTTCTATACGAATGGATGATCTTCACATGTGGGGTTATCCGGTCCTTTAATTATAAGTCGGGTTATAGGTAGGATAAGTATACTTATAACCCATATTAGGGGACTTATAACCCCACTTATAACTACCCATAAACCTCCAAGTAGACCTAAACCCTCTACCCTTATAGAACCTCTATAGACCCCTTAACGGAAACCCTTAAATGAAGGAACCCTTATAGATCCCTTTAAAAGGGACCCTTGAAATCACTATAGATACCTTTAAAGGGGGCCCTTTTTCGAATCCCTATAGATCCCTTTAAAAGGGACCCTTACAGGGAAACCACCAAATAGAATCTCCCAGGCTCCCCCGAAAGGAATCGGGAGCCCCACTCGCAGAGATGTGCGCGTCCGCTTCATGTCGTTGAGGTAGTTTCCCAAAGCTGGCAGAGCGGTCTTAGGGTATAGGGGTTTAGGGGTTTAGGGATTTAGGGGTTTAGGGGTTTAGGGTTTAGGGTTTAAGGGTTTAGGGGTTAGGGGTTTAGGGGTTAGGGGTTTAGGGTTTAGGGGTTTAGGGTTTAGGGGTTTAGGGGTTTAGGGGTTTAGGGGTTTAGGGTTTAGGCGTTTAGGGTTTAGGGGTTTAGGGTTTAGGTTTTAGGGGTTTAGGGGTTTAGGGTTTAGGGGTTTAGGGGTTTAGGGGTTTAGGGTTTAGGGGTTTAGGGGTTTAGGGGTTTAGGGGGTTAGGGTTTAGGGGTTTAGGGGTTTAGGGTTTAGGGGTTTCGGGCTTTAGGGTTTTAGGGGTTTCGGGTTTAGGGGTTTAGGTTCATGAATAGTTGTAAGTGGGGCTGTACGTAATAAAGTTATAAGTAGTTATAACCCACAATATGGGACTTGTAACTCCACTTGTAACTACCCATGAAGCTCCAAGTAGAGGTCGAGGTTTAGGGTTTCTGGTTTCGAGTGTTGGAAGCAAGGATTAGGCCTTAGTTTTCGCAAAACAAATTATTATACTATACAGTATCCACAAGTCTTAACAAGGAGACGCTTTCAATAAATGGAAGCCTGAAAAGGGCACCCTGTTTTCCTACTGTTCGGTGTCCAGAAGTAGACCCGAAAATAAGAAGGACAATAGGGTAGACCCTCAGCCCTCAAGCCCAAAGCCTGAACCTTGCCTTCCTTTCACCCTAAACCCCAAACCCTAAATCCCCAAACCCGAAACCCTAAACCCCAAACCCCTAAACCCTAAATCCCTAGACCCGGTACGATGAGTCTCGAGACCCTGGAGCCCTGACATTCTACCCATAGGCCCCATAGTGGTTGCTGTTGGGGGCTCATATTCAGAACTCTATGAGGTAGGGTTTAGGGTTTAGGATTTAAGATTTAGCAGGGTTTAGGGTAAAGCCCCTTAAAGGAACTACTTCGGGGCCTATGGGTAAAGCCTTAGAACCCTGAGAACAGCGCTTAAAGGGACCCGAAGCCTCAATACGCGGACATTTACCCAGCTATGGTTAGGATCCTTGTAATGGGAAGCTGATGTAATTAGCCAGAACAAGTACTACAGTAGAAGCCCTTAATCATGCGTACAAAAGGTCCCGGGCCTGTGTTGATCTTGCTGCCAGTCCGCAAAGCTTCCGTTGCGCCTCCGCAGATGGGAAGCGCTGTCGTTTGGATGTTCCCTTCGAAGGATTCACGGGTTCATTTGCTAGGTTGAGGGTTTAGGATTTAGGGTTAAGCCCCAAACCCTGCTTTGTGAGATGTAACCCCGCAAGAACCAATTAAGAGGGCAGAAACTGGGGCGCTGTGCGCTTCTTAAGGGTTTAGGGTTCAGGGGCACTTCCCTACTCTCGTAATCGCACATATGCTGTTTCAAGGGCTACGCTGCCCGAGAGCAATTCACGTCTTCAGGTTTGTCTGATACTTTTGCATAGTAGCTTTCTGTGCGGGGTTATAGCCTCTACTAGCCCATTGCTTTAAGCCACATATATATAATTATAACTATATATATATATAATGCACGGATCGGAACCTACAAGTTTGCAGACCCTTCTGGAGCCCTTACAAACAAGCAACAAGACTATCCCACATTGTCCTGGGACGCTCTTGGATCCGATGTACCCGACCCTGCTTGCAGGGTCGGTCGGATAATCTGGGGGCCTTAATCCCTTGTTAAAGGGGTCTATAAGGGCTCCATAATATAGGAGCCTTAATCATTAGAACAGGGTTTTGGGGCCCGGTTGTGCTATAATTATACCAAGGAGCCCAGAAACAGTTTCGGTAATTACTAAGGCCTCTATATTCTGCTCGCTTCCAGGAGTGTTCGTGGTTTTGCAGCGAACATGTCCGACCACAAAGCTAGAGTCCGACATGCTTTTTGCTGGGTCAAACATCTCTTCAAGTGACCATGTCGGACCCTCTCGGCATGGACTGCCGTTTACAACCGAGGGCATTCATAAACCTGCACTGCAGAAGCCTAAACCCTAAAGCCTTAAACCTGACGCAACCATTGGCCCACCTTGGCTTGACCGTGGTGACATTGGCGATGGCATCGGCGTTGCCGGTGCCTTGGCTTGACTCAGACTGCCCTGAACTTCAGAAAGGACGTTTGGGTTTAGAACCCCCTGCACCTAATGTGGGGCCTTATTGACGCAAAAGCTACACCCCTAAACCCCTAAACCCGGACCCTTAAAAAACCCTAAGCCCTAACATTAATTATTAATACTAAACCTAGAATCCAAGCCTGAACCCCAAAAGCCTTCTCGGCTCCCCAAGCCCTGCCGCTCCTGATTTGCCACTCCTGCTTAGAGGGTCGGGGGACTTAGTAAATGGTTATTTTGGGGACTTATAAGTACCATAACCCCAATTAGGGTCCATGATTCTAGGGTCCTTAAGTCCCCCGACCCTCCAAGTGTCCAGTAGTCTGGGTACTCCGCGCAGGCTTTGCCAGCTTTGCCACCAAGTACAACGACACCTGGCTTTACTGATTGAGCAGTCGTGAGGGTTTGCAACCGCTTCGTGTGCTCTCGGCTCTCTGCCAAAGACTCCCGCCCAGCAGGGTCGGAGAGGGTTTCCGTGAGCGTTCATGCCCAAGCACACCTTGGCAACTTTACCAAGAGCAAGCAATCGGCCCAGGAAACCCTTACAGATCCTTGCCGTTGGGACTCTACACAGGCCTCTGAAACCCTATATACCCTAAACCCTAAACCGAACCCCAAACCCTAAACCAAAACCCCTAAACCCGAGACCCTATACTTGCAGAACCCCCAGGCCAGGCCATGAAAGCCCCATACAGTACCTGGAGGCTCATACCCTACCCCTTTTTAACGGCGCCTACTTTTTAAGATAACAGGTCCTAACCATAAAACTAGGTATCCAAAAAAAGGGGTAGGGTATGAGCCTCTAGGTACCCTTTCAATAGGCTGCTGCAGACCCCGGAGCTCTGAAGGCCCCCCAAAACCGTAAAATCCGCCACCACCGGCTTCGCTTTTCAGGGGCCCTCTACAGTCGATAATGATTATATAGAAGGGTTCCTTTAAAGGGGTCTGTAAGGGATCTATAGGGGTACTATAATATCGGGGCCTTAAGAATAAGTGGATAAAAAGCCTACTTGTCGGGTATCATGGGGAATTAAAGGTTTACCCTTTTTGGTTATATAGGGATTATCTAGGGACTATACTACCCAAAAAAGGTTAAAGGCTACCTACTCTACTACTAGGAACATCATAAACCACACCCCAACATTTAGGGTGTAGGGTTTGAGGGTGTGGGGCTTTCACAAATTCATATAAACCCTCCGCCCTAAACCCCGAACCCCACACTAGTTTCCCCGGTAGCCCCTTAGTAATACGGGTACCCGGAAGCCCAAAAAGAAAAAAAGACAAAAGGTGCTACTGGCGAACCTGACACCTAGACCCCAAACCCTACTTGGAGGGTCGGGGGACTTAGTAAGTAGGTAGTAAGTAGACGTATAAGTACCCTCAAGTGGCTATGGTACTTATAAGTCCTTGAAATAACCAGCTACTAAGTCCCCCGACCCTCCAAGTATACCCTAAACCCTAAACCCTATACCCTTATAGAATCCCTATAGATCCCTTTAAAGGACCCCTTTAAAGGAACCCCTTATAGTTACCCCTTAACCCCCAATCTTCTTAGCCCCAAAGCCTGAACCCCACACCCTCAAACCAGAATCCTCTAGCCGCAAAACCTAAACCCCGTTCCCTGAAATCCCAATCCAAACCCTAAATCCTAAACTTAAACCCTAGACCCTAAACTCATAACCCCATAGCCCCAAACCCCGAGACCTTAACTAGGATACCCAGGGGGATACCCAGTAGCCTAAGAATAAAAAGGCCTCTCTTTTTGGTATTGGGTAACTTTATGAGGAACCTAGGACTACAAAAAAGGGAATAAGGGTACTACTGGGCATCCCAAAACCCAAAACCCTAAACCCTAAACCCTAAACCCTAAACCCCCATGACCCCAGAACCGAAAAGCCGATGAACCCCTGAGCCCATCGCTCGCCCTTCTCTTTCGCTCCAAACCCCATAACCCCAAAACCCCAAAGCCCAGACCCTAAATCCCAAACCCTAACCTAAATCCCAAACCCTAAACCCTAACTCCCAAACCCAAAACCCTAAAAACCTAAAGCCCTGAGCCCATCGCTCGCCCTTCTGGTTCGCTTCGGGGGCTGGCAACCAGAGCATCGGGGCAGCGCTGGCGGAAGGGCTTCGGTTCGGGGTTTGAGAGGGTTTTAGGTTTAGGGTAGGCTTTAATTCAAGGTTTGAGGGGTTTAGGTTTAGAGTAGGCGTTAATTTAAGGTTTGCAGCCTTAGGGCTCATATAGGGTCTATCATTTAGGGGCCTGAATTAGGGAAAAAGGGTGTTCTAGAGCTTGTAAGACTTTAGGGTTTGAGGATCCACTGATGTTTTTGCATCATGGGGTCCAGCTCGGAGTTTCCGAAAATTAGGGGTACCATAATTTGGGGATCCTTATTAAGGATCCTACCATTTAGGGTGCTATATTACCCCAAGGGTCCAAGTACCCAATAATGACATACTTTCCGTAATCCTAATCGACGTAACTACTATCCTAAAGCCGAGTACCTAATTATTGGATCCTTTGGACCCTTGGGGTAAGGTTTCGGTAGGTTTCAGGGTTTGCAGCTTAAGGCTTGTATAGGATCTGTCATTTAATTAGGGGCTTTAGGGCCTAGGGTGTTTTAGAGCATGTGAGGCTTTAGGGCTTTTGAGGCTTAGGTCTTTTTAGGCTTAGAGGTGTTTGGCGAGTGGGTGTAGAAGGCTCTAGGGTTTGGGGGTTTTAGGGCTTAGTCGCGCGCCTGTGAATCCCACCAGTAGATGGGAAGGGAAGCATTTTCGTGTCATTGGAGGGTCGGGGGACTTAGTAAATAGGTGGTAAGTAGACTTACAAGTACCCTAAAAGGGACCCTAATTGGGGTTATGGTACTTATAAGTCCCTAAATAACCAGTTACTAAGTCCCGCGACCCTCCAAGTAGAGTCTCTTGTCAGCGAATTCTCAACCCCCACCCCCGGCAAAAGCAATTTAAAGAGGCTTTGTAAACAGTTCTCGACTCCCCTAATCGAGCCAGGATTTGTTTTGATGGGACCTATTTTTAAAAACTAACGAATTTTATTAAAAACAGAAAAAGATGTTAATAAAATCTATTTGTAGTCTTATTTCCTCAAGAAGCGAGTTTTTATTAAAAACCGAAAAGATTTTAAAACCGCTGCGAATTCAAAGGTTCTTCAATGAAAAATCTACCCATTACCCAGAAACTTGGGCGATCTTTTAAAACCTCAGGGTGGGGGTGGGGGGTGTAGGTTGGCCGATGAGTCTCCTTTGGTCTCCAGGTGATCCTGGTTCGGTCCTGCTGGTCATGGTCGTCTTGACCGTCGTCGTCGTCGTTGTGGCTTTCATGGTCGTCGAGTCATGGTGGGTGCTTTATGACTCTTTGGGGACCTTTGTTGACTCAATTTCCAAGCCTCAAATTATAATCGGATCCCTAATATGGTTTAAGGAATATTCCTTGACTAAGGGATATTGGAGTCTCTGGGTTGTCGTGGTCATCCTCGGGTTTGGGGTTCGAGGTATTTTCGGCGATCCGCCACACTAGGATGCCCAGTAACCTAGGAATCAAAAGGGCTCCCTTTTCGGCATTGGGTAACTTTATAAGGAACCCAGGATTACAAAAAGGGAATGAGGCTAGCAATGGGCATCCTAGCACATGGTCAAGGCTTCTGCCTTACAGCATTTTGCTTCGCATGCGGTATTCGGCCTTGTGGATGGCAGAAATGTGGGGCTGTTGAGGTTTCATGGGTTGAAGGTTTTGGGATGTTGGAATTCGATGGCTTTCGGGCTGCGGGAGATACACCTTCGGGGCCCTAAACCCTATGAGCCCTTACTTGGAGGGTCGGGGGACTTAGTAAGTAGGTAGTGGTACCTAATTGGGGTTATGGCACTTTAAATGACCAGTTACTAAGTCCCCCGACCCTCCAAGTAAGCTTAGGATTACGGGCAAGGTTTCAGACCAAGCTCATGCGTTTCCGGATTTGCGACCCTCTGGATGATCTCCTCAACCATCCTGCGCTCTATCGGCCGCACCCCAAGGGTAAAAGTACCGAATAATCATACACTGTCCAAAATTTTAACCTACGTAACTACTATCCTAAACTCGACCGAGTACCCAATTATTGGGTCCTTTGGACCCTTCAGGGCACTGCATTGCGTGCTGCCAGCCATCTGCTCCGACCCAAGCCGCTCTTCCAGCTGCGCGGCCTTGTCTGGTTCGCAGCAGATGATGCCTTCCAAACCTGTACCAGGTCCTCTTTCTCGAAGAGAAGACTATCCAACTGCTCCTCCAACCAGGGTTCAGGAGTCAGGTTCAAGCTTCGCTGGTGACGGGGCGCCATGACCTTTGGAGGCCTTCTCTAGACTGGGCCGCCAAAGTTGGGTCGGTGCCTTCATGCAGCCCTTAGGCTTAAGTGAAGGTTTACCCTAATGCTCCTGGACCTCGAAGTGAGATCCCAAACCTTAGCCCCCAAAGCCCAAACCCTCGCCAAGAGATCCCATGACCCTGTTAGGAGCCTTAGGGTAGGGCTTGGAATACTGACAGGGGGCTGCAACGCAGTGGTTGTATGGTCTCAGAAGAGCCATCTGAGATGTGCACCCTGCATTTTTTCACGGCAGATTCTATGGAACAACAACAACAACAAAGTACAAACAACAACTGCAGCCCCGTCAACCCATATGTCTGCTTTTTGTCTGTACATTAGGTAGAGACAAAAACAGGAGCCCCGTCATGTTGTGTTACCCCCCCACAACAACAACAACAACAACAACAACAACAACAACAACAACAACAACAACAACAACAACAACAACAACAACAACAACAACAACAACAACAACACAGTGCCTGTGGATGCCTGTGATGTATACTGTTTGGTGTGTATTTCAATGGATTTCGTGTGTATTTCAATGGATTTCGTGTGTATTTCAGTGGATTTGGTGTGTATTTCAGTGGATTTAATGTGTATTTCAGTGGGTTTGGTGTGTATTTCAGCGGATTTGGTGTGCATTTCAATGATTTTCGTGTGTATGTTCAATGGATTTGGGGTGTATTTCAGTTCCCCGCTGTGCAGATGATGCATTTGCGAGGCCTGTACAAACTACTGTATAGTAACTGGTAACTATAGTTTTGAGTGTATGGGTATCCAATGCAAACCCCTCAAAATTCCAGACAAGCCCTTCCAACACCCCTCAGAACCCCTTCTGGATATCGCAGATTCCTATACCTGTGGTGGACATGTGGAGTAATGTGAGTGGTTGTTGTAAAGGGGGGGTGTCAAAACAACAAACGGGGCTCCAGTTTTTGCCTCTACTACAGGGGGTAGAAACAAAGTCCTGATTTCGCTGGTGCCTTTGTCTCTATTTTCTGTAGTAGAGGCAAAAACTGGAGCCCCGTCTGTTGTTTTGACCCCCCCCCTTTTACAACAACCACCCAGCCTACCCCGCATTTCTATCATGGGGCAATTGCTGTGTAAACCACGGCTTGCACTTCCCAAACTCTCTACAGGCACCCTATGCGGTCGGCGGAAGCATTCCCAATTGCTTCTAATTAACAACAAGTACGGGCTGCTGTTTTTGTCTGTACCAACAACAACAACAACTTAAGTGGCTTCAATCATAAGTCTGGTAGGTTAAGGTCGGAGGTGTTCTAGACCCCTGATTGATGAATCCACTCTCTTTTTCAGGCCTGAGTCAGACTTGGAGGGTCGGGGGACTTAGTAAGTAGCTGGTAAGTAGACTTATGAGTACCCTAAAAGGGACCCTAATTGGGGTTATGGTACTTACAAGTCCTTTAAATAAACAGCCCCGACCCTCCAAGGAGGCTTGAAATGACCCTACAGGTACCCTCATGGGAGGAGTGACGGGGAGCGGGTATGACCATTCAAGCGACCGCATGTCTACAGCACAGACCCTACTCAAAAAGAAACCCCCAGTCTCTAAACCCCGAAACTTCAAAAGGTTAGGTTTACTTTAGTGATTTATTCCGAAACCTGAGAACACTTACATAGCACCGTCGAGCCTTCTGCGGCCGCCACTCGTGATGCCCATAACGATAAACCGCGAACTGCATGCCTGGGTGCAAGTGCTTTTTCGATTTAGGGTTTAGGGTTGAATTTAAGGGATTGTTCGTTTCGAGTTCGGGGTCTGGTTGCTTCCCCTGGTTCGGGGTGTGAATCTCAATCGCTTTGCGCTGGAGTCATTTTCTAACAGCTTAGGATCTTCAAGTTCCCCAGTAGGCCCTTGAGGCTAAGGGTATCCTTTGGGTACTGCCACCACACAGTAGCAGTCTATAATGGGGCTACTATTAAGGTCCTGATATATCTATATTATGAATATAATCCAACTGTTACTGAGTGGGGCCAGTACCCACGGTATCCTTTTTCAGTTTTCATAGGGGAACCCGGGAACCCGACTCAAACAGGGACAAAAGACGACGACTGGCGAACAGTTTCTGCGCTGTAGGGTTTAGGGTTTGGGGCTTACTTGGAGGGTCGGGGGACTTGGTAAGTAGGTAGTAAGTAGACTTATAAGTAAACTAAAAGGGACCCTAATTGGGGTTATGGTACTTATAAGTCCCTAAAATAACCAGCTACTAAGTCCCCTGACCCTCCAAGTAGGGTTTTCAGGGTTTCGGAGCCTGGGGCCTGTGGCTTAGGGTTTCGAGGGGCTTATATCTTCAGGGCAACGTAGATGCCTTCAGAATCAGAGTAGGGGTTTGGGCTCCTTTATAGTGTAGCTATGATCAGGAACCCCGAGGAGTAATAATGGTGTTAGTTACTTTGGTATATAGGGTTTAGGGTTTAGGGTTTAGGCTTTAAGGTGTCGAGGGTGAAGGGGTCTAGGGTTTACGATTCTTCATTGTTGTTTCTGGTTTTGATCTGGCGATTCGAACGACTGCCTGGGCAGGGACACAATTTGAGTATCGTAAACCTACCACAAAACCCTGAGCTCTAGACCCGAAAGCCGCAAAAAGACGAATCCTCCTTACAACCCAATTTAGGATTTCCTAAACCCTAAACCCTCGTTGCCAAGTCCCTTAATCCTCCAAGTGCCCATTTGGGACTTTCCGGAAATAGGAGACCCTAATATAGTACCCTAAATAGTAGGATCCTTATTGTAAGGGTCCCAAAATAAGGTACCCCTATTTTCGGAAACGGCCATTTGGGACGCCAAAGGATGCAGCACTTGGGCCGGTGCGATCGGAGGACTCCTTCACTGGGATCATGCCTGGGATCACTTGGAGGGTCGGAATACCCCAAAAGGGACCCTTGTTGGGGTTATGGTGCTTATAAGTCCCTAAAATAACCAGTTACTAAGTCCCCCGACCCTCCAAGCAGGGGTTTAGGGTTCAGAGGTTTTGGTCTTAGTGGTTAGGGATCAGAAATTTGGGGTTAAGGATTCAGGGGTTTGGGGTTTAGGGTGGTTTTGGGTTTCGGGGTTGTGGGTTTAAGGGTTTTAGGGGTTTAGGGTCTAGGGGATCGGGAATCCCCGCAGGGTCCAAGTACCCACATAGTAGGGATTTTGGTACCAACATCCATTCAGAGTAATGTAGGGGCCTTGATATAATTTGAACTCGGCTTGGGGGGTATAGATTATACTATAATTATTAAGGCCTCTATATTGTGGAAGTTGGGAGCTAAAACCCTGCTACCAGTACTTGGGCACTTGGACCCTAAGGGCTTCTAGCTCTGGTCGTGGGCACCGGAACGACAGATACTCCTACTTCGACTACGACTACGAGTACTATACACCAGTACCAGCACCAGCCCCAGCCGATGAAGGACGCGGAGTTGACGGCTGAGCTTCGAAGTCCGAGCTGTCCCAGCCCTTCGCAGCCGGTGGTTGTGAGCTGGGAACCACTAAACCCTAAACCCCTAAACCCTAAACCCTAAGCTACACCGACGTCGCCGCATGCTCCAACCTTGGTCTCATTGGCCACTGCGTGCACCCCACCGGAGGATCCGGATGCCTTTGCCAGTGCTGCCCGAGCAGGGTCATCATCGGCGTCGAGGTATGGGGCGAGGTCGAAGCAATAAACCGTCCACCACCGACAGGACTGTTGCCATCCAAGTGTACCTGCCAGGTGTTGTGGTGCATGTCACTACCGTCTCGGCACCATTCGGATGGCGCTGCATCTCCTGATCACGATGGCGATGATGTCCTAAACCCTAAACCGTATAAATCATCAGCAACAGGAGGGTGCTGCCCTTTTAGGTCATAGGGCCTTTTTGGCTCGAAGGCAAACAATTTCAGATTTGTCAGGGTGAAGCAAGGTGTAGAGCAGTATTAGGGCTTAGGTTTTGAGGAAGTTTTTAACATGTTTGCCAATGTTTGCCATACTATATAAGCCATAGTCTTGACGCCAACGGTGGAGGCTAAACCATCAGACCAAACACGCTTGGGAGCGCTATCCAACGGTCAGTCGTACAAGCAACGGGGAAATACATCAAGACACAACAACCCAATCCAAGCCAAACCAACCCCAACCACCCGCGACCGACCCACCAGTGGATACCACTTTGACGATCCTTGAGAATGAAATCCTGTTGTCGAATTGTCTTGACCAGAACAGGTTAACCTTCCCATTCCACCTTGACCTGACACCCCGAATCCGAAACGCCCTAAAACATCGAATCCTGTACCCGAAACCCTGAACCCCAAACCCTGAACCCTTGCAGCAGGCGGGGTTGAAAACTCACCGCCGCGTGTCTACAGGATTTGATGCCAAACACAGCCATACTATAGGGGCGGTTTCAGGCTTCTTTTGGATTGTTCCAGGATATATGAGGAGTTGGCACAATTAGGGCTCTTAACAATTGAAATTGGTCTTCGGGGCTATTATACTATAGTTCTTCAAGGGACTATCTTACAGGATCATTTTGCTGCTTCTTCAGATTCAGGCCCCTATATAATCAACCCTCATAGTGCAGAGCCGTGCGAGGGGCATGTATAAGGGCGGGTTCTGCTCTTGCTTTACCCTACGCTCTACACCATGCACGAGCCTGAGTTCTGAATCGTGGCAGGCCCAACACCCCTGGGAACCCTACTTGAAGGGTCGGGGGACTTAGTAAGTAGGTAGTAAGGAGACTTATAAGTACCCTAAAAAGGACCCTAATTGAGGTTAAGGTACTTATAAGTCCCTAAAATAACCAGTTACTAAGTGCCCCGACCCTCCAAGGACCAAATATTGTAAGACCGTGGCTAACAAGCTAGGATGCCCAGTAACCTAGGAATGAAAAGGGCTCCCTTTCTGGTATTGGGTAACTTTATAAGGAACCTAGGACTACAAAAAGGGAATAAGGGTACTACTGGGCATCCTAGTATCCCTTTCCCAATTAAACCCTTTGGGCCCTTATAGGGTGTAGGGTTTAGGATTTCTAGGGTTTAGGGTTTATAGGGTTTAGGCTTAGGGTTTATAGGGTTTAGGGTTTATAGGGTTTAGGGTTGAGGGTTGAGGGTTCAGGGGTGAGGGTTTAGGGTTTAGGGTTCAGGGTTGAGGGTTTAGGGGTGGGGGTTTAGGGTTTAGGGTTCAGGGTTGAGGGTTTAGGGTTCAGGGTTCCTTCCGGTCCGTTCCGCCCCGCCGCCTGGAGTGCGTGTCCTGGCACCCGCGCGCTCAGGATCGTTGCGCGCCTCCTGTGCTAGAGCTGAAACCAGACCCTGCTGTTGATGCCCCAAACAGCTTATAAATGAACCCTGAGCCCGAAACCCTAAATCCCAACACCCTAATTAACCCCGAAACCACTTTTTGGGGGGTCCGGCTTGTCGGCCACAAAAGTTCTCGACGATTTGGGCTCAACCAGGGTTTTGTGCGGGGCGCCTTTGGCGTAGGCTAAGGCTTCGCTTTACTGCAGTGCGTCGGAAATCCTATATCATGATACAACCTGCGGGCCCAAATCCCGAGACCAAAAACTCAACACCCCAAGGCTGACACCCGAAAACCGGGCTGTCAAGCTTTTCGATTCCTAGTAAACCAGAACCCAACAAGTTTAAAGGTTGGGTACTGGGGATCGAAGTTTGTGCGCGGCAACCCCTGGACTCAGTCTAGCTGAGCCCACGCTGCGAAGAATAATAGATGTTCGAGCACACGGCAATCCCAGTCCACAGAAGACCAGAGGAGGCAGGGGTGCGAACTTCTTGAAATGATATTTCGGCTTCGACCACCAACTTTTCAAGTCCAACCAACCACCCACACACGTCTCTATGAGTGCGTATACTGTAACAAACACGCTCGCGCCGGACGGTAGCGAGAGTCAATGCATCGGTAGGTGCGACGCAGTGCGACATGGGTAGTTGTCAAAATTACGGTCCTTTATGGGTACCCTATATACTAGGTGCGGTACTATAGCAGGGACCCAAAACAAGACCATAATTTCGACAACCACCCATACGGCACTCCAATTCAGATTCAATCAATGCATCCGCTGCCCTATCTGAACAGAACGGGAAGGTACCCATAGGCCCCAAAGTAGTTCCTTTTGGGGGTTACCTTACAGGGTTCTTACATATGAACCCCCAAAAGGACCTGCTTTGGGGCCTTGGGGTAGCTCAGTGGCAAGTTTCGGGCTCCAAAACTTCAGGGTTTAGCCTTGGGGTCCAGGTTACTTGGAGGTTCATGGGCAGCCATATGGGTTTCTCTCAGGATCCCTTTCAAGGGGTCTGTAGGGATTCTATAGGGGTATAGGGTTTACTTGGAGGCTCATGGGTAGTCATTTAAGTGGGGTTATAAGTAGGGTAACTATAATTACAACCCATATTTGGGGACTTGTAACCCTATAACTTATAAAAACCCATGAACCTCCAAGTAGGGCTTGTTCTTTAGGTAGGTCTCCTTCAGGGTCCAAGTGCCCAAGTAATGGGGTTTGAGCTCCCAAACTCCATACGATACTCTGAGCGGTCTCCCTTCAAGTTGCCCAATGACCCTAAGCCCTAAACCCTAAGAGCTCCTTGTTCTAAGCTTGAAACTATGCCCTACTACTGCGATAGGTGTCTTGGGGTACCTTACTTTCTGAAAAAAAGGGCAGAAAAAAGTGCAAAAAGGTATATACTACTCAGAAACCTAATTAGTCTCTAAACCCCTGGAGCCCTAAACCCCTAAACCCTGAGGAGCCCTTGAAGGAGACCCTTAAGGATCCCTTGAAGCCCTTTGAAAAGGAACCCTAAACCCTAAACCCTAAACCCTAAACCCTAAATCCCTAAACCCTAAACCCTAAACCCTAAACCCTAAATCCCTAAACCCTAAACCCTAAACCCTAAACCCTAAACCGGGACCCCTTTGAAAAGGAACCCTAAACCCCTGAACACGGAAACCCACGCGGCGGGGGGGCCTGAAGGTTGGTAATGGCCTTGGACGTTACGCGCGCGAAGGGGTTCATGGGATCGGTGAAGGATTGAACCTGGCGGTCCAAGCGCAGTGCCGAGTTTAGGGTTTAGGGTTTATAGGTGTTACCCTATAAGGCCCCAAAGTGGTTCCTTTTGGGGGTTCATATTTAGGAATCCTATAAGATAAGCCCAAAAAGGAACTACTTTGGGGCCTATGGGTAGGGTGTAGGGTTTAGGGGCTAGGGTTTATGGTTTCGGGTTTAGGGTTTAAGCACAGTTCCGGGTTTAGGGTTTGGGGTTTAAGCACAGTTCCGGGTCGCTTAGGCTCTGCCTGGCCCCGAGTTTGACCTACCTCTGTTAAGGGCTGTCACAAGGATAACATAATTAGGAACCCTATACGTACCGAGGTTGGTGATTTAGGGCTCAGGTGGTCTCTACTTGGAGCTCCGGCCCTGGACACCAAACCCGCGCCTGCCATGAACAGGAGAGGGTTGAGGGTTAAGGATTTAAGCTAGGATCTATGGTCTATAGGGCTCATGACTAGTCTAGGGTTTAGGGTTAATTGTGCCCCACAACCCTATAGCCCTAGACACAACTCGCACCTTTACGAAACAGAACCCCGAATACGGCAGTACGGGACGCGGTTCTACACTCTGAGCAGCAGGCTCAGGACGAAAACATGACAAGCAGCCCTAAACCCTAAACGGTTTATCCCAAAACACAGGAAAACCCAAAACCCTGAACCCCGCAAAGCTTGGCAAAAAAAACCAGAATCCTCCAAAGCATATCCTAAAGCCCTAAAAAACCACTAAAACCCTAAACCCTGTCCTAAAATCTTACCTCCTAAATTTTAAAGAAATCCCAAAACCCTAAACCCTAAACAATCCCAAAACCCTAAACCCTAAACAATCCCCAAACCCTCAATAACCCTCAAAAATCCCTAAATCCTGACCCTCCAAAGCCCTGTAGTAGCGAGGCAGCCGGACGCCGCTTTTCCGTCCAGATCGCGGGGAAAGGCAGCCCTGGGCTTGTTTCTATTTTCCTAGTTGCTAAGTTCATAAGCCCCCCAAAAGTGCACACTTTTTGTTTTATAGTGAGTGGTATTATCCAAAAAGGTGTAAAGTGTATTCACTCAGCTGCTAAGATTTTGGTTATCTTGAAGGGACCCGTAAGGGTTTAGGGCTTTACGGTATAAGGAATTTAGGGTTCATCCTATGGGTTTGCTCTGCTTTTGGGTTTCTTTAAGGGGCCCTTAAGTGTTTAGGGTTTAGGGATCCTTTCAGGGATCCCTTGCAGGCAGCCCTGGGTTTGTTTTTGATTTGTTTTGGGTTGAGGGAATGAGGGCCTTCAGGGGTTAGGATTTTAGGGCTTATCCAAGGGTGTGCTTCGTGTTTGTTGTTTCTCCTTAGGGTTTAGGGCTTTAGGGCTTTAGGGTATGGGTTTAGATTTTGTCCGGAGTCTTCGTGGGACTTTTTGGCCCAAAGGGCCCAAAGTACCCGCATAATAGACACTAGGGCTTCTGTAGCAGGAACAACAACTATGGTTCGGGCGAGTGTCCGCCATATAGACACTTGGGAATCTTTGGGTTGGGTGTTCTACAGAATTATGGCGGCTCAGCAGGTCTCGAAGGTCTGAGGAATAGAATCTAGAGCTACCTCTAGCATCCTATACTTACTACAGTCTGCAGTGTAGTTGCTTTTTCAATTATTCCATAGGACCTTAACTATAGAACTGCTTTCGCCGAAAAAGTGAAACCACAATGCAGACTACAGGTAATGATTGCAATTAACTACGGCTGATGATATAAATCCTGCATTACCATAATAAGGAATATACATATATATATATATACTGCTCTCATAGTTTAAGGTCCTCAAGCTAATGCACCAGCAGTACAACCAAAATGTAGGGCTTCAGTTCGAAAGTTTAAGGCTTTAGGGGGCTTTACACGCGGAAACATCAGCAAGAACAACAAAACACATTCTGAACCACGAAAGCCTCAAAGCGGCTTGGGTGAGATGCCCTATATAAGTTGTGCTAAGGGCTTCTTAGGGTTTAAGGCTTTGGAGGTTTTTTGGTGGCTTAACTGTCCTTCGGGTTGCTTGAGTTATTTTCAATGGTTTAGGGTTTAGGGGCCTGGGGGGTTGAGGGTGTAAGGCGCGTTGAAGACCAATTCCTCTTGATAGCTATGGGGTTTCCGAAAATACGGGACCCTAATGCAGTACCCGAAGTAGTAGGATCCTTTATTAGAAGGACCCCAAACTCAGGTACCCCTAGTGTTCCGAAACTCCCCCCATAATGCGAACATTATTCTGATTCCTACTCACCCGCAACACTGGCCGCCCATCTGAAATGCAAACTGCGGCTCAGGGCCCGGAGTTGTTGGGTGAGAGCTTTGGGCTGCATCGGAGACAAACCACTTCCCCACATCACTTTAGCACAGAGCCCTAGACTTTTAAATATGGGAAACCAAAAGCCCCAGAAAACCCAAAACTCTACAGACCCTGTGCCCCAAAATGCAAAGCTCCAAGCACTGAACGCCCGAAAGCACAAAATTTAGTTTAAACGTAATATAGTAATTTTGGTAACAACCAAATGTAAGACTTATATAGTTCTCTTCCTTCCCCAAACCGCCGGACCCAAAGCGAGCCTTTTCAGCTTCGGGAAGTGCCAGCGTAAACCGGTTGGGATGGTCCTGAGAGGGTTCGGGGTTTAGGGTTTAAATAACTAGGATACCCAGTAACCTAAGAATAAAAAGGCCTCTCTTTTTGGTATTGGGTAACTTTATAAGGAACCTAGGACTACAAAAAGGGAATAAGGGTACTACTGGGCATCCTAGATAACCCCTAAACCCTGAACCCGCAAACCCAAACACCTACTCCCAATTTTGAGGTGTAAGGTTTAGGGTTGAGGGGGCTTCTGGGCTTCAGGAGTTTGGACGGCCTGGTAACCTCCAGGTAGGGGGATGGGATTCTAGAAGGTGCGTTGCTTCGATAGTGAGGGTATGTGGGTAGTTTTCAAGACTGCCTCATCCCGAATTAGAACTAAACCCTGGACCCTAATTTGCAACTACCCATGTAGGCTCAATGGTTCCGGGGTCGGGTATTAGTCGCGATCCATGCTTGCTTACAAACTGTGCGAGATGGGGCTCATCACGGGGAATGCAGAAATAATGGGCATGATGTTCTTCTTTATGGACCGTGATGACTCACATGCTTTCAGGAAGGCGTCGTAGCGACATGTTGCCAAGAATTAGCACAAACACGTACATGTGTGTGATGCAAATCAGTGTCAGCAGGTACGAGCTGCTTTCTGCGATGACCGCCGTCTTGCATCCACAACCCTATCCGCTCCATTGAAATTCCATGTTTTGGTTATCGAGTTTTATGGTCGGGATCCTAGAATACCAAAAACATGCTAACCAAACAATCAACTACTACAAATTGAAAACTACAGGTAGATATACAGAACCCCCCTAAACCCTGAACCTCCCCAAATCCTAAACCCTAGACCCTAAGCCCTAAATCCTAGACCCTAAACCTTATAAATCCTAGACCCTAAACCCTAAATCCTAGACCCTAAACCCTACATCCCAGACCCTAAACCCCGGACCCGAAACCACCAACAACAATAGAAGACCATGTCGGGGTTTGCCTGCAGCGTGCGATGCGCCGAACCCGAAGGTGTCGCCTGTTTCGGCAAATAAGGCCTTATATGGAGGGGCAGAGGACTTAGTAAGTAGGTTATAAGTAGGGTTATAATTGGGGTAACTATATTGAGGGTACTTATAGCTCTACTTATAACCTACTTGCTAAGTCCCCTGCCCCTCCAAGTATATGCATAAGACTTTAGAGGGTTCCTTAAAGGGATGTATAACGGGGTCTTAGGTCTTAGGTTTCCTTGAAGGATCGTACCAAGTTCCATGATCCTCCATAAAAGGTCTTATGAAGATTTGTAGCAATCCTTACGGATTTATGGAGGCTATGGGCTTGTGGGGTTGAAAGACTCGATTTCGGGTCTCGGGTTCGGGCTTGGGTTGCGGGTTAGTGTCGCCGATTAAGGCTTCCACTTCAAGTTTTGGAATGGGCTTCACGTCGATGTTGATCAAACATGCGATCTGACCTCGAGCATTTTGTTTGGATAGAAGTGTTCAGTGCAAAGCACAAATCTGGGACGATCAAAAAAATTCACCCAGTGCTCGTTCCGTAGTCTTCTTAAACCTGAACTGGGTTGTGCATTTGAAAATTATTTATGAATAGGTTCCCTTTATAACTAGGATACCCAGTAACCTAAGAATAAAAAGGCCTCTCTTTTTGGTATTGGGTAACTGTATAAGGAACCTAGGACTACAAAAAGGGAATAAGGGTACTACTGGGCATCCTAGGAAATTAAAAATCATCCCAAAGCACAACCCAGTGAACTTGACATGCTTGGCGCTCTATCGGACAGAACTCTTCAACTCGAACCCTAAACCCTGAACCCTAAACCCCAAACCCCAAACCCTAAACCCTGAACCTCGAACCCTAAACCCTAAACCTCATACCCTAAACCCTGAACCTCGAACCCTAAACCCTAAACCCTATACCCTAAACCCTAAACCCTAAACCCTGCACCCTGAACCCTAAACCCCAAGCCCTAAACCCTGAACCTCGAACCCTAAACCCTTAACCCCATACCCTAAACCCTAAACCCTGAACCCTAAACCCTAAACCCTAAACCCTGAACCCTAAACCCTAAACCCTGAACCCTAAACCCTAAACCCTAAATCCTAAACCCTGTACCCTGAACCCTAAACTCCAAGCCCTAAACCCTGAACCTCGAACCCTAAACCCTAAACCCCATACCCTAAACCCTATACCCTAAACCCGAAACCCCAAGCCCTAAAGCCTTAACTGGACCAGGGATTCGGGGTATGCCAGAATCTAGGATGACTTTATAAGGAACCTAGGACTACAAAAAGGGAATAAGGGTGCTACTGGGTATGCCAGAATGGTTTAGTCATACCATAACACGAGACTATACTGATTAAGTACAACAGGGTGTCAGGGTATACTATGAGGCGTGTTTTGGAGAACTAGAAGGCTCGACTGCTAAGTAATGAGTCTCCGTGTAATACTTTCGGAGTTGCCGGTTTGACAGGAGCTATCTCTGTCTGGGCTTTAGTAGGGGCGCAGGGTTTGCCACGAAACGGGGAACCACTTAATTGTGCCAGGGTTGGGGGTTGTGGCTTAGGATTTAAGATTATATAGGCACTTAGCTGTGCTGCGGTTACATATCCGCAGGACGAATTTCGTCGCACTAGTGCACGTTAGTCTTGAAAACCTGGCAAACCGCCGGCCCCCTTAGACTCCTCCACCCAGTCCTCCGACAGCAACATTATGTTTATGTGGTAATATATTTTCTAGGAGGTGCTTTCAAAGCCTTTGAAAAATATTAGTAGGTAAGATCCTCTTAAGCCCAATAAGGGAAAATATAAAATGTCCCAAAGCCCCAACTAGTTTTGGCTCGCCCGGCAACGTCAATATTCACTTGTCGGTACTCCGTGGCTTGTCCATGATGGTATAATTCGGTGCGACGAACATCTATTCCTGGCGATGTAATCCTCAACATATATAATTATAGCTTCTCACCGTTATTAAAACATTCCTTCAACTGGGCTTTCTGTGTAAACCTACCCACCCGGATACCAAGAACTTTATGTTTGCTGTTGTCCGTGTGAGGTTCCAAAAAGCCTGTTCTCTCTCATAGCCCCGAATACGAGCATGCTTTAATCGCCCCAACAGCCTTATCCTAATTATCATCTTCAAAAATATAACTTAAACCCTGAACCTTCGACTTAAACTCTAAACCCCGAAGCCTAAACCCCAAAGTCTCTAAACCCCAAACCCTAAACCCCAAAGTCTCTAAACCCTAAACCCTAAACCCCCAAGTCTCTAAACCCTAAACCCCAAAGTCTCTAAACCCCAAACTAACCCTAAACCCCAAAGTCTCTAAACCCTAAACCCCCAAGTCTCTAAACCCTAAACACCGAAGTCTCTAAACCCCAAACCCTAAACCCCAAAGTCTCTAAACCCTAAACCCCAAAGTCTCTGAACCCTAAACCCTAAACCCCAAAGTCTCTATACCCTACTTGAAAGGTCGGGGGACTTAGTAAGTAGACTTATGCGTACCCTAAAAGGGACCCTAATTGGGGTTATGGTACTTTTAAGTCCCTAAAATAACCGGATACAAGTCCCCCTAAACCCTAAACCCTTACAGAATCCCTATAGATCCCGTTAAAGGACCCCTTTAAAGGAACCCCTTCTAGTTACTAAGTCCCCTAAAGACCCTCCAAGCAACCCTCAGTGCGACCGCAAATGCCTCTGGCGACTCCCCGGGAGGAGATGGGGTTCCACCTGGGCGGCTATCCCTACCTTAACCCTGAATAACCTACTCTTTTTTAGGGTTCCTTATTATGATTTCCTTATATGAGTCCTCAAAAGGTAAGTTATTTGGGGTTAAGGTATTCCTTAAGGGGGTTACTTGGAGGGTCTTTAGGGGACTTAGTAACTGTAAAGAGTTGCTTTAAAGGGGTGCTTTAAAGGGATCTATAGGGATTCTAAAAGGGTATAGGATTTAGGGTTTAGGGTGCTCGGAGGGTCTTTAGGGGACTTAGTAGCTGGTTATTTTTAGAGACTTACAAGTAAAAGTTAAACTTTGAGCCTCCCTATTATAGTCCGTATAGAAGCCCAAAAAGTTAAAGTCCTAAGAGCCAACCAGAAGAACGCCAAGTTATAGAAAGGCCTAGCGAATTTCCGGCGACCTTATGGCTCAGGGTTAGTGTCATGTGTTTTCATGGCGAAGGGGGGGAGTCGGAGAAACAACAAAACCCTACACCCTAATTCCAAAACCCTACCTTACACCCTAAACCGTACGAAACCCCTGAAGAAAGACTGCCCTAAACTCCCCTAGCCCACCCCGAACAAAGACCAAAAAACCCTACACCCTAATTCCTAAACCCTACACTGCACCCTAAACCCTAAACCCTACCAAACCACCCAACAAAGACTGTCGTGAAGTCTTCAAGCTAATGTAGGACCCTGATCAAGCAACCCTGGGCCTACAACCCTAAAAGGAACCCTAATAAAGGCCCAAGGTTTCTTAATCAGGTTCCTACATTATCCGGGTCCTCTAAGGCTGTCAATGTAGCGCTTTTTGGCTCTGCGCCCATATTTCGATACTGCATGCCACGAACCTCTTCTGCCAGCGACAGACCCGACCCACAATCTAGCAAGCGTTTAAGGCGTTGGCTCTCAGGTTCTCTTGGAAGCACACCACGAAGAAAGCTGCCACGCCAAATACCAAAACGGATCAGAGTTGAATATTTCAGAATATAGCTAACTTATAAGAGCCCAAAAGATTAACAGATTCCCTAAACCCTAAACCCTAAGCCTAAAGCTTAAACCGTCTAAGGATGCCACTGGCTGCGGGGCTCGACATTGCGGCGAGGGGGAAGCAGCACGTCTGAGCCCAAGATGACAGCCGCGATGGTTCCTTTAACCCAAAGCCTCCAAAACCCCCTAATTAAGGAATATACCTTAAGGGCTCCTTAAAGGGCTCCATAAAGGGATCTATAAGATTACTGCAGGGAACTGAGGAATATACCTTCAATTGTAATAGGATTCCTTATATGATTTAAGGTATATTCCTTAATTAATGGGCTTCAGTGAAATAGGATCCTCTATATGACTTCAGGTATATTCCTTCATGAAGGGGTTTTGGAGTCTCTGGGGGTTCCCTTTCAGTGGGAACGGCACATCCAGTCGAGTGCCACCGTACAACTGCCGGATATGCAGCTGCACTGGCTGAGTCCCGTCCCCTGTTTCGTGAAGTCCTGATTTCAAGACCAATCTGACCATCCTAGCATTCTAGCCGCTGTCGGAGAGCTGGATTTCTCCTCATCTGAAAAGTCTGGGCCTAGGTTTGGGAGCAAGAGTGAACGGTTCAGGGCAGAGGCAAGCCTGGAATCCAGTGATGACGGTGACTGCGAACATGCTGATACTCAACAAGGGCGACCACAACAAATACTGGCACTGCTGCCAGATGCCATGACTCCAGCGTGCCACCACCGCCGCCGCCTCCGCCACAACTGCTGCTGCTACGACTGCTGCTGCTGCCCCCACTTCTATTTCTAGTTCCTACTTAATTCTTCCTACTTCCTACTTCCTACTACTACTACTACTACTACTACTACTACTACTACTACTACTACTACTACTACTACTACTACTACTACTACTACAAACAGGCCGCAAGCACCACTAGCACCACCACCACCACCACACCAGGCACCAGCACCGTTACCGCCACTGACGCCACTACCCTGCTACGACAAACGGTACACAAGCACGCCACTGCAACACCACCACCACCACCACCACCACCACCACCACCACCACCACCACCACCACCATCACTGCCACCACCATCACCCCTTTAAGTACCACCCGCCGCTACTCCGATGGCAGACACAAGCACAAGCAGTTCTCACGAGCTGACCTGAGTCCGACGTGCAATGTTGCAAACGACGAGACATCCCCAAACCGCAAGGACGTCAGCCGGCTTTTGCTGCAGTGCCACGCGCGAAGAAGACGTTGTCAGGTTTGCTAATCACCTGGCTGCTTTCCTGTGCGAATAGACCGATCTTTACCTCATGCAGTCTCCATGGGTTTGGGGTTTGCGCGTTGGTTTAGGGTTTAGGGTTTGGTCTACAACAGTCTCTCGTGTTCGTAATCCAACTGTAGCCACGCAGCAGGTGGATAGCTTCCTCTGTCACGACAAAGCAGGAACAAAAGCCTATCAAAGCTTACTTTCCGGATATCTGACCATGTGTCTGTGAAGCATTAACTGTAAATGAAGCATGCGCGGTCAAGAGCAGCGGATGTAGCCTTCGGCCTAGGAGAGAGACTGACTTTCAAGCTCGTCGTCATCTTCCTCATCATCGTACCTCGGTTCAGTCGTGTCGAGCAGACTTAGCCACCAACTCGCAGAAGAACTTTGCCACAATATGACGACAGAAGCCAGCCCAAGAGTGCTGGCGTCCATTTTGTGGCGAGGTGGTTGCGACCTAATGCTGTATCGAGGTTCGAACTCTGAATGCGGGTACATTGTGGTGCAACTGCTGATGCGATGGTGGTGCAGCTGTGGTCAAAAAGCGTTGTCGAAGATGGTGATGTTGATTCTGGTGTTGCTGTTGCTCTTGTTGATGATGATGACGGTGATGATGGCACCACTGCTGCAGCTTATGCTGTCTTTGGTCACGGTGATGGTTGTGACGACATTGACGACGGCAAGTCCTTATCACACGGACATCTCCGTGTCTTTGGAAGGCTGCCGGTACTATGTTGCTGCTCCGGAGGCTCTGGAGACGGTTGTTGCCACTGATTTTTTGCTGAGCCTTCCCAGACCCCCGGGAGGATCTAGAAAGTAGATCCCCTACTTTGGGCCCTCTACTACTACGGGTACTCTCCAGGAACCCCCATTAAGGGATCTACTTTTTGGATCCTCCCGGGGGTCTGTGTTTTGATGCAAGTGCCTGGGGGAAATTACTTCCCCGAAGGACTGCGCACACGCTTGTGCAGGCAGGGCACTCATCGTCGAAGTCATCATCGTCGTCGTCATCCTGCAAGCCATTTCAATTCGGGGAGCTAACGGATATATAAACTTTGGGATTATAGGGACTCTAGCACCCCGAAGTGGTCAAAGGCTGCCTACTGTGGCATTTGCTGACCGAAGATTGGGCGCTGCGAGTTCATTACAACATATCGTACAGCCGGGTCCCGAGGACAGCTGACAGCAGCAGTAGCAGCAGCGGAAGCAGGAGAAGCAGCAGTAGCAACCGTGACAGGAGTAGTAGTAGTAGTAGTAGTAGTAGTAGTAGTAGTAGGAGTAGTAGGAGGAGTAGGAGTAGGAGTAGGAGTAGGAGCAGGAGTAGGAGTAGGAGTAGGAGTAGGAGTAGGAGTAGGAGTAGGAGTAGGAGGAGTAGTAGTAGTAGTAGTAGTACTCGCAGTCGCAGTAGTAGGAGTAGGACTGTCATATGGTTGCTATTACTATTGTTTTAGTGGTAGGGTTTACAGTAAAAGCAGCAGCAGTAGAAGCAGTACTAGTATTTGCTGTGAAGCAGCGGCAGCAGTAGCAGTAGCAGCCCTCAGTATTTGACGATGGCCTGTGGCTTGCCGTAGATGAAGTCGATGGTGCCATTCCTGATACCACGCCTCAGCAAGGCTGGTAACGGAATGCATCCTCGCACTAAAAGGGTCTTAACAAATAGAGTAATTAAGGCTTTGGGGCCCGTTATACTATTATAAGTATAACAAGGAACCCCCCAATAAAGTATTGGTCATTTTTTCAGGCACCCCTATCGTATGTTTGGTCGTGGGCACTACCTGTACCGCGCTGGACTCGCATCAAAAACCGCCATAACAACCTGGGGATCCAAAAACCTACTGTTTTGGGGGTTTGACCCCCTAATTAAGGGGTCATACTTGGAGGGTCGGGGGACTTAGTAAGTGGTTACTTTTAGGGACTTATAAGTACCATAACCCCAATTACGGTCCCTTTTAGGGTACTTATATCTACTTACTAAGTCCCCCGACCCTCCAAGTAACCTACCATGTTGTAGGGTTTGGGGATACAGGAATGTGCGAAGTAACGGCTCACTCCAAGCCTACCCATAACTGGGACTCATCGAAATGGCCGTGCTCCGTGCGTTCTCCATTGTCTATATGCTACTCCAAGCCTTGAGGTGGGCGGACAGGCAGACAGAACGAGACTATAGGACAACCCTAAAACCCTGAACAGCCTTTGAAGCTGTGTAAACCGAAACAATAATGAACCGTAAAGAGGAAAACACTCCACGGCATACGAACTCAAACCCCACTTGAATCTTAGTAAGCGACACCTTGGCTGGAAGTATAATTGCAACTGTAGATACCTAACTAGCTATAGCCCTTGTTGTTACCAAGTCTCATGATCCCCTAAGCCCTGTAAACCCTATAGATCCTTTTGAGGAGGCCTTTAAGTTAGCAAGTGCCATGATCCTTTTATACGGGGGTTGTAGTAGTCTAGTATAAGTATATTTTAAAGAAGGAACCCAACAATTATTAAACCCTAAATTGTGATATTAAGCAAGGTCTGTGGCGCCCGCCCAAGGGCCAGGGCGCGCTTTGCTTGGAGCTCTCCTCTCTTGTACCAGCGCACCTCGTGCAGCGCTCGGGCCGTTTGGGGGCTATAAGGATTCAGGGCTTAGGGTATTTATGCTGTAAGATTTTGGGCCTGGGTCATCTAGGGTACCTTTTTGGCCCGGGGTTGACATTTGCATTCAGTTTTAAGCGGGGTCATGCCCAAAACACCTTAATTAAGGAAGCTACCTCCAGGTTGTATTATATTTCTTAATTTAAGGACTCCTTTGGCTTGTTGGCCTGTGCAGACCTCAGGCATGCTCCGTGCTTGGCGTTGGAGAAGCTGGCCCAGTGCTCGGTGCTTTCAGATTCATCTTCTTCACATTCAAGAGACACCTAAACCCCAAACTTTGAACCCTCAATGCTGGCACTGAATCCTAAACCCTGAATCCTAACCAAGCCTGATAAATGTCCTGCAGGCTTTCTCGCTTCGCGGAAGCATGCTCCCGAGGCCAAAGAAGCCGGAGTATCAAGAGCTTCCACCATCACACGGGGGCTTAGAACGGTGCTGCGGCAATGGGCCCCTGACAGTAAGTAAAAGGTGAGTAACTGGGCTTCTTTTAAGTAACCAGGGAGAAGAAAGTAAACAACTTGTATATCATAATGGTTCCTTTAAGAAGAAAAGTATTACATAAAGTATGGTACTTCAAAGCCCAGGTAATCGCCGAGACCGGGGGTCCGGCCTTGTCTCTGTGCGTTCGCCAGTGCGCCCGCCTAAGTGCTCGGGCATGAAAGGTGCTTGAGTTGGTGTTGGTTGTGGTCGTGGTAGTAGTAGTAGTAGTAGTAGTAGTAGTAGTAGTAGTAGTAGTAGTAGTAGTAGGAGTAGGAGTAGTAGGAGTAGTAGGAGTAGTAGGAGTAGTAGTAGGAGTAGTCGTCGTAGCAGTAGTAGCAGTAGTAGTAGTTGTTGTAGTAGCTGCTCGTCACGGCTGAAACTTTGCGAGTT
>CAJNDT010002446.1:751005-853505 GCA_905221615.1 Symbiodinium sp. CCMP2592
GTTCCAGTTCGAGTTCGAGTTCGAGTTCAGGGTTAGCAAGGGGTCCGAGTGCCAGGGGAATGGGTCGTGCGGGTGGAGTGACTGGACCAGTTCGAGTTCGAGTTCGAGTTCAGGGTTAGCAAGGGGTCCAAGGCCCAGGGGAATGGGTCCTGCGGGTGGAGTGACTCGAACTCGAACTCGAACTGGAACTGGAACAGTTCCAGTTCCAGTTCCAGTTCGAGTTCGAGTTCAGGGTTAGCCAGGGGTCCGAGTCCCAGGGGAATGGGTCGTGCGGGTGGAGTGACTGGACCAGTTCGAGTTCCAGTTCCAGTTCGAGTTCGAGTTCAGGGTTAGCAAGGGGTCCAAGGCCCAGGGGAAGGGGTCGTGGGAGTGGAGTGACTCGAACCCGAAGTCGAACTGGAACTGGAACAGTTCCAGTTCCAGTTCGAGTTCCAGTTCGAGTTCGAGTTCAGGGTTAGCCAGGGGTCCGAGTCCCAGGGGAATGGGTCGTGCGGGTGGAGTGACTGGACCAGTTCGAGTTCCAGTTCCAGTTCGAGTTCGAGTTCAGGGTTAGCAAGGGGTCCAAGGCCCAGGGGAATGGGTCGTGCGGGTGGAGTGACTCGAACTCGAACTCGAACTGGAACTGGAACAGTTCCAGTTCCAGTTCGAGTTCCAGTTCGAGTTCGAGTTCAGGGTTAGCAAGGGGTCCGAGTGCCAGGGGAATGGGTCGTGCGGGTGGAGTGACTCGAACTCGAACTCGAACTGGAGCTGGGAATGGGTCGTGCGGGTGGAGTGAGTCGAACTCGAACTGGAACTAGAACAGTTCCAGTTCGAGTTCGAGTTCGAGTTCCAGTTAGGGTGGGGTTCCTAATGGGATTTTGGGTTTAGGGGTTGCTGAGGGTTTATGGATTATATGGTTTCACTAGGTTTTATCGGGCTTCGGATGTAGGAGTGTAGGATTTGGGGGCTACAGTACAGGGATTTCAGCTACGGGGCTTGAGGGATGATATGACAGGACCTACTATAAGGGTTGCTACCGGGCTTGACTTACCTCTGGTTAGTAGAGAATGGAGGAATGGGGTACAATTCTAACTACCATTACACCCATTCTTCCATTCCCTGCTACTTGGAGGGTCGGGGGACTCAATAACTGGTTATTTTAAGGACTGATAAGTACCATAACCCCAGTTAGGGTCCCTTTTACGGTACTTATAAGTCTACTTACTACCTACTTACTAAGTCCCCTGAAGACCCTCCAAGTAACCAAAGGTAAGTTGAAGGTTTCCGGGCTTGAAAGCTTGGGACTTTCGGGCTTCTGAAGGGTTAGAGTTTTGGCTTTGGGAGGGTTGCGGCTCGTGGATCGTTGGGTCTTAGGAGAGTAGGGTTAAGGGTAAGGGTTTAGGGTTTAACGGCCCAGACCTTCCAAGATCCCTCAATTAAGGAATATACCTCAAATTATAATAGGACCCCTAATATGATTTAAGGTATATTGCTTAATTAAGGGATTTTGGAAGGTCTGGGGGTTTAGGGGTTCGGTTTAGGGTTAGAGGTGCACTTCACTGCCTGAGGATGTAGAGGGTTTGAAAGCTTAGGGTTCGAGGGTGCGCAACTGGAGGCTTGTAATTTACAAGGCCTGAGGGCTTACCATTTAGGGCTTGAGGGCTCAAAGTCTCAAGGTTCAGGGCAGCCAGTGGTTTCAGGTCTAGGGTGTGGGCGGGTTTGGGGTTTAGGGTTGGGGGCACTGGTGCAGACAAGAACCCATCAATGGTGTTCGTGGAATGCAATTCCCTGTCTGCAGCCGCAGTGGTAGTTGGCTTCCGTCTTAAGTTTTAGGATCCGCGTTATAGCTTCCAAGCATCATCCCAGTTCATTCATTCAATACCTCCGGCCGGTTTACTCAAATAGTCTAAGATTACTATGTAAAGTCTGAATGTGAACCCCGGCGCGTGTGCTCTTGGTGAAATCCCTGGAGCCCTCGCGAAAAATCTTTCAAAAGCCCATAGAACCCTTCCAAAACCCTCTAAGAAGCCACGGTTTAGGGTTTAGGGGGGAACCAGAAGCCATCAAACCCTTTAAGCAACAGGAACCCTCAAGCCTTTTCAGCAACGCAAAACAAGGAGCCCCTCACCCTAAAGGAGCCTGAATAAGCTAGGCAAAACCCTTAAACCCCCACGAAAAAAAGTTTCTGTATAGCTCTACCGGACCGTCTACGAAAAAACTCAAAAAAACAAACTCTCCATGACTCCGTACAACAAAAGCCTGCCCTGAACCCTAAACCCACCTCTCCCAACGAAAACCAACGACACCCTCACCCCAAGGGTCCAAGTACCAAATAGTCATATACTCTCCAATATCCGAACCTACATAACAACTATCCTAAAACCGAATACCTAATTTTTGGGTCCTTTGGACGGTAAAGTCCTAAAGAGCAAACCGGGCTTCCGGGCGGCAAAGAGCAACAAAGAGCTGCTTGAAGCGAAGGAGGAGCCCTCCTCGGGAGCTGGAACAGGGTTACTTGGAGGGTCGGGGGACTTAGTAACTGGTTATTTCAGGGACTTAGAAGTACCATAACTCCGATTAGGGTCCCTTTTAAGGATACTTATAAGTCTACATACTACTTACTAAGTCCCCCGACCCTCCAAGTAGGGTTAGGCTTCCTTTAAGGGTTTCTTTAAGCGATCCTTTGAGGGGGCCTTGGGCCCAGGGCTTAGAGGGGGAACTGAGTAAGTAGGGGCTCCTTGAGAGGGGATTTTAAGGGCTGCTGTGAAGGGCTTTACAAGGGTAAGCGGGTTTGGGGCTTAGGGGTTAGGGTTTCGGAAGTTGGTAGTAAGTAGACTTGTAAGTACCCTAAAAGGGACAGTAATGGGTGTTATGATACTTATAAGTCTGTAAAATGATTGCCATGCTTACCAGGTCCCCGACCCTCTACCCTCTAAGTAGGGTTTACCTGCACCCCAAAAGTAGATAATAGCCTTTTATAGGTGTGAGGCCCCTAAACTTTACCTACCTGTGGGGTTCTGGGTAAGGTTTATGGGGTTTCCGGCCCTTTGGGGTCGGTTTAAGGGTAAGTAGGGTCAGGGCTTTAGGCTTTAAGGCTTTAGGGTTATTCCACCTTTCTGCCCGCCGACGCTGATAACGACGGTGATGGGTGATGAGCCTTTACTTGTAAGTACAGACCCGCTTGTTCTCTCTCAGTTTTGGCCCTTAAGCCTTATACCTCAAACTGAGCCCCAAACCCCAGATCCAAAAACATACACGGCTTTAGAGCCCTAACCCCCCCCCCCCCCCAAAGCCCCATTCCACCATCGGTTCAAACTGCGGCTAATGTCTCCCATCTCTTGAAGGTGGCTGGCAAGTTGGACCGGAGGAGCGCGCACGTTTCGATGAGTATGTTCCAAACAGTCTGGACTTCTGGCAACAACCCCGACACCCTACCTATAGCCTAAACCATGAGGCCAGCCGGAAACATTCCAAACACAACTCATTACTGCACCGCAACATGGCCTGCTGCGAAGCCGGGGTAGAGGACACAACCTGATTCCATGTTCAGGGCTTAGGGGTTTAGGGAATGAGGTTTTGAGCTCCCGCGAGGGTACTTGCTTAAGCAGTGTTTTGCTTCCAGAGGTTGATGTACGAAGGAGGCTGGAAGACATCAGAAATCAAAACCAATCCTACGCAACACAACTCTGCACCCCACTGCAAGCATACTGGTGCTCATGTGCCTTGAAGTGGGAGTTTCCGAAAATAGGTGACCCGAATAGATAGTACCCTAAATAGTAGGATCCTTATGATAAGGACCCCAACATAAGGTACCCCTAATTTTCGGAAACTCGCAAGTCAATCTTCAGGGTCTCAGTCGGTGTTCAGGGTATACGTGTACCCTAAAGCACCTGCTGGTTTTTCCAGGTTTGGATCAGGAAGTCATAATGATGGACCTTGCAGAGGCAGGCTGCGTCGAGTCGAGGTAGGTCAAAAGAGTAAGCAGGACAGAGGATGGTTTAGCGTGTAAGGTGTAGGTTTTGGAGTTTAGGGTATAGGTTTGTTTACGGTTTAGGGTGTATGGATATACCTAAAACCCTATGTACAAATGTGCATGAACCGTTCTTCGAACGTCTCCTTGCAGAGCATGATGCAGGACGTCGTCACTGCTAAGGGAGATCGGGCCCTTTAGCAGTACTTTTGTTGCGTGGTAGCAGTCCCTGCTTCTCCGGTCCTTTCCCAAAGGGTCCATGCACCCAAATAGTAGATACTTTGGCCTTAAAGTACCCCCTACATATGAGAGTTAACGAAAGATGGGAGTACCTTATTTTGGGCTCCTTAGAATAAGGATCCTACTATTTAGGGTTCTATATCAGGATCCCAATTTTCGGAAACTCCCAAATGTACATTGGGCCCAAAGATGGCCAAAGCATAATACGGTTGATGATACAACAACAACTATCCAAACCCGGCACCCTTCTTACATATCCCTTGTTCTATAGAAAGCATGGGAAAACCCTTAAATCAGCTTCATTGAAATAAATGTATTACTGTGTGGCTGTTCATTTAAAATACCTGAACCCTAAACCCCCCACCACAAACAATAGACCCCATAATTACGCCCGAAACCTTGTAATTCCTGAGCCCCAAACCCTGGTCCCATTTCCCTATAGTAGAAGCCAGAAAGTTGGAACATCATTCTCCTCATGCCCTTAAGGTAAATTATAAGGGATCCTACCACGAATCCTTCTAAAGCCATGTTCCAACTTTCTGGCTTCTACTCTAAACCCTGGCAAGCCTCGTGCGTCTCACCAGTGCTTGGGCTCTGCACCGTGGGCCTGACGTGCTCTCTGGAAACCAATGGACGCCGTAAAAGAACCTATAAAAAAAGCCTTTAAAGCCCCCATAAGGTCTTTCTTTTAAGGGGTATCATGGGGGTCGTAAGGGGTTGTTTTAAGGGTTCCTTTAAAGGGGTGTTATAGGGGCTTTAAGTGGACTGCATCACTACGGTTGATGATATAAATCCTGCAATTTGCCCATAGTAAGGAATATACCGTAATTCCCCTAGTTTAGGGTCCTTATAGGTAATGCAGGATTTATGTGATCAAGAGTAGGGAGCCTGAAGCCCAGCGACGATCACCGGCATTGCCGGTTTTTCCGCGACAAGCCCTCTTGCTTGTTTCAGCTCTGCTGGATTTAAGAGCTTGACATTACAAAAAGCTTCTACCCCGAAGCCAGCCTGCTGCCACCAATCGAGGCCTCAAGTGTGATTGGTTTGGTGCGAGTTCATCTCCGATCTCCTGCCGGATACCCACAGCCGCAAGGAGATCGGAGCCGACAAAGCCAGGACTCGTCCTAAGCAAGAGATCCGACAGCAGCGAGCACGTCTTGCTTGGGACGAGTCTTGGCTTTGTCGGCTCCGATCCCCTACTATCCCAGCATCCGCAAGTGCTGTCCTGGCTGGGCCTCCAGAAGGGGTCTCTCCATCCGCGAAAGTTGGTCGTTCCATGCGGTGCACGAGAGAGAGAGAGAGAGAGAGAGAGAGAGAGAGTGAGAGTTCGGCATCGAAATCGTGGAAGGATTTCGATGCCGCTCTCTCTGTCCCCTCGACGATTTGGGAGTTTCTGATAAAAGGGGGATCCTAATATAATACCCTGAATAGTAGGATCCTTCTTACAAGGACCCCAGAATGTGGTGACCCCCTAATTTTTGGAAGCTCCCATTTCGATGCCTCTCAATCCAAAACGAAAAGCCTCAGAGCCGCAACTGTTTTTCAGTGCCTTTGGCCGTGGAGGTTCAGGGTTTAGGGTTTAAGGTTTAGGGGTTTAAGGGTTTAGGGTTTAGGGCAATATGGGTTGTAAGTTAAATGTATAGTTACCCTACTTATTATAAACCCACTTATAGCTGCCCATGAACGTCCCAGTGTGGTGGGCAACACACAGACAGGCCTGCCCCTCGGCTCTCAGAACGTGTCTACGGTCGACGCATTAGAGTCAGTTGGCAAGGTCACGTCGCAGGAAGTGGCAAGACGGTGTCATACCCAAAGGCGCCAAAGAAGTTCCTTTTTGGGGTTCATATCTAGAATCCTATAACGTAATCCCCCAAAAGGAACTACTTTGGGGCCTTTGGGTATGTACTGCTTATGATCAGCCTACAGGGTTGTTAGGATCCTAGAATACAAAAGACTAGAGGCAGGCCCTCGCATTGGGCCAGCACCTAAGACTCAAACCCAACACCCGTGGGTAGCCCTAAGCCCTCAACCCCTAAACCCTTAAACCCCATATAAACCCCTAAGCCCTTATGCAAAATCTTCTGTGCCGACAATAGACGGAATCCAAGATTTCGCCGGAGGAACGTCAACATGAAGCTCGACTCTAAAATTTGAACCCCAAACTCCAAACCCCAAGCCAAGGGTCTGCGAGAGAGAAAGTCCCACAGCATTGACAAAATGCCCAAGCCATTCAGACTTTTGGGTTTAGGATTTACGGTTTCCGGTTTAGGGTTTCGCGATTTCGGCCTCTGGATCCCGGTAGGGCAGAATCCTGAAATGGTGTTTAGTCGTGGGTATCTGGGTGTACGGTTTAGGAGTTTAGGGTTTAGGGTTAAGGGGTTTAGGGTTTAGGGTGTATTAGAGAGGTTTGGGGGGTCTAGGTAAGCCGTGAACATTTCGAGCAAAAGCTTGCTAGCTCTGTGTATCAGTTCGCCCCAACAGCCACAATGATGCAGCCTATCTTGTCCTCGGTGCTATTGGCCCAAATGAGTGGGGTCGTCTTTCATTCAGCGGAGGATGACAATCGCCTAGTAGTAGAGTAGGTAACCTTTAACTTTTTTGGGTAGTATAGTCCCTATATAATCCCTATATAACCAGAAAGGTTAACCTTTAGCTCCCCATGATACCCGACAAGTAGGTTCGCCTATTGACTGGCACCGTGAACCTGACATGAAACATGAAACCCTGAAGGCTATCCCAATGCTGAACTCTAAACCTTATGGAACCCCTGCAGAACCCCTGTAGATCCCTTTCAAAGATAGAAGGTACGTATTGGAGCCCTCAAGAGAGCCCTTAAAGCAACCTCATAAAGGAATTTGTAGAGCCTTAAACGTAACCGACATAAGGGTTTGTGTGTAGGAGTCATAGGTTTTTTTAGCAGAGGAACCCTTAAGGGTAGGGCTTCAAGCCCAAAGCCCTTAAAATAAAGTCCTAAATCATACTTGAAGGAACCCTTCAAGGAACTGTTAAATACTCCTGTAGGGGTTCTAGGTTCTCTTAACCCTTTGACCACCCCTGCCGTGGCCTCAGTGGACTTCGCGCGGCGTAAAGGAAATCGCCTAACGGTTTAGGGGTTTGTTTAGGGTTTAGGATCCAAGGGTTTAGGGCTGAGGGGTTTAGGGGTTACGGGTTTACGGTTCAGGCCTAAATGATGACCTATACCATGTTGGTTCGTTATTATAGTTACAATGGGCCCCAACACGCTATCCTAATTATTTAGGCCCCAATGTCAGGCATTGTAATGCGTTAGGCTGTAGGATCTGGAGATTCGGTTTCGCGTTTGAGAGTTTGGGCTCTCCAGACCTGCATCACACCCTTCCGGCTGAACCAAACCCAAAGCACCCAAGACCCTGAAACATCCTGAACCTGAACCCCATAAGACCGCGTACGGGACTTATATGGGCACTACCCCCTGTCACAAAACGTAGGCCCTAAACCCGACATTCCAACCTTCCCAGCGCTCCTAGGAAAGGAAGAACAACAGCGAAACACACTCTCAAGGGTTTATGTAGGGTTTAGGGACCCTAAACCCTAAACAAAACACACGCTTGGCAAGGCCCTGGCTCGAGAAAGCCGACAAGGTCAGGACCTGTGCACAGCCGTGCTTTAGGTTGGTGCCATGTCTTGGTATTGGCTGAGGCTTAAGATGCTTTGGGTCGAAGGCCACTAAACTCTCTTCTTCAAACATGTTACTGCTAAAATATGTTATACAATTCCAAAGCTCGACCAAATATATATATATATATATATATATATTATACAGCCAAAAGACTTGAAGGCTCTCACATGTTCTATCTGAGTTAACGGTCTGGGGTGGGTGGGTTTAAGGCCTTCCTCCTCGCAACAACTCTATGGTTCTTAGTAGAGACTGGGGGGCTGGCGTGAAAGGGCCGACTACATGGCACCCGAAGGGCCTATCATAGGATCCAATGCCACATTCCCTACTCAGAATCCGGGAGACAAAGCCATAGTGCCAGCAACGTTTTCAACAGAAGCTGAACCCAAAAAACCGTAAACCCCAAACCCCGAAAATCCATAAACCCCAAACCCAAAAACCACCTAAACCCAAACCCAAAACCACCCAAAACCCTTAAACAACCCTAAACCTCGGGCTCATAAAGAAGAGAGGGACTGGGGGCTGGCTAAGTAGAGGCTCCTTTAAAGGGCTCTACAAGGGTACTACTGTTGATGATAGAAATCCTGCATTACCTGAAGGACCTTAAACTATCGGAATTATGGTATATTCCTTATTATGCGTAATGCAGGATTTATATCATCAACCGTAGGGCCTTATGGTTTCGGGTTTAGGGACTTAGTAAGGAGGCAGAAAGTGGACTTGCAGAGTCGGGGGACTTAGTCAGGTAGAAGGGTTTAGGGGTTAAGGCTTGGGGTTCAGGGGCAAATTGGTTTATGGTTTAAGGTTTCGTAAGTATAAGTAATTAGTAGACTTATACGTAATTACCCTCAAAGGCACCCTAATGTGGGTTACGATACGTATACGCCTAGAAAATACCAGTTACTAAATCCCCGACCCTCCAAGTATGGTAGATCGTTCCAATGAAACCGTGAACCCTATCGAACAAAAGAACTCCTTTTGGAAGCGTTTTAGGAAGCCGTATTATAGTTTATGTATCCTGAAAAGAACAAGGGTTTGGACCAAGGGTTTGTGTGCAGTTACGAGGGGTGGACTCATTTAAGGTCTTGGATTTCCCTCTGGAGAACTGAGCTGCAAGCCCTCAATGCCCTGCAACAACACACAGAAAACTGAAGAGAAAGTGGCCCCTATCTATGATACACTGCACATCACACCCTCTACACCCTCAGCCTCACGCACCCCTAAACCCTCGTCCCTAAACCCCTTGCAACAGCCAGTGTCTGAGTCTCGAGCTGCCGCGGCCGCTGCCACCATCAGAGCCCCCTCAGCAAAACGCTCTAAAGTGAAAGCCTGAACCCTGCACACCCCGAGACTTGAACCTTGTAAGATCGGGACCTAAGCACCAAGGCGGTTCCTTATTATTATAAGTCTAGTATAATGGGCCCCAAAACCCTATTCTAACTATCAAGCCTCCTATACTGAAACCCTGAAGTTCGCAAACCCTGTCCCTCAAACTTATCGTCATGTGGGCTCGAGGCTTCAACGCGGTGAGTCGAGGTGCATCGTTTCAGGCTTTTGAGGTTTTAGGGTTTAGGCTAAACCCTAGACCGGATTTGCTCGTGCACTACAAACTCAAAGCTACATGTACAGATGCATGCGGCAGGCATGTTACACTGGCCTGTTATTCGAGTAAAATGCAACAACTGGGATAAGAGCCTATTCATTCTTGTTGACTTCCATAGCTAGTCGCGTGTAGGGTTTCGGGTTCCAGGCAGGGTTTGGGGTTGTTTTAGTTTCAAAACTCTCAGCCCTACACCCTTCCTCCCCAAACCCGAACCAAGAAACCCCTAAACTAGAAGCCATGCCCTTAAGGAAAATTGTAGTGAATCCCGGCACTAGTCATCCTAAATCCATGTTCCAATTTTCTGGGGTTCACCATACACCCTAAGCAAGGCTTATAGTGTTGGATGGCCTTGGCTGGGCGAGCTCCGCGCCCCGGGCTGAAGATTGCCGCCATTGCCTCGTTCGGTAATGGCTTGGAGTTTAGAGTTTGGGTTTAGGGGTTTAGGGTTTAGAGTTTATACTCGGAGGTTCCAGGGTAGTTATACGTGGGGTGATAACAATACATTGGGTACTGCCCGCCATACAGTAACAGTCTATAATAGGGCTAGTATTAAATTACGGGCCTAACATATCTATCTATGATATGAATATTATTCATCTGTTACTGGAGCCCCAAACCTGAACTGAGGGAACTCTGCAAGTCGAGTTTATTCCGAAACTCTAAACCCTGAAGCCAAAGCGCCCTAAACCCAACACCGCAAGAGAGTCTTAACCCTGAACTTAACAAGCATTATTCGGCATGCGGGGCACCTTGTGAGCGACTGCCCGGATGTTTCTGGACAGTCCGCAAGTGGGGACTGGAGCCAAAACGTCGCAGAGGTGGGCGTAGAAACCAGCATACCGCAAATCACTAACAAAAGGATAGACAGTAAAAAGGGACAACGAAAGTTCGTACCTCAGTATAGTCGTAACGTGGGCCGAGCATGGGTCTGTGACGGCATCGCCACAAAGCCAAATCCCTAAACCCTGACACCTCGTAGCCGTAGGCTTCACCGTGAAAGGGTGTCGGGTCCAAGCAGCCTTTGACTGACGCAGTGGCAAGAGGCAAACAGTAATAGGGACCCTCAGTGCTTACCTTTGGTTAGTAGGGAATGGAAGAATGGTAGTAATAGTAGTTATAATTGTACCCCATTCCTCCATTCCCTACTAACCAAAGGTAAGACAGTGAGGTGAGGAGGAGTGGGATAGAGGACGATACTTCCTTAAAGAAGTCTTAGTGAACAGTTTCAGCAGTCCCTCTGACTCTGGCCCTCGGCCTCTGCAAAGAGCTTGAAGTAAGAAATATGCTAAAGCTGGACAGAGGATTTCCCGAAAAACCAAGGCGTAACTCTTAACTACCTAACTAACTAACTAACTAACTCACTAACTAACTAACTAACTAACTAACTAAGGGGCTGAGTACCTTAGCCCAAAAAATTAACCTTTTCAAAAAAGTTAGGATTGTATCACTCCCAAAAAGTTAAAGATTATCTAGCCAGCTGCTATGTTAACGCGTCTTGGAGTCTCCGGGTGGGTGGATTTTTGCGAGGTGCCAGCCTGAACCGTAGAACCCTAACCCCTAAACCCTAAAGCCCTAAACCCTAAATCCTAAACACTCAACCCCAAAGCCTAAACCCTAAAGCCTTGAAGCCCTAAACCCTAAGCCCGGAACCCCCAAAGCCCTAAGCCCTGAACTCTGCCTTTTAGATGAACTCCTCCCTGCTCTGCCAGCAAAGCTGATGGGCGCACCCGTGAGATGGCACAGTCCGTGAAGGGTGCTGGCCCAGCGAGCTTTCGGGTTTAGGGCTTATCGGCTTTAACGTTTAGGGTGTCGGTTTAGGTTTTAGGGTCAGGGGGTTGGGGCTTACGGACTTGTGGCATGTATGGCTTATACAGCTTGTTGTGGTAAGGCATGTCTGAAGCAGGTTTGGGCGGGTCCAAACCTGCAAAATTTAAAGAACGTGCCTGTGACACTAGCAACAACAAGACCGACCGCGAAGCAACATGCTTGCTGTGCCACAAAATCCAGAAGCGAACGGATGAGAAGAAGAAGGAGGGAGAGAGAGGAGAAAGACAAAGAAGCTTTGAAAAGGCCCAGGTCTCCTCAACCTCGACAAACCCTCAACCCGAACACAAGCAACACTTTGCAAAACTCTGGTTTGGGTCGGAAAGCACGGTTGTTGCAGAATTACAATTTGCTCACATCTACCCCAAGCAGTCTACATCCTAAGGTCGTATGGCTTAAGGGGTTACATGAAGCGACAAATCCAACACAGCAAGGTTTACAGTCACGCTGTGCGGCCAACAAACAGGGATCTTGAGCTAGGAATGCAGCACAAAACCTAAAAAACCCTTAACCGCTAAGCCCCTGAAATCCTAAAGCCCTTAACGAGTAATTAGGGTTTAAAGTTTATGCAGAAGGTCCGTAACAGAGAACTTGGCCCAATACGACCATCCTTACCTAGTGTAGGGTCGTAAAAGTTGGAAATGGTTATTAAGGTTTAGCAGGGGCTACTATATTGCAGTGGTGTCTTGATTCCTCCATGTCATAGCAGCCCTTATAGTAGCCCTTCTAGACCCCTTTAAAGGAACCTTATAGTAGCCCTTATAGACCCCTTTCCTCCCACGTTCTTTCTAGGATACCCAGTAACCTAAGAATAAAAAGGCCTCTCTTGATGGTATTGGGTAACTTTATAAGGAACCTAGGACTACAAAAAGGGAATAAGGGTACTACTGGGCATCCTAGCTTTTGACTCCCGACTTCCCACAGCAATAACACGTTCTAATTCGGGAGCCTTGAGATCAGACCCGGGTTCCTTATAAAAGTACAGCTGGCTGGGTTTAGGGTTTAGGGTTTAGGGTTTAGGGTTTAGGGTTTAGGGTTTAGGGTTTAGGGTTTAGGGTTTAGGGTTCAGGTTCTCTGACTTTGGAAATTTCGAGTCAAGCTATTTCAAGTCAAAACCCCACCCGCCCAAAGGTTCCCCTCACATTATGAAATAACAATCTTTATTTTATATTCGGGTAGAAGACGATTCTTCTTAGGAACTTCTTTTAATAATACTTTTTATTTTGCATACGATCTCGTCTTTTTTTGTTAACAATGGACACAACTTCTTCCTAGCTTATAGAATCATAGCACACATAACCGCAAGATACTACAAAAACAAAAAGAAAACATCATGCCATGCTGCGGAACTTCGTTAATCAATGAGTCTTTATATTCCTTGCTATCCTCGTCTTGTTTAGGTGTTGTCTATCAACAATGAAAAACCGCTTGCAGAATTGTTTCGCTTATTGGAGCGTTAGGAAGGAAAATCTCTGGCAGAACTGCTTCGCTTATTGGAGCTTTAAGAATGAAAAACTCTTGCAGAATTGTTTCGCTTATTGGGGCGTTAGGAAGGAAAACCTCTTGCAGAATTGTTTCGCTTATTGGGGCGTTAGGAAGGAAAACCTCTTGCAGAATTGTTTCGCTTATTGGGGCGTTAGGAAGGAAAATCTCTTGCAGAATTGATTCGCTTATTGGGACGTTAGGAAGGAAAATCTCTTGCAGAATTGATTCGCTTATTGGGACGTTAGGAAGGAAAATCTCCTAAACCCTAGCCGGTTTCCATCTAGCGTCGCTTATTGTAAATCTCGGGCCAAGAGTTTAGAGACTAGATCTCGGGCCAAAAGTTTAGGCCCTAAATCTCGGGCCAAGGGTTTAGGCCCTAAATCTCGGGCCAAGGGTTTAGGCCCTAAATCTCGGGCCAAGGGTTTAGGCCCTAAATCTCGGGCCAAGGGTTTAGGCCCTAAATCTCGGGCCAAGGGTTTAGGCCCTAAATCTCGGGGCCAAGGGTTTAGGCCCTAAATCTCGGGCCAAGGGTTTAGCCCCTAAATCTCGGGCCAAGGGTTTAGCTAAATCGCCCTAAATCTCGGGCCAAGGGTTTAGGCCCTAAATCTCGGGCCAAGGGTTTAGGCCCTAAATCTCGGGCCAAGGGTTTAGGCCAAGGGTTTAGGCCCTAAATCTCGGGCCAAGGGTTTAGGCCCTAAATCTCGGGCCAAGGGTTTAGGCCCTAAATCTCGGGCCAAGGGTTTAGGCCCTAAATCTCGGGCCAAGGGTTTAGGCCCTAAATCTCGGGCCAAGGGTTTAGGCCCTAAATCTCGGGCCAAGGGTTTAGGCCCTAAATCTCGGGCCAAGGGTTTCGCCACGAAGATTGATGAAGTCGCCACGAAGATTGATGAAGTCGCCACGAAGATTGATGAAGTCGCCACGAAGATTGATGAAGTCGCCACGAAGATTGATGAAAAAACCGCCCTAAATCTCGGACGAACGGTTTAGGGCCCTAAACCGTTCGCCCTAAATCTTGGGCGACGGTCCCTAAATCTGGGGGGAACGGTTTAGGGCCACCCTAAATCTCGGGCAAACGGTTTAGCGCCACGAAGATTGATGAAGTCGCCACGAAGATTGATGAAGTTGATCAGCTGAAAACGTCAATCGCCACGAAGCCATTAAGGTTTAAATTACTATAGGTAGAGAGGTTTAGGGTTTAGGGTTTAGGGTTTAGGATTTAGGGTTTAGGGTTTAGGGTTTAGGGTTTATGGTTTAGGATTTAGGGTTTAGGATTTAGGGTTTAGGGTTTAGGGTTTAGGGTTTAGGGACTGCAATAAGGAGATCAAACCCATTCCGCTCCGCTTGCTACATGAGTGTCAGCTGAAACTGCTAATGTTGGAACCTGATTAAGAAACCCTGTGCCTATAATTAACCCAAAATAGTGGGGGTAAATACAAGGAACCCTGATAAAGGCCCAAGGTTTCTAAATCAGGTTCCTATATTAGGAGGTTCAGGAAATCCTTCTCATGGGCATGGGAGTCTGCGAGGACAGCCTACTTTCTCGCAGCACCCTCTGCAAGCGGCTTTATGCACTTGACAGCAGCAGAATCAAAGACGCCAACGAAGGGGGCTTTCACTACTGCCAGCTTGCACAGCTGAAGAGGCGTGTGGATTAGACCCTAAACCTTCAAATCCTAAACTCCCATAAACCGAACCCCTAAACCCTTAAAAACCTTGACCTAAGAGTAACCTAGGAACAAAAAGGGTGCCCTTTTTGGTTTAAAGGGTGTTATAAGGGAACCTACACCCTAAAAAAAGGGAATAAGGGCCTACTCTGGGTCCTAGAAACCCTAATGCTGATTCGATGGCGACTGCAGGCTAGAACTTCAATGAATCCGTAACCAAAGCCCTGAACTCTGGGTTTTCATGTTTCTGAACTCTGGGCTTTGCGTGTTAGCCTGTAGTGGTTAAGGGGCTTGGGGTGCCCCAGTACGCTTAAAAAGAGCCCTGATCGCCTTTAGTACTGGGCAGTTGGGAGGTCCAGGTGGAATGCTATAGACTTTTATAGACTTTTTAAAGGTTTTGGGTTTAGGGGTTTAGGGTTTAGAGGTTCAGAGTTCAAAGAATTCAGAGGTTTAGAGGTTTAGACGGTGCGAAAGCGTGCCTGGCGGGACTTGCTAGGCTTGGCTTTGACACGAAATCTCCGGACGTTTCAAGTGGGAGTTACATTGCATGGTGTGCATTTTGAGGGTCCTTTTTGTCAGGGTGCCGTACAATTAATTTTGGGGACCTCAACCGAAGTGCAAGCCAACGACTGGTGACGGATTGAGGATGCGCTGCCTCCCTCGCTGCCACCAAATGAGCTACTGTCGGTCAAGAGTTGAGGGGAAGGGCTTCAGAAACATGGGAGACACCTGGGAAAGCATAACATTGGTCATCATTCTACAATTCAGATGAATATGCTGTTTGGGAGATGGCTCCTGCATTCCTGGTTACTGCGGCCCCTGACCCAACACCGGCTGACTTTCTGTGGCAGAAGTACATAAACCCAAAGCGGTTGGAGCCGGGCTTCTCTATTCTGAACTCTGCTGCTACGTAAAGCCAAGCAGGTCACAAAAACAAAATCTCATCTGAAGCCAGAAGTGTTCAAGGTAATTCACAAATTACAATCAACCCTGAGTGGTATTACGGCTGGTATAAGGACTCCGAAATTGCACTCATACCAGAATGAAGCCCATAGCGCCATATTGGAATCCCATCTAACTGTACGACATGACACTTTGTTGTGATAAATCCTTTCGGAACCCCACACTCGCAACCCTATTAACAAAACGCTTAGGAGACCATTCAGAAGCGCTAATATAGATAACTGTAGTAAGGAATCCCCAAAATCGTATAGGTGATTATTTAGGGCCCTATATTAAAGCCTTATAAGCCCACAACCCGGTGAGTAGACTCGCCACGAACACTGAAAGCATCGACTGTGTGGAGGTCGCGCACTCCCTACGGAGGTCCACAGCGGCATTCAGGGGCCGATGCACTCTTAACCTCAATCAGATGGTGGGCTTTTTGTGTGTTATGTGTTTGCGCTTTTGTGTTTGTTGCCTTGTTAAAGCTACCCCTAGGCTCCATAGTCATTAACTAATGACTGACTTTGGGGGATTACCTTATAGGATTCGAAATATGAACCACAAAAACCCTATATAAACCTCA
The DNA here is from genome assembly GCA_905221615.1 of Symbiodinium sp. CCMP2592. Lineage (NCBI taxonomy): Eukaryota > Dinophyceae > Suessiales > Symbiodiniaceae > Symbiodinium > Symbiodinium sp. CCMP2592. Next base: position 766,954 of record CAJNDT010002446.1, read on the forward strand.
ATCTCCAATGTCAGAACTGGCTTAGGTTTGAACTATACCCTAAAACCCTAAACCCTAACACCCTAAACCCCAAACCACAATGTCAAAAGTGGCTCAGGTTAAAACTCAACCCTAGAACCCCAAACCCCCAAACCCCAAAAACCCCAAACCGCAGTGTCAGAAGTGGCGTGGTGTTAAAATCTGCACCCTGAAGCCCTAAACCCTAAACCCTAATTCCTAACCCCCTAAACCCGAAACCGCAATGTCAGAAGTGGCTTGGGGTTTAGGCTTTGGCAGATGATGGATTGCAGAAGCTAACCTCGACTCGGAAGTTTATAGTGGATCCCAGAAATGGGGGTTTCCAACAATTGGGGGTACCTTCTCTCAATAGGGATGCTAGTATTTTGGGTACTGTATTAGGGTCCCCTATTTTCGGAAACTCCTTTTTGTCGAATATGGATTTAGGATGCTTCGTGCTGGCATCCCCTACAGGTTACCTTAAGGGTATGAGGATGACGATAGCGTTGAGAATTTCTGGCTTCGGAAATTCCTTTTATTGGGGTCGGGTCTTGGGGGGGTTAGGGGTTTAGGGATTCTTGACCTCAAAGGGCTTTGGGTTTGGCATTTGCGATTCAGGGGTGAGGGTTTGGGGTTCAAACGGCTCTTCATCATTAGGTTCGGGGATTGTGGTTGCACTTTGCGAGGAGGGTGAAGCTCCAGGTTGGGAATGAGGGTAGTTGGGGTAGTAGGGATAATGATAGTGTATAGGGGATGGTAGTAGGGGTACAGAAGGGGTATAGTGGGGTATACATAGGGGTAAAGTAGGGGTAGTACGGGTAGTCGGGGTAGTAGGGGTAATTGGTAGGGATAGTCGGGTAGCAGGGGTAGTCGGGGTAGTAGGGCCGTTTCGATGGATTCCTCCGTCTGCGCTCGAGAGGAAGCAACCCTAAACCCTTAACTTTAAACTCAAAACCCTAAACTTTAAACCCTTAACTTTAAACTCAAAACCCTAAACTTAAAACCCTAACCCTCAAGCCTAAACCCGAAACCCTAAAGCACCATGGTTCGAGTCCTCGCAGTCAAAGCTCCTCTGTTGTCGGGGTTGCGCCGTCTGTGCAGCCATCCCAACAGTCGGGGTATATTCTACTGTGCCCAGAGGGTCCATACTTGGAGGGTCGGGGGACTTAGTAAGTAGGTAGTAAGTAGACTTATATAAGTACCCTACAAGGGACCTTAAGTGGGGTTATGGTACTTATAAGTCCCTAAAATAGCCAGTTACTAAGTCCCCCGACCCTCCATGTACAAACCACCATTATGGAATTAGGGACCAAACCCGACCATCCCTGTTATGGTTTTGGGGACCTCATTCCACAATGGTAGTGTATTTGGACCCTCTGGGGTAATTATCATAAGGAGCCCCCCCAAAATAGTCTAGGAACCCTATTCTAATTCTGAAGGTCCCTGTAGTAGGATTTCACACTCAGTGTCAAGATCCCGCAGCTTGTCCAGGCTGAGGCGGGAACCATCCGTTACCGCCACCCCACAGAAGTGCTTGCCGCCTTGCCCAGGAAGCACCGTAGCACCATATTCGCGTGGGAGCCGCCAATGGTCGCGTACTTCAGCTGGCTTTTGATATAAATCCTGCATTACCTTAATGACCGTAGACCATGAAATTACGGTATATTCCTTATTAGAATGCAAATTTTAATCATCAACCGTAGTTTCAACACCTTGCAATCTATCTGATAGAGTTGTCCAGACCTAAGGCCATAATCCCAAACTCTACATCCTGAAGCCCTGTAAACCCCAGACCTTAAACCGACGAGATATGCGAGAACTATAATACAACCGCGTCAAGGAGCTCTAAACAAATCACATGCTCATAACCCACGTATTAACACCGTCGTCAAAGGGCTTCCAAACCGCTTACAGAAGCCGTGCTTTAGCAGGGTGCTGTAGATCCCGCTGTAGACACACACACGTTCACAGATCCTAAACCCTGAGCCCTCGATTTCAATCCGGGTTGTACCTGTAGCCGAAAAGACTTACCTTTTAAACTTCCTTAAATATTATATTTCTATACAAGGCTCCTCCAAACAAAGGTAGGTCTCTTGGGCCACAGGTCAGGTTTGAGGCCCGAAACCTTAAAGCCCAGCCCCGAAACCTTCTAACCCCTAAACCCTGAACCATGAAGCCTGAACCCTATAAATCCTAAATCTCAAACCCCAAACCCTAACCCCTAAACCCTGAACCCTAGACCCCAAACCCTAAACCCCCAAAAGCCCCAACACCCCCAAAACCCCAGACCCTAAGCCCCCAACACCCCGAACACCCTTATAACCCCAAACCCTAAACCCCTAAACCCCCTAACACCCCTATAACCCCAAACTCTAACCCCTAAACCCCCTAAAACCCCTATAACCCCAAACCCTAAACCCCTAAACCCCTAAACCCCCTAAAACCCCTACAACCCCAAACCCTAACCCCTAAACCCTCAACCCTATAGACCCTAAACACCCTAAATCCCTAAACCCCTTAAACCCCCCCCCCCCTGAACCCCGGGCGCCCTGAGAGTCCAAATCTCAGGCGCCCGGCCGAAGCGCATCATCTCCTTGGCTGCTTTCGGCTTTGTAAACGGTTTAGGGTTTAGGGTTTAGGGTTATATGGGTGGTTATCAATATTAGGGTCCCTTTTTGGGTCTTTATTATAATACGGCACCCAATATTTAAGGTACCCAGAAAGGGACAATAATTTTGACAACTACCCATATAAATCCTAGGGTCCTAGGGTTCCTTTAAAGGGATCTATATGGGGTACCTTTAAGGGGCTCCCTTAAAGGGATCTATAGGGTTTTGGGGTTTAGGTTTTAGGGTTGATGATAGAAATCCTGCATTACCTTGAGGACCCTAAACTATGGGAGTTATGGTATATTCCTTATTATGGGTACTGCAGGATGTATATCATCAGCCGTAGTTCCTTTTTAAGGATTACCTTATAGGATTCTTTCTTTTAATTTTCAAAAAAGAACCTAAACCCTAAACCCTAAACCGGTAAACTCACTCTCAGGGTTCAGGGTTTAGGGGAGCTTTGGGCTTCTTGAAATAGGGTTTGGTGGGCTTTTTCAACTTAAGTAAGTAGGGGGCTCCTTTAAAGGGGATTCTAGGGGTTCTTTTAAAGGGCTCTATAGGGGTGCTATAGGGTTTAGGGTTCAGGGACTTAGTAAGTAGGTAGTAAGTAGACTTATAAGTACCCTACAAGGGACCCTAAGTGGGGTTATGGTACTTATAAGTCCCTAAAATAACCAGTTCGCCTCGGCCCCGGCCGAAGCGGTCAGAGGTTCCTATTCGGATTCCTCTATTCCCGGAGGGGCAGAAACGAAGAAAATTGGGTGGGACTGCCTACAGAAGACCAAAATCCACTGGAGAAGGCGAAAATTCACCGCCGGACCTTGGGGCTCATCTACACGTTTCCATTTTTTAGGGGGGGTGGGGGGGGGGGGGGGGTGGCACCCTTTTTTTTGGGGTGGGGTCATCCCCCTCCCCCCCCTACACCCTTACGCATGCGCGTACAGCCGGGCCAGCCGGCCGAGGCGGACGACGCGCAGCGTTTCAAATTACTAAGGCCCCCGACCCTTCAAGTAGGGTGTAGGGGGGGCTTCTTATATTCACTCGTCCATGCGTTAAATAGAGCCCTTGTGGTCCTTATTCGTGGGTACTATTTAGGGCCTGTTTGAGGGGAGCTGGGAGGTCTAGGCAGGTCCCATTTAATAAGGTTTGGAGGTTTAGGCATTAGGGCTTTATGCGATTGCTCGGCTGTCATCGGCCTTGTACAGGTTTAGGGCTCAGTGTTTAGGGCTTACGCGATTGTTTAGGGGGTCTAGTTTTGTCGATAAAGCCATAGAGATGTAGATACTGTCACAAGGCTGTAGTACCTCAAGGTTACGCATTAAGGCCAAGGCGCCAAACTAATCCTTAAACCTTAAACACAATGACCTCATCTTGAACCTCAAACACCTCAAACCCTAAACCCTGGACCTTGCAAGTAGCGAGGTCCTAGACCTCTATACAACCGCTTAAAGAAGGCCTGAAACCAATCCCTGCAGAGACACACTAAAGCCCCCTACAATCCTTTTAACAAATCAATCCCTGAACCCCTAAACCCCTAAAACCCCTAGACCCCTAACCCCTAAACACTTCTAAACATGTAAGATGTTATCCAGGTTCCTCAAGAAGCGCTTAATCACCAGGCTTCCCTCTTTCCTAATACCCAGACTGAATAAGGCGACCCCCAACTAAGAAGGCCAAAGGGTACTACTGAGGAACCTAGTCAAAAAAACACGAAACCCTCCTTAAACCCCCTATAGATCGTTTTAATGAACCCTTTCAGGAGCCCTTTCAGGAACCAAGCTTCTCCAACTGGCTTTTATAGCTGTAGTAGCCTTAGTAGCCCTTATTGACTTATAGGAACCCACTGTAGGAACCCTAGCCGCCCCAATTCCCTAGTAAACAAATGTTATCCAACCATGGCAAAGTTCGTCGGCCGTCGATGATAGAACCCCATTTCCTTCCCTTATAATTCCCTATGAACCTTTAGATAGACACCCTCTGAAATCCTAAAGATCCCTAAACTCTACACCCTTATAGAACCCACAAGTACCCTTTAACGGATCCCTACTTAGTAAGTCCCAATCCCTTACAGGAGCTCTGTAGTACCCTTATAGACACCCCATGGAACCCTAAACCCTAAATCCTTGTAGAACCCTACAGTACCCTAAGTCCTACAACTCCCCTAAACTCTCAAAGAACCAAAATGGTAGAACTTAACCGCCTCAAATGGTGTGCCCAAGTTTAAAGAACCCTCTTACTAAACCCTATAGAACCCTATACTATCCTGAAAGAACTCTACAGTACCGTCCTTGTAGAACCCTATCTGAAACCCAAATCCCTCATAGAACCCCATGAAACCCAATGAACCCCTTACAGGAACCCTAAATCCTAAATCCCTAAACCTCAAAAGAACCCTTATAGAACCCTACAGTCCCCCCTTAAAGTAGAACCCAGAAGCCCTATAGAACCCTCAAAGACTCCTTAAAGGACCCGAAAAGTACCCTCATAGTACCTGTTAAAGGAACCCTAAACCCTAAACCCCTAAACCCTACATTCCTAGACCCTAGACCCCAACACCCTAAACCCCTAGACCCTTATAGCCCAGCCCTGAAAGGAATCCTAAACCCTAAGACTCCTTAACTGGGAGTTTCCGAAAATAAGGGACCCGAATACACCACCCTAAATAGTAGGATCCTTATTATAAGGACCCCCAAAATAAGGGTACCCCTACTTTTCGGAAACTCTAAACCCTTATAGAGCCCTTTAAAGGAACCCTTGTAGATCCCTTTAAGGAACCCTTAAAGGAACCCTTTAACGGAACCCCCTAATTTTCGGAAACTCCCTACCTTCCGCGGCCAAGCTTCCGGGCCGTCGATGTCCTGGCCGGACCTGCCGGCCTCTGAGCCCTTCGCCATGCCATACCTTAAGTCCGGCTTTAAGGGCTCCTAGGGCACGGTTTAGGGTTTAGGGTTTAGGGTTTAGGGTTTTAGGGTTTAGGGTTTAGGGTTTAGGGTTTAGGGTTGAGTATCCTAGCCCAAAAAAGGTTAACCTTTCGAACTATGGTAGGATTATATAAACCCCAAAAGATGAAAGGTTACCTACTCAGCTGCTAAGAAGGACTCCTACTCCTAGGGGTTGCTTTAAAGAATTCCTTTGAGGGGTCCTTTAAGGGATACCTTAAGGGCTTAGTGTTGAGGGTTTAGGGCTTAGGGTTTTTAAGGGCGGCTTTAAGGGCTCCTATCAGGGATCCTGGGGGTTCCTTTAAGGGCGGCTTTCTTGGGCCCTTTTAAGAGATCCTAGGGGTTCCTTTGAGGGATCCTTTAAGGGATCCTTGTTTAGGGTTTAGGGGCCCCGGGGGTTCTTTAAGGGCGTAGTAAGTACGGATCCGTTAAGGATTCCTTTTAGGGTTTGGGGCCTTGGGTTTAGACGTTTCGGGCTTTGGGGGTTTTGGGCTATTACCACACCGGGGCTTCAAGAGATTACTTGCAGAGTCATGGGGCTCAGTGAAACCAATTCGTATTGGGGTATGAGTGCCTGAACTGTGGTAATCTCTGATTACAATTATGGCGGCCTCGTTCATATCCCTAGTACTAGTCCCATGATTCCTACAAAAAGGGTCAATTTACTTAGCAGATTCCTTGCATTAAATGGGATCCTACAACTTCGGGTCTACATTAAGCTTCCTTGTTTTTCGAAGCCATACCAGGGTATATGGTGCCTCAAACATTCTTTTATGGAGCTTTTACGTTATCACACCATGTTACTAAGCTATATACGATTTTAGTATATTAGATCATACTATGTTCTATGTATTGTATTATATTAGTCATACTGTCTTATACTATGTTTTGTTCTACTACCCAATGGTCTATTATAGTCTTTTATCGTATACTACAAACATTGTATACCAGTCAGTATATTATACAGTATGAAATGCTGTTGTATTGGTTGAAGGAGAATTCCCAGTTTAGCCAATGCGGGGATTCGGGGTGCAGTGCTTCGGGAGTATAGAACCTGCCTAACACTCACATTCGAAATGGAATATCTTGGGGCTCAGTTTAGTCCAGGGTTTAGTAAGTCCTGATATTTTGTCATTGCACATTCAATTCTCCTATGTTCTACTGTAGGTTCTAGTACAGCACGCCGTGATCGATCGCCTCAACCCATAAACCGTAAACCTGCATACTTGTAAGTCAACCTTGCGAAACCTTCGTAAAATCCTGAACCACTGTCAAGATCCCTCAAGGTTTGTATCTTGTCTGAGAAGTAGTATAGGGCAGCAAAGATTAGCATTGGGCATTGGGCTTGCAGTACTGAATAAGGGCTAAATACGAGGGATGGTAATTACAACCAACTATTAAGACCCCTGTGCCCTTAACCCTAAACTCCTGAAATCCACCCTAAACCCTACACTCCTAAGCCCTTAAGGTATCCCTTAAAGGAACCCTATATCAACCCTCAACCCGAAGTCCTAAACCCCTAAACCCTGGGCCCCTGAACTCTAAACCCTAAACCTTGAGCGGGAAACCAAACCTAGAACTCCAGGGCGCGCAAACTTGTTTTCTCTTCTTTGTTTTAATGTCCAAGGTTTGTGCTTTGGTTTTCGGGGTTAACGGTTTAAGGATTGAAGGGTTTGCAGTTTAACGTAGGATTCAAGGGTTTGGAGCTTAGTTCAGGGCTTAGGATTTAAGGCTTTGCTTTCGGGCTTGATTGTAACCATCGCTTAAGGATTGCTGTCTAATTGCGTACATGGCTATGACATGTATATATGAGATCAGCAGAAATTCAGCAAAGGATGAGATCCCTATGGCACAATCGCCTAAGCCCCTAACTTTCGGAAACCCTAAACCTTATCGAGCCCTTAAGGGACCCTTATGGTACCCTTACAGTAACTTTTATAGCAACCCTTATTATATAGTACCCTTATAGTAACCCTTTAAAGGAAACCCGAAGTTTCGGAAACTCTAAACCCTAAACCCCAACCCCTTTATAGAACCATAATAATTCCCTTATAGTAACCCTTTAAAGGAACCATAAGGTACCCTTATAGTAGCCCTTTAAAGGATCCCTCGGGGTACGCCTAATTCCCACATCTCAGGTCGCGGCTTCTCAAACAGCTGCTGCATGCGCGCCTGATGTTCAGCCGACGGCGCCTCCGGGCCGCAGAGGGGTTTAGGGTGTAAGGTTTCAGGGTTTAAGGTTTACCTTAACCCTGAATAACCTACCTTTTCAGGGTTCCTTATTTTGATTTCTTTATCTAAGTCCTTAAAACTGTAGGTTCTTCCGGGTTAAGGTAGGGCTTGGGGTTCAAAGGGTCATGGGACTGGGTAAGTAGGGTCGAATTGGGGTTACAAGTCACCTTTGTGGGGCTATCCTAATTATAACCTCCTTGTAACCTTACTTACTAAGTCCCATGAGCCTTCATGTTCCGGGTTCAGGGTTTCGACGTGGCTAGGCTGTACATGTAGCTCCAGGAAACCTAAATTTTCGGTGTTCCTTCTATCGCTTTTTCTCTCGCGTCCTTGAAATGGTAGGGTTTTCAGGGTTACATGCAGGTGCGGAAGAGAACCCTCATCCCAAAACCTTTTAAACCCTAAACCCTATAAGCTACTAACACCCCGAACCCTGAACCTAAACCAAAACCCCTAAAGCCTAAACTCTAAACCCCTATCGATCCCTTTAAGGAACCCTCTCAGGAACCCTTTAGGGAGCCCCTTAAGGAACTCTAAGCCCTACGCTGGCGCCCCGAGGCTCGCACATTGCGACGGAAGTCCTGCTCCGCCTTGCTTGGCGACGGACTTCGCCTGCTGAGAGGCTCATGGGTTATAAGTGCGGTTAGAAGTAAGGTTCGTTTAAGGGTTCTATAAGGTTTAGGGTACAGGATTATAGGGTTTAGGGTTTTAGGTAGGTATAAGTGGGTTATAAGTAGGGTAACTATGATTAGAAATTAACCCATATTAAGGGACTTTTAACCCCTACTTCTAAACTTATAACTAACCATGAACATCCAAGTGCGCAACCTGCAAGGCTTCCTTGTGGTGCGGGCTTAGTAATGCACATAGGTTGAGGGCTTCGGAGCTTAGGGGCTTGGGGTTTAGGGCTTAGGGTTTGGGGTTTAGGAATTAGGGGTTTAGGGTTTTGGGCCTATCTGTAGTGATACAACTATCTTAGACTACCCCCTTTCAATACCGACATAGGTATGCGGCAGCATGGGCCAGCACATCTTCTACTTCTTCAGGACCCTGTATTCTGAGGCGCCCTTAGAACCAGTGTCAGATGATGCTTGAAAACAACCCTTGGTTTAGTTTTGTTGGTGTTGTATTATCACAACGAAGATATACCCAGACCTTCCAAAATCCCTTAATTAAGGAATATACCTTAAATCATATTAGGGATCCTACTATAAGTTAAGGTATATTCCTTAATTAAGGGATTTTGGAAGGTCTGGGTTTGTTGGTGTTGTACTATCACAACGAAGATAAACGCAAGTCCTAAGAGCCCTCAGGATGGCAACGGCTTCGGCCCAGCCTTTGCGGATTGCGTTTGAGTGCAGAAGGATCCGAGTTCAGGGAGTGGGCCGTTTTTTATCGGGGCCTGAATAATTATAACAGGGTTTTGGGGTGTATTACACAATAACGATAACAAGGAATACCCAAAATAGTCAGAGTACTTATTAATGCCCCTATATTACTTGGGGGATCATGGGACTTTGTCAGTAAGGTTATAGGACGGCCTGGGGTTTGGGGCTTAGGATTTACCAAACCCTACAAAACCTAGCTTTTTAGGGTTCCTTATTATAGTTTCCTTATCTAAGTCCTTGAAAGGGTAGGTTATGTGGGGTTAAGGTAGGGTTTAGGGTTTGGGGTTAGTGTTCCAGGGTTTAGGGTGTCGAGCTATGGGAGTTAGGCTTTATAGGTTTACCTATCATAGTGAATCCCAGGAAAGTTGAAACATGGGTTTAGGATGATTAGTGCTGGGATCCCCTTATACTTTATCTTAAGGGCATGAGGATAGTGATGTTCCACCATTTGTAAGTCATGCTATAAGTGCATCGGAAGGGGTTATAAGTTATAAGTACGGCTGATGATATATATCCTGCATTACCTTATATGTCCCTAGACTATTGGAAGAAGAGGCGCTTCGGGTGTGAAAGGCGTAAGCTCAGGAGGCTTGACGTCCCTGCGCGAAGCACTCCTGGCTCGCTGCGATCTGGCGCTGGCGAGGCGCCCAGCGTCCAAGCAACTAAGGTTGTATGTGAGGTAACACTTAATCGATATAACTACGGTGGATGATATAAGCCCTGCTTACCCATACTAAGGAATCTACCATAACTCAACAGAAGGAAGAGAAAAAATGGAGTTGACCATGTCGTCCACCCATTGGGCCACAGCTTGGGCTTCGGGGTCTGCAGCAGCGTCAGACAAAACGACCGTTCGCGATTCGCTTGCGAACTCGTGGTGTAGTAGTTGGAAGGCTCTTGGCATGACAGACTCCCATCACAATAATAACATCCACCAAAACTCTTCTTCTCTCCTTCATCTTTCATCTGCTTTGGGTTCACCATTGGTGTCTTTGGGTTTCCCTTAAAAGGCTCTGCTGCAGGGTTTATATCATCACCCGTAGCTATAGCCACGGTTAACCCACATGCAACCTTAGTTACTAACCACAGTTAGAATAGGGTTCCCTTTTAAAGGGCCTCCAGGGGCTACTATAAGGGATCTATAAAGGGTACTATAATATCGGGGCCTTAATAGTTAGAAGAGGGCTTTGGAGCCCATTCTACTATAACTATGTTTTGGAACCGCAAAATAGTATGTATCGGTCATCATTCTGGCCCCTATAGTGTGGAGATTTTGAGTTGGGGGTTGCAGGACTTTAAGGTTTAGGGCACCGGGGGGTCTGCAGATGTTGGGCTTGGGGTTTTAAGCTAGGGCTTGAGGATTTAGGCTTCGAATCAGATAGCAATTCTTCAGATTCGTCTGCACTCGGCAAGTTGACTTTACAAGGAAGGCATCAAAAGAAGGAGTCATCGTCCCAAGCACAGACACACTGCAGCAGCAGTGAGCAAGGTCATGATCTGTAGTTCGCGGTTCCGGTGGGAGTTAACCCTAAATCCTAAACCCTGAACCCTAAAAACCCTAAACCCTAAACCCTAAAAACCCTAAACCCGAAACCCTGAACCGTAAAGACCCGAAACCCTAAACCCTGAACCCTAACCGACGCAGTAAGTTGCACAACATACATCGGATGTTGAGTTTCAAGGCTTGGCTGTGGCTTCATGTGGATAATTCTCTAAATTAGGGCCCCTTTTGCTTTTGGGGGTCGCTTTTGTTATAAGGCTGAAGTAACGAGCCGTACTGTCTTGGGGGCCTCATTAACAATGTCAAAGATCTCTTGCTACGGAATTGCTGAGGGCCCGGCCTTCTAACCTGCTTCATGGGCACAAACGTCTCCTCTTCCATTAACCGATGGCTGGCTGCACCTGGCTGCACGGGTGTTCAGAGATTTGGGTACTCATGCAAGACTGCCGAGCATGCATCACTGCAGGAGATACACGACGTCTACCACGACTCCCGAAAAGAAAATCTGTATGACCTCAATTCCACGACCTGGAGATCCCTAAAACCGCGACAACACCAAAGAAAACAGGCCTCAACCCTGCATAACAACTCAACTTGATCCTGACCCGCAGCCCCCCCCACACACCCTATCCCTTACACGGCCTCCACTACCTCTGCTAGACCATGTTGGGCAGCAGCCACGTAGCAAAAAAACTACATCCCCAAGCCCTAAACGCCAAAAGCCATTAAAGTAAACCTGTAGCAGATGCAAAGAGTTGCTCCCAACAACCCTAAAGCGTAAACCCTAAACAATGCTGAATCCAAAACTAATTAGGTTCACCTTAAACACCCTAAACCTTAAACTCGCATACTCTAGCTAAGCCCGCACCGGCTTAAAAAGGCAAATTTGAAGGCGATGGTTGGTGCTGCTTCGATTGTAGCTTAGCAATCGCCCCAAACATGAGTCAAGCGAGTCAACAGCTCGCGAAACGGGGAGCTCAAAAGAGCCTTGTTAATGGGCATTCGAGGACATTCGAAGGTAATTGAATGTGCCTTTCCTGCTAGACGCTGCTAACGACAGGGCCCACATGGGCGGTTGTCATTATCGGGATCCCTTTCTGGGTCCTTATTAATACGGAACGTCATATTCAGGGTACCCAAATCGGGACCAAATCTTTCGGAAACCCCCACATGACTTCCGAAAGGAAATAAACAAAGAGCCCTGTGCTCTGGCAGTTTGAATAAAAAGGGCGCCCTTTTTGGTGTTGGGTAACTTTATAAGGTAGGACTACAGAAAGGGAATAAGGGTACTACTGAGCATCCTAGCTTAGGGTGCTTTAGTCCACGCGTCTGAAATCCTGAACCCTAAACCTGAAATCTTGAACCCTACTTGGAGGTTCATGGGTAGTTAGAAGTGGGGTTATAAGTCCCCTGATATGGGTCACGATTACAGTGGCCCTACTTATGAACCTCCAAGTACATCCTCCCCCCAGAAGCGAAGCCTGAACCGGAAATCCTAAAACCTAAACCCGAAAAACATGTAATTACCCAAATGGGTGGTTGTCAATATTAGGGTCCCTGTTTGGGTCGTTATTATAACACGGCACCTAATATTTAGGGTTCCCAAAAAGGGACCATAATTTTGACAACCACCCAAATAGTAACTAGTATATGCTTTGGGACCAATGTAGGGAGCACGATAAGGCCAAAGTTTTTACTAGTTGGGCACATGGCCCCTTAGGGAAAGTTGCAAACCGTAAAACCTCATATCCTGAACCGTAAATCCCACTCCTAACCCAGAAATCCTAAAACCCCGAACCCCTGTCCTACCCCCAGTTTAGCACTCGGGCCACCAAAAGCAGATACGCAATGACAAAGACAAGGACATCCCATATTAACCCCCTCTTATAATGAAGCCCAATAAGGTAGGGACATTCCTGTGAATGATTCTGCTTATGTGCTTTGGGGTCCCCAAAAACAAGCAGCTGGCACCTTGCTCTCGCGGCAGGGCACAGGCCGCTTTGTAGCCCACCGGTTTCCTCGCGTACTCCTCCACGTTGAAAACGATTTCGGGGTGTCAGTATTTAGGGTTTAGGGTTCAGGGCTTATGGTTTGGGGTTTAGAGTCTAGGAGTTTAGGGTTTTAGGGATAAGGGGTTTAGCGAAGGTTGGAGCGTGGAAGTGTGGTTTTTGGTGTTTCAAGAGTTGAATAGGATGTTTGCCGGTTTTCAAGGTGCAGAAGGACGGGTGAAGGTCAGTGGCAAAAAAACAGAACAAAGATACTGCCAAACTCAATCCCCTGCAGGCCCGATTTCAACGGCTCAAACACAAACTCCTCGCGTCTGAGAGAATCCGGATGGAAAGGCTCTAAAACCTATCAAGCCACAATAGAAACACCCCCTAAAATCCTACTATCCTACCCTATATAAACCCTAAACTCCTGAAACCACACTAAACCCTAAACTCCTGAAATCCACCCTAAACCCTACACTCCTAAGCCCTTAAGGTATCCCTTAAAGGAACCCTATATCAACCCTAAACTCCTAAACCCTAAACTCCTAAACCCTTATAAACCCTAAACCCTTAACTCTAAACCCTAAACCCTAACCCCCTGACCCCTCTACAAAACACGCCCCTCAGAGCAGAGGGCCTTCCCGGAAGAGCAGACTGCCTTTTCCCTGTCTGCTTTGCCTGTGGTTACTTGGAGGGTCTTTAGGGGACTTAGTAAGTAGGTAGTAAGTAGACTTATAAGTACCCTAAAAGGGACCCTAATTGGGGTTATGGTACTTATAAGTCCCTAAAAGAACCAGTTACTAAGTCCCCCGACCCTCCAAGTAGGGTTTAGGGTTTAGAGTTTGGGAGCTCTACGGATGTACCCTAAACCCTGGGCTTAGGAATGGCATTCGAAGGAACCTGGAGATTTTGGATGGTTTCCTGCTTGGAATAGAGGGTAGCCTCGGCCCGCGACCACAAGTGACCTGGTATCAGTACGGTGGATGATATAAGTCCTGCATTACCCATAAATGAAATGTACCATAGCTCCTATAGTTTTGGATCCTTAAGGTAATGCAGGATTTGTATCATCAACAGTATGTAGCAGTATACAACTAGACAAATACCTCTCCAGATCAACCTCCTCCTCACCGGCATCTAGGGTTTAGGGCTTAGGGTCTATTGTTCAAGATATGTCGGGTTGTAAGTATACCTACCCTACATATAACGCTAGCTATAACTACCCATGAACCTCCAAGTATTCACCACCAACTTCAAGGTAATCGGGAGAGGCAGAAGCACCACACCGTCTGCTTGACTTTCATCAGCCACATCATCGTCGCGCCATGACGTTCAACGCCCCAAAGGGCAGCATCACCGCCGACATCATCTCAACAGAACTACACGCCGATTTACCACAGGCAACAGTATGAGGAGTTACGACCACGGAGTTATGAAAAGCACCACTGCAGCCACTAGCAGCAACATTCAACAAAGCAACAAAGTCAGCAATGCTAGTTGCAAGTCAGCAGAAGAAGAACAAAGGTAATCTTGAGGCAGGAAACTGCTTGGGCTTTCGCTGTATGGCTGCCTAGGGCTGGGGATGAATCAAAATGGGAGTTAATATAGCACCCTAAATAGTGGATCCATACAAAAAAGGTACCCCCTACTTACTTTCCAGAAACACGCAAATTAAATGCCTTCCCTGAGGGCTCAACAGCAAACCTCTCAAGGTAACCCTCTCGACCCATGAGTCTTAGTCACGGGTTTCGGGGTTACTTGGTGGTTCCTGGGATGTTCTAAGTGGAGATACAAGTCCCTTGTAATTATAGTTAATGACCGTGTTTCTACACCCCACTTCTAAAGATCCGTGAACCTGCAAGTAGGGCTTAATTAGGGTTATAAGTTTCAGTTTCAGGGTTTTGAGGGTGTGCATGTGAAAAGGTTTCATGGCAGCATGCTGAGGGCTGCGCGCATCTCTTCTACCAGCTCTTTGTCTGTCTTTCCCTTCTCCCGCGCCCAATCTACACCTGCGACACTGGAGGTTGCCAAAACCCTGACTTATTGCGGGGGTGCTACGGGGTTTGTTGGGTTTCGTAAGGATGTTGCATAAGGCTTCACAGCTTTGATTAATAAGATACCCTTGCTATACTAGACCCAAGAATAAGCTAGAAATAAAAAGGGTGCCCCTTTTGGTTCAAAGGGGTTTATAAAGGGAACCTAAACCTTAAACAAGGGAATAAGGGCCTACTCTGGGTCCTAGTATAAGGGCATTATATCCTAAACCCTAAACCCTAAACCCTAACCCCAGGTAGGAGGTGGGGGGATCGGCGGGAATGCGGATCCCTCTGCTGACCCAGATGGGGGTTTCCGAAAACTAGGGGTACCTTAGGGTTCCTCTAAAGGGTTACCATAAGGGTACTATAAGGGTTCCTTTTAAGGGGCTCTATGAGGAACCCCCAACAGATTTTAAGCAATATGGGAAATGAGTCTCTGAGAGTTTCAGAGACGTTGAGGCCAATCCAGGAGCCTGAATAATTGCTCAAGAGCTCTGCAGGGTTTTCTCTGATAATAGGAGAGAGCCCCCCCGGAGTGGTTGCAAAAAACAAAAGCCAATCGTTGCCAAGGGTCAACAACTCAACCTTCTTGGTCCCGTTGCCGAACGTGTCTTTGTATTTCTGTACCCAGACCTTCCAAAATCCCTTAATTAAGGAATATACCTTAAATTATAGAAGGATCCCTAATATGATTTAAGGTATACTCCTTAACTGAGGGATTTTGGAAGGTCTGGGAACCCCCGGGGCATGACCTCGGCATTTGCGTTCACGGCGGCAAGACAGCTCCGTTGCTTGGATCTGGATGCGATCCAGGGCTGCGAATTGCCTTCCCTTTCCGCCGCCGCCATATCCCACGGCTGATTCATGGCCTGGATTTCCTCGTCCGTTCGCGCCGATTCGTGCCACAGCCATCTGACCTCCATATATGTCCACGGACACAGACACAATCGCGTTGAATTCACGTGGGGCCAGCAGAAGAGCATCAGCATATCTTTGTCACGAGGGTGTGGGAGCATCTCTGAACTTGAGCAGTGGGAGTTTCCGAAAATTAGGGAGTATCTTATTTTGGGGTCCTTATAATAAGGATCCTAATTTTTAGGGTACTATATTAGGGTCCCCTATTGTCGGAAACTCCCAAGTGTGCTGTAGATTGAGATACATCAGTGTTACATCAAACTATCCAGACACGTGTGAATACATGCACCCACACACACACACACACGCACATCACTCTATACATATGAATATGTATGTATATAGACATGTGTAGGTGTACAGCTGATGCGGACTGGGTCTGAGTCAGGATACCTTACCTCTGTGGTCCTTCTTCCACAAGCCTCATGCATTGAAATGCCAAGCTCTTCCCAACGATGTCTTCAATACTTCAGTTTTCCTTGGCTTGCCAAGCATCAAAGACCCTAAACCCAAACCCCAGGCAACACGGCATGACGAGAACTACGTGCGAAAGCAAGGCAGCAAGATGTGGAGGATGGTGAAGCTATACCTTGATGTATGGACCCTATATGCCGTGCTGGACGCCTAAGTATGGCATCCCTAACTTTACGAAATCTCCGCTGCCGAGGAGCCGGAAACCCTAAACCACTAAAGTCCTAAACACCAAAACCCCCAAAACCGAAACCCTAAAACTCTAATGCCAACCCTACGTGGGAGTTTCCGAAAATAAGGGTAGGATTCTTATTATAAGGACCCCAAGGTGTCGCTTCGAGGCTCTCCCTAGGCTGCCATCCAAGCTTGAGTTGCTTCGGGAGCAGTGCTTGAGGTGCAAAGCTTTGGAGATTACTACCTATACTTAGGGGTTGAGTACCCTAGCCCAAGAAAGTCTAATCTTTTCAATTAAGGTCGGAGTATATATGAGTAGCCTTGCTCAAAACGGTTATATAACCTTGCAATTCTGGTAACAAAAAGATTAAATAATTACGATGCTACAAGGTTACCCAAAACAGAGACTATCTTAGGGTTTTGAGGGCTCAGGATTTATTGGACCTAGAAGTTAAGGACATTTGGAATACGATTTAGCTTGTCCATCGACATAAGCCTGAAGGATGTGGTGCAGGGTCCATATTCCGGCTTGGACTTGAGGGTTTGCGCCCTCGCAATTTTCATACAACTCATAATCCCTAAACCCTAAGCCCTAAGCCACCAAACCGCAAACTCTTGAGGAGCCCGAAAAGCAAAACCAAGAGGCATCGCGTCTCCATACTCGGAGGATACCATGATATTGGGACTCATGAAGTAAGGTTATAAGTAGCTTGACGGGGTTATAAGTACTTTTAATTATACAGTATAGTTGTCTCATTCATAGCCTGGCTACTTAGTCCCACGATCCTTCAAGCAAGGGAAACCCACAAGCCAATTAGAACCCTTTGAAAAGAAGCCTCAAAGGACAAGCAGCCCTTCAAACTGCGCGTTTGTTTCCTAAATCTACATCCTCATTAGTTAAACTCTAACTGATGCCTGCCTAAACTCTTCCCAAAAACTAGGCTTTAGGGTTAGAGGACCTCAGCCTCAAACCCCAAACCGCGATGGCGGGGATCTGCCGCAACCCCGGCAGCGATACTAAGGCAGTGCAACAAGAAAGACCCCCTACTTGGAGGAACCTGATTAAGAACCATTGGGCCTTTATTAGGATTCCTTATATGAATCCGACTATTTTGGTGTTATAGACCCAGGGTTTCTTAATCAGGTTCCTACATGTGCTCGAAAGCTGCATTCGGGGTTATTGGGTTTAGAGTTCAGGGTTTAGGGGTTCTATGGATGACCCTGACATCTTACTTCGTGAACCTCTACCCTCTTCGTTGGCACCTGTAACGGGTTAGGGTTTAGGGTGTAGGGCCCGGTAGTACAAAACATCTTCCGAAGAGCAACCCTCAACCCCAAAACGCAAAAAGCAAGGCCGCGCACCGTCTCGCGAACGACTCCGGGAACGACCCCGAGGCATTCTGCCGACCTCGGCATTAAGCGAAGTAGTGGTGATAGGGCATCAGTCAACAAGCCTAAACGCTGAAGATGGGGTGTTGAGAGTTTGGGCTTGGAGTTTCATGGTACTTACAAGTGGGTGTAGACGTCCCTAGTATCTGTTAAAAATACATTGTAGCAGTTAGCCAACTTAAAGCCCCTTGTAACTACCCACGAACCTCCAAGTAGCTAAAGCCCTATGGCCATATATCCAAGCCAAATCTATACCTCCTTTAGAACCATTATAAAAATATGGTTTTCAATATTCGCTTGGGGATTTATAAGAACAAAAATAGCCCTACACCCCAAACCCAAAACTCTAAACCCTAAACTCTAAACCCTAAACAAAGAAAAAACAATTCCTAAGGAGACTATTAGAACTATAATAAATTATATGAGCAAAAAATGAAAAATAATTCCTAAGGAGACTTTAAAAAATCATGAGTCCCAGGCCCCGAGCCCAAAACCTACGCCCAACCCTCAAACCGACACCCAAGCCCGAATAGAAACCACTTGGGTTTAGGGTTTAGGGTTTAGGGGTTTCGGGTTTAGGGATTAGGGGTTTAGGGTTTAGAGGTTTAGGGTTTAGAGTTTAGGGGTTTAGGGTTTATGGAGCTATTACAGGAAACTTCTACAGTAGAAGCCAAAAAGTTGGAAACCCCACAGCCTCAATCCTTAAGAGTAAGGTATAGGGAATCCCAGCACTATTTGGCCTTAATCCGGTTTCCAACTTTCTGGGGTTTACTGTAGCCTGGTTTAGGGTTTAGGGAGTATGGGACTTAGTACAGTCACCTTTGAAGTACCTTAGTTCGGGGGTATAGGTATTTTGAAACGATTGCGACCTATTATGTATGACCCTAGTTACGACTTGGAGGGTCGGGGGACTTGGTAAGTAGGTAGTAAGTACACTTATAAGTACCCTAATTTAAGTCCCCAAAATAACCAGTTTCTATGTCCCCCGACCCTCCAAGCAGGGTTCTACAGCCCACTAAGCTTTAGGAGTGGCGGCTCTTTGGTTGAGGAGCTTTGGTTTTTTTGGGGCTTTGGCCCAGAGTTTCCCAAAACCCCCTTAATTAAGGAATATACCTTTCATATTCGGGTTCATGTTAGGGTTCCTATCCTTAACCTTAACCTACCAAAACCTACTTTTTCGTAGGGTCCCCAAAAATTCCATATCAGGCTTAATAATAAGAACCTACAAAGGGTTCGCCCAAGCACCTGCCAGAATCTCCATCGTTCCCACGAGTTATTTGGAGGGGGGGTCCCGAAATTGGTCAACACTTCACGTCCACGCGTGACACCACCAAAAGCGCCTCACAGAATACGGCGTATGTGCCCAGATAGTGATGCAGCACCAGTGATCACCAAGTGGGCAACAAGCAAAAGAACAAATGTGTTGACCAAAAACACCAATCACGAAAGCAGTTGACCTCGAATTTGCCTGCTGGCGTCACACCACAAAAACTCTTCCTCAGGGCGCAACAAACGCCGCGCGCCTGGACGACTTCAAATTGGCTTATTATCGCCGTGAAGACAGGACCAGGACTGATTTGTGCAACGGAGGTACAGGATCTGCTTGGAGAATGGCGGGCGGGGCCCGAGACACCACGGATTGTGGTGGCAAGAACAGGACTCCGCACATTCGTAGACCAAGGCAGTGTCACACCACCATGCCCGCAGGGAGACCTCAAATAGACAATGAAAGGCGGAGATCTGCCCACAAGCTTGAGGCTTAGGGGCTTAGGGTTTATGGTTTAGGGTGGGGAAAAGGGAACAAACATCCGCAGCTGTCCAACATCGCCTTGTTTCAAGGGGCGGGATTAGAGACACTAAACCGTACTTGTTACCCCAAACCCTACAAGCATCGCGGGCTATGGAACCTCGGTATATTTAACCCCCAAAGCAACAAGCGTTTGGAACCTGTGTAAAACCCTAAAACCTAAACTCTAAACCTAACCTCTACTTGGAGGCCTAGGGGACTTAGTAAGTCGGTTATAAGTATGGTTATAACTGGGTAACTCCGCTTAGGGTACTTCTAACTCCACTTATAACCTACTTACTAAGTCCCCTGGGCCGCTAGGTAGAAAGCCCGATAAAGGGAATGCCAAGCTCGCAGCGGTTCCCTTATATCTTGTGTCTGACAGAATGATCCGGCCTGCGCAGAAGGGTTCAACAGGGTTTCGGTGTTTAGGGTCAAGGGGTACTGTGAGGTCCATGGGTAGTTATAAGTGGGGTTATGAGTATGGTCACTAATTATAGTTATAATCTATAGCAGTGGACTTACAACCCCACTTATAACGACCCACGAACCTCCAAGCAAGGAGTACAGCTTTAGGCGTTTATGGTTAAGGGGTTGAAGGTATAGTTTTCAGGATGCTCTAGGCTTTGGGCATTTACTGAACCCGAAAGCGCCTAAACCCTTGAAAAGTCGTCGGGTTTAGGGTTGAGGCTTTCGGGTGCTTTAGGGTTTCTGTACCCGAAAGCCTAAACCTTGGAAAGTAATCTAGAACGGAAGCAAGCCGCGATCGATCATCATTTCGATCGCTCTACCTCACGAGGGAGTTTCCGAAAATAGGAGACCCTAATGTAGCACCCGAAATAGTAGGACCCTTATTGTAAGGACAACCATATAAGGTACCCCTACCCAAAGGCCCCAAAGTAGTTCCTTTTTGGGGTTCATATATAGAATGCTATGAGGTAACCCCAAAAAGGAACTACTATGGGGCCTCTCAGTAGTTCCTGAGTAGCCCCTTTCTACCAAGGGGAGCCTTCTTTCTAAAATATTCGGTTTTCATAAGAAGATCCAAAAAGAAAAGGGCCCAAGGGTACTATTCGGGAACCTAGCCTTAGACCCATGGGGGCCACATCATGGACGCCTGAGTCGGTAGAAAAAGGGTCTAGGGTGTAGGGTTCCTTAGGCAGGACATGGTCGTAGAATGACAAAGTGCACTGTGTTAGTGCAATAGGGACTATAGAAGATGTTGCAATTAATTATTGCAACCTTATATGTGACTCGGGGCTTGTGGTCTGAAGGAATACAGTTTTACTGGCCGAGTTTGGAAGCTTTAGGGGGGCGTCAAGTTTTTGGAGTTTACGGGTTTAAGGGTTGGCTATGACGTGGGATCTGTGAGCATGGAAGACATGATTTCAGTCTGCTTCTCTGAAGGTTAAAATTAATTTTGATTGTTGCATGAGTTGTTTTTGACCTCTAGCTTAGAGCTTAGGTCTACATGTTCAGAGCTTGCGGTGGCGCGGTAGGGTCATATACTGGACCCGATGTTTCGTTTGCATACTCTTGCTTCCCAAGGAAGAAAAATGTTTAGCGGCTACATTCATACATACTGCCATACTCATCGCAAGAACAAGGTAAGAACAAAGTAGAGTGTTGGAGAACTGGGCCATTTTGCTCGTGTGCATGTTGGCAATTCGCGTGTTTGTGGCAAAGCCACACAAAGGAACCTTGGTGGGCAGCAGCGAACCCTGTAGGGATCAGACCATGCATGCCACCTACGGGCCTTCAAACTTGCTGTTCACCTGCCTCGCCGGTTCGATGCCGTAAGGTCCAAAGTCTTTGGCGGGCTGTAAGCCCCTAAGACCCAAAATGGAAACATCGTTATTGATAACCTCTTGAGCTCATTCTAGAAGAGACACGAAACAGAAGCTTCTTATGGAGAACTCGGGTTGCAAGGTTTATCCGAAGGGTCCAAGTATCTAAATATCATGTACTCCAAAATAGTAACCTGCATAACTACTATCCTAAACCCGAGCACCTAATTCTTGTGGTCCTATGGACCCTTGGGGTTAGGGCTGTAGGGTTCTCGGTTTCAGGGTTTGGGGAGAAGCGGACTTCGGCCTAAGGGTCGTATGATTTGGATTTCTGGATGTAGGGTTTATGGGCTCAGGGTTTAGGGTTTAGGATTTTTTGGCTTAGGGTTGAGGTTTAGGGCTTGGGGTGTGCAATGGGTTCGGCTACCCTCGGGGTCCGGAGTGATTTGCATGCCAAGCAGGTGGACAGGAATGGAACTGCTTTCTTTTGCTGGCTGTTGTTGAAAAAGCCTTTACATAGTTTGCCAGCTGCCGTACCTGAAGGATCGGCGGACTTCGTCACCACGGTTGTAAATAAGGGAACGGTAGGCATCAATACTTGTAACACCAATTAATGTACTTCTAACCTTACCTAAATGATCCCCCAAGTACTGTTCAGACTGCAAAGACGCTATGGAGTGCTCCCGTTGCTGGGCGAGGTCATGTAGAGACGCGCCCTGCAGATACCACCATCATGAGACCCAAGTTCAATAAAGCGTTTAAAGTTTAGGGTTACTCTTTTCTTCAATACCGGGCCCGCAACATACAAAAAACAAAAGCACATACATGTACATACATATATATATATATATAAATACATATATATATATATATATATACACACATGTATACATATGAATGAATGTATATTTATATATATATATATATATGTATATATATATATATATATCTGGCCAAAAAGCGTAAAGTGGTCCCATTGCTCTACGTCAAATTCAACGATCTGAAGACCCGAAGAGTCTCCAAAACAGAGTTTCTCCTCCCAAGGTTGGATTTCAGGTTCATGGGCGGTTTAGGGTTTAGGATTCAAGGTTTAGGGTAGTTATACATGCGGCCATGGCTCCCTAATATGGGTTATATTTAATTGTAGCTTCCCTACTTATAGCCCCACTTTTTACTACCCATGAACCTCCTAGTAGTGTCGGTGCTGGCTTCCCTGGCTCAAAATTGCCAGCATAGGGTATTGCTTCTGGATTAGGCAGTTCTGTTGCATGCAACAGGGCACTCTGCTTGCCGCTGCCTCTTCGCTGTGAGGCCATGGAAAACAAGCGGCCGATTGAACGAAATAGCAATCCTAAACCCAAGCGAAGTGTTGTCGTAGCTAGAAGTAAAAGCTGTCAGTATCTTAGCTGTCGACCCAAAACGTTGACCCCAGCACATGGCTTTTGTACGAAAAAGCACGAAAAAGCTCTTCTGGGCGCTGGAGCCGCTGGCCGGCATCAGTTTGCTGTACAGACGGAAAGGAGAGGCCTCACGCCAATCCTAGACTGATGCTTGCAAGAAATTTCCGTTGAAATTGGAGGGGTTTCCAGAACGAGAAAGAAGTTCATCCTTATTTGGAGGTTCATGGGCGGTTATACGTGGGTAAAAGTTCCCTATACTGCATGAGTTGTTGTAGCTCTAGTTATCCTACCTCTAACCCCACTTGTAACGACCCATGAAGCTCCAACCTAAGCCCTATAGTTGCACTTATAGAAGCCCTATGGATTCCTTTAAAGGGGCCCGTAAAGGAACCCTTAACAATTACCCATGAACCTCCGAGTACGGAAGCTTATTACCACGGGCAGGAAGGTCACAGGACGGATCATGGGGTTTAGAGCTTAGGATAAGAGGGTTTAGGGTTTAGAGCTTAGGATCAAAGGCTTTAGGGTTTAGAGCTTAGGATCAGAGGGTTCAGGGTTTAGAGCTTAGGATCAGAGGATTTAGAGCTTAGAGCTTAGGATCAGAAGGCGTAATAGGGGCCTCAATAATTACCAACACTATTTCGGGGGGCCCTCATTACAATTATAGTACAATTGGTCGCCAAACCCAATTCTAATTATTCATGCTGCTGCATTACCAAGATGAGGTGCCTGATCGATGGTTGGGCGGAGTGAAGACAGCTGGTATGCTTCCTGTTCGTACCCCTCAATGCTGTGCATGGTCATCTTCACCAGCAGACCGCCATCACGACAGCCATCACCGGCATCATCATCACCATCACCACTCCGGCCTCAAAACCACAAAAGGAACAGCCACATCGAGATACTACTGATGGACAAAATCCATTACCCATTATGAAAAAAATATCCAGCGTTCCCATAGTTTAGAGTCCTTAGGGTCATGCAGGATTTTGTCCATCAGCAGTAGTACGATGAGCCACTGACATTAGGACCGACACTCCGTGCAGCAGCGTTGAGTTCAAGAGCCATGGACGAATGGAGTCTTAGACCTTCTGAGTGAATTGAGGGCCTCTGACATTAAAGATGCAAGGACACCACTTACAGTGAACCCCAAAAAGTTGGAAACCGGATCAAGGCCAAATAATGCTGGGGCCCCTTATACATTACTCTTCTGGGTTGAGGATATTGGATTTCCAACTTTTTGGCTTATACTGTAATACAAAGGCCTTAATAATCAGAATAAGGCTTTTGGGGCCCATCATACTGTAATTATAATCAGGAATCCCCCACAATAGTATAGGTAATGATTTAAGCTTCTACAGTAGGCGATTCAGGGAAACCCCGGACCCGGTGTGCCAGGTCGGCCACGAGGCACGACGAATATATAGACTATAGACCAAATGACTTGTCACCGCGCTCTTCCGACTGCAAAACTTCCACAAGATGCCAGGGAAACACAAAGCTTAAGTTGCGAAGTAGATGATTCACGTTCAAACGAACCCAGAATGCCTGCAGATTTGGGATTGACAAAGCGCGGAAAGAGAGGTTAGATTGTGGCCTAAACCCTACCTGTGGCCCAACAGGGGAACTACCTCTAGAAACCATAATACGGAACCCTAAACATGTAGGTCTTTTCGGCTACAAGTAAACTCTAAAACCTGAGACCCTCAAAACCTAAACCCTATAACCCTAAACCCTAAGCCCTATAACCCTAAACCCTAAACCCTACGCAACCCTAAATCCTAAACCCGAAAACCCTAAACCCTTATATGGTCAGGCGTCTGGCGTTTTCCCAGTGTGCGGAAAGGGGTCGGGGGCCGTGCCGTTGGAGCTGCCACTGGATGGTGGGGTGGTGCTGGCGGCCAGGGCTCACGCGCAAGCCCTTCGCAAGCAAGCCGTAAACCCTATAACGCAGCGCGTGCCCCTGTTTTGAGCAACATTAACTTGTACTTAAAACGCTACACCCAACCCTAAACCCCACCTAATTGCAGGCTCTAAGCCTAAAGCAGGCCGCAAATTCTCTCTAAGCCCTTGTCGACTCGAAGCCTTATATTATACCTTGTAGCCGTAGACCCAAAACTCAAAAGCTTAAGCTAAACCCCAAACCCCACAACCACCCCACAGGGGGAAGAGGGAGGAACCCCACACCCCTATATCCGGACTTGACCTTTGGGGGGGGAGGGGGGGCTGCGGAGCGCGACCATAAAGGATCCCGAGCTCTCGGTTCACCGCCCCCCCCCCCGCCCCCCCCCCAATGGCATCCCCCCCCCCACGCTCCCCAAGCCGAATCTGTGTGTCCACACAAAAGCTCACACGCCAAACAGACCCACGCAGTAAACCCAAACCGCACCACACCACATGAGAACCAGCCTAAGCAGACCCACCGAACCACACCACACCACAGGAGGGTGAAGCAACCCACAACCACAACGCAGGAAACCCAAACCACACCACACCACAGGGGGGAGTGGGGTAACCAGCCTAAGCAGACCCACTCCCGAACCAGGGCGAGCAGGAACCATTGGGGGGCGGAAGGGGGGGGGCCGGCCGAACCGGGACCACATACGATCCGGTTCGGCCGTTCCCCCCCCCCCCCTCCCCCCCCCACAATGGTTCCTCCGCATCCCCCCTGTGGTGTGGTGTGGTGTGGTGGTGGGTTGCTTCCCCCTCCCTGTGGTGTGGTGTGGCGTGGGCGGGGGTGGGTCTGGTTGGGGTGGTTCCCCCCTTCCCCCCTGTGGAATGGTGTGCCCCTGCGGTTTTAGGTTTGTAGGTTTGCTTTGGGTGTTTGGTATACTCATCCCTATGATGATAATAATGATGATGATGGGGACGATGATCACCATCATCATTAACTCAAGCATCTTAATGTTTGATTGGTTTGTCGTCGGGTGTCTTCTGCCCACGTGCCTGGTACTGATTATCGCTTTGTTGATCGTAGGGCCACTATCTTCGTGGCAGTTGTCGCTTTGGGGGCAATTGCCAAAAGGTTGCAATCGGCCAACTGGCAAAGGGATCGGGCCTGTCAGGGAACGCAGTCCTCGTGACAGTTGGCGGCTTTGGCGGCCTCACACGGATCCGGCGTCTTTGGGGCGCGATCCTCGTGACAGATGACGGTTTTGGGGCCCGCATGTGCAAAAAGTGTGCGCAGCCACACAGATTCGGCTTGGGAGTGGGGGTGGGGGGGGGGATACCATTGGGGGGGGGGGGGGGGGGGGGGGTCGGCGAACCAAGAACCGGGATCATATATAAGCCTAAACGCCCTAAACCCTAAACCGTGGGACCCTCAAAATTGGCGTTTTGTCTGATCCGAAAGGCCCGAAACCCGCAGAGCCCAATAGCTCTTAAGTAAGGTTTAGGGTTTAGGGTTTAGGGGATAATAGGGTTTAGGGTTTATGGGGTTTAGGGGTTTAGGGTTTAGGGGGTGGAATATGCCTTAAAGTATAGCTTGGGCCTCCTTAAAGGGATCTAGAAGGTTATTATAGGGGAATTAAAGAATGTGCCTGTAAGTATAATAAGATCCCTAATATTGTTTAAGGAATATTCCTTAATTAAGGAATATTGGAGTCTATGAGAACCCAAACAGAAACATGGGTTTAGGGTTCGGAGACTGAGGGCTTAAGGGTTTAGGATGCTTTAGGGTTTAGGGCGAGTGCCCAATTAAGGAGGACCTCAATGATTCAAGTGTGTTCCACATAAGTTGGAGCATTACCTCGATCGGGATTTCACCGGATACGATGTCCCTATCACTATATACCGGGTCAAAAAAGAAGATGCTACGATTTCCCTTTAAATTAAGGAAAAGCAAATTCTGTCAGACGCCGCGACAGACCCAGTCACGGCATCGGAGGGTGTGGGTGATTAGATTTTGGCGGCTTGGGAGGAATACAAGGACTGGGTTCTTATGGTATTAATTTCTTTAACCCTCGGAATAAAATTGGTACATACCTTAAACCAACTGGGTTTAATAGTTTGGGGTTTGGATAAACTAAATACTAAGCAGTGAAGGATCCGGACAGCAAGCGGAAGAGTGGACGATGAACGGCGAAACCATTCTTCAAAAACGGCCTGCAGCGAGTTGTGAAGTCCGTGCTCACTGAAAACCCCAGGGCTCACCAGGCGTCAAAGACAAGAAGATTAAACCCGAACTAGGGTTTCGGGCTTGATACTTAAAAGCCGGAATAACAGTAGGATAGTAGCTTTTGACCGGTCCGCAAAGAGCCGATGTCAGGGTTCATACTGAGACACCATTACGAAGATGTAGGCTTTGGCAGGTCTGGGCAACTCACTCAGAACCCTTATTCGCAAAGCTTCAGTTTCAGGTCTGTTTGCAAATCCACTATACCATCCAGGGAGCCTTAAGTCCATGACACACCCACTCCCACTGCCCCCAAACCTCCAATGCTGCCAAACGTAAACCCTAATCCTAGACCCTCTAAGCCCCAAAAAACTCACAAACTGCTACGCCTTTAGATCCCTAATCAACGCTGAACTTTCGGGTCTAGGGTGAAGCCTTTTTAAGGGTCTAGGGTGAGGCCTTTTTAAGGGTCTAGGGCGACGCCTTTTGAGGCCCTGGAAGCGTGAAGCTCCGGTGCCGAGTGGGAAAGTAAAAAGTGAATAAAGTCGGCGCCGCACGGTGGACTCACTGCTCGCCCTGTGGCAGCTGCTCTTAGGTCCGGGACTACTTAAAGGATCATGGGACTTAGTAAGTAGGTTATAATTGGGGTTATAAGTCCCCTAAGTGGGGTTATCCTAATTATAACCTACTTATAACCTTACTTACTAAGTCCCATGATCCTCTCAGTAGGGGTTCTACAAAAACCCTTGAAGGAACCCTTTTAGCCCCACTTTCTGGGGTTTACTGTTTAAGCTCGAAGCCTACCTTTGGTTAGTAGGGAATGGAAGGATGGCAGTAATAGTAGCTATACTTGTACCCCATTCCTCCATTCCCTACTAATCAAAGGCAAGTCTTAGGTCCGGACTACGGGGTTCCTTCAAGGGTTTCTTTCAGGGTCCCTTTAGGGATTTAGGGTTTAAGGCCTTCTTGGAGGTGTTTATCAGGGCTTAGGGATTTAGGGTTAAGGGTTTAGTTGGAGGTTCATAGGTAGTTGTAAACGGAGTTATAGGTAGGATAACTATACTTTTAACCCATATGCGAGGACGTTTAACTCCGCCTATTTATAACTACCCATGAACCTGCAAGTAGGCTATTTCCTGTATAGGGTCTTAGTTGATTGTGCTGCCTTATTGTCTGTCTAGCTGTCACTATGACTGTCATTATCGGAACTCATATTGTCATCACTGTTTGTTCCTAATAATTCCGGCCAGCTAAACGATCAAATGTAAACTGAGCTGGGCTTCATATGGCAGGGGCGATGACTCCGGGAAACCAGAGAGGGTGAGCAGTTGAAAAAAGAACCTGCTCTTCGACTCCAATGCATACCGCAAAAATGCGGGATTTCTGTGGCTTCGCAATTTCTGCGGCGATCTGTGACAGAAACTTGCAGCAAAACCACTGGTCGCTATGGTGTCAGTATTCAGTATGTAACATAGATTCGGGACGATTTGGGTGCCCCTAGGTACACCGTTTAGGGTTTCCGGGTCAACCCCGAAGAGCCCAATTCCTCTCAATTACGGAATAAACCTTAAATCAGAATATCAGGGCCCCTATACTTCAAGGTATATTCCTTTACCCCGGGCATCAACATAGCCCAAAAGCCTTATATATATATATATATATATATACTTATCTATTTATTTATATTTATACATATATATATATATATATATATATATAGTATGGTCTTTGGGCCCAAAAAGCCTTAATCTATGAGTCCTTAGAGAAATTGAGGCGTATTGGGCTCTCTGGGACTCTTGTCTTTGGGCCAGGTCAGTTGTGTACCACACTTCCACAAGAAACCCTGAAGTGAATAGGTTCGGTTTAGGGCTTAGGGTCACTATTGGATTCACATGCAGCATCCCCAAACTCCCTCTTAGTTGCTGAGTTCATAAGCCCCCAAACATGCACACTTTTGGTTTCATAGAGGGTAATATTCTCCCCAAAAATGTAAAGTGTATCTACTGAGCTATAAGCAAATTCCCTTAAGCCCTAAATCCCCAGCTCTAGGACATCCTACGGGGCTCAATCCTGAGGCTCTCGGAACGCGAAATTCAACTCGAGAATGACCAGACGTTCCTATCCTGCAGCACAGCTTCTTCTCATCCATCTTGCTTGTGATCAGACTCGAACCGTTGTGGTGCCGATAGAAAACTCCGACAGACGGTGGATCAAGGGCCGCATCAACAGCTTGAAGAGATCATTCATCATTCCTTCGATGTACCACTGATCCATCACTCCAACCATCATACCATCATTTCTCATCCTACAGCAGTTGCAGAGCAGCTGCACATTGACATCATGAGTGTCTCATTCGGTCCACTCAGACGATCAATTCGCTCCGGCTCGACTCAGCTCGAGCCACATATTAAGGGTTTAGGGTTTAGGGCTTAGGGGTTCTCACAACGTCACCATTGGCCGATGCATTACGGTACAGGCTCCGGACAGCAAAGCATGTCACCAGCAAATGTCCAACCGTTCATGGTAGGCTCTAGGAACAACATCCTGAACCCTACACCCAAAGAATTGAACCCTAAACCCTAAACCCTTATCCAGGCCGAAGCCTCCAAAAGCGCCACGGATCCTGAACCCTACACCCAAAGCCTTGAACCCTAAACCCTTATCCAGGCCGAAGCCTCCAAAAGCGCCACAGATTGCCAGCAAGTGGTAGGGAATCTTCCCACTTTCACAGGATGGTAAAGAC
Organism: Symbiodinium sp. CCMP2592; assembly: GCA_905221615.1. NCBI lineage: Eukaryota > Dinophyceae > Suessiales > Symbiodiniaceae > Symbiodinium > Symbiodinium sp. CCMP2592. The sequence continues at coordinate 796,426 of CAJNDT010002446.1, forward strand.
CCGGGTCTTCCACGATCCTTCAATTCAGGAATATACCTTAAACTATGATAGAATCCCTGATAACGGTTTAGGATTTAGGGTTTAGTGTTCTGATATGGTTTAAGGTATATTCCTAAATTGATGGATTTTGGAAGATCTGGGTGCACCCTGCTCTAAATGGCCGTCGCTTAGCATGGCCCCACCTCAAGGGGTCTGGCGACAAACTCATAGCCCGATGTTTAGGGATTACGGTTTAGGGTACTTGCGCTTCGAGACTTTGTCCTGACCGACAACTATTTGGGGTTGTTGTTGTTGTTGTTGGTAAGCACAAAGACTGGAGCCCCATTCGATTTGTTTAAAAGGAAGCCACGGGGCGCGCCCCTGCGGGGCGCGCCCCCCGGAGGTTGTGCGGGGGAGGGGGGGGGGGGTAAAACAACATGACGGGGTTCCTGTTTTTGTCTCTACCTAATGTACAGACAAAAAGCAGATATATGGGTTGACGGGGCTGCAGTTTTTGTTTGTACCTTGGTGTTGTTGTTGTTGTTGTTGTTGTTCTTGTTGTTGTTGTTGTTGTTAACCTCTTCGTCATGTCTCAAAAACACTGTTTGAAAGTATTTGAAACCTTCTGCCTCTTGTTATTTGTGGCCTTGGTGCTCTGGTGTTCCTTACTGCTTTCCTACAAGCACTGAAACTCGTGTTCTCACTGTCAACAGGCTCCCTAACTGTCACAGCGGCTTGCAACACTCGACAGGGAAGAAAGGAGCAATTAGACTACAGGTGGTAGGACGGTACGAACACATCGCAAATACCGTGCAAAAAACACCGGTGCAGCTAGGAAGACATGCTTAGCCCGCCGCACCTTCATCGTCCTTTTCATGGTCAACGTGATCGTCTTCGTCACATTATTAGACGAAACAGAACCAACAGGACCACAGTCGCCACCGCCATACTCACTCTCCTTACCAACATGCTCACCTTCATCCAAAAGGGTTATCTTCGTCATCACCCCGGAAAGGAGTGACTAAGTATTGCTGGAGCAAAGCCCAATGCCTAAAATCAGCGAGCCCTTGGGCAAAACCCCAAACCCTCAAGGAAGTGATTAGTTCGCGAAGGCCCAGCACCCGAATTGGTTGGACTGTTGACAAACCCTGAAAGGAGTAAGTTAATCCCGAAAGCCCATAGCCCCAGAGCTTCAAGCAGTGGCTGTAAGCCGGAAAGCCCAAACCCCAAGATCGTAGAAAATTGGCAGGGCCTGCATGTGGGCAACCAGGGGTCTCTGCCCGTACTACTACTACCACTACTACTACTGCTACTGCTACTACTACTAAATACTGCTAGTGCCACTACCACTACTACTACTGCTGCTGCTGCTGCTACTACTACTACTGCTACTACTTTTGCCGTTGCTGCGTCTGCTGCGTCAGCTGCTGGTCCTGCTACTACTCTTGCTACTAGTGCTCCTACTTCTGCCGCTAACCCTAAACCCCAAACAAGGATCCCGCAAAGGATCCCTAAAAGGAGACTTAGCCTTAGGAGGGTCTCAAGGAGCCCTTTAGGATCCCTGCTTCAGTAAGGATTCTCTCTCAGTAGGAATACAAAAGGGCTCCCGTTTTGGTATTGGGTAACTTTGTAAGGAACCCAGGACTACGAAAGGGAATAAGAGTACTACGGTTGATGATATAAGTCCTGCATTACCCATAATAAGGAATATTACCATAATTCCCATAGTGTAAGGTCCTTAAGGTAATGCAGGATTTATATCAACAGTAGTTGATGCTTCAGTAAGGATTCTCAGTGCTAAACCCTAAACCCCTAAACCCTAAACCCTAAACCCCTAAACCCTAAATCAGTGCTTCTCCCTGCTCGTCACCAGGCCCATGGGCTCGTGATGCAAAAGTCTACTTGGAGGTTCATGGGTAGTTATAGTTAGGTTGGGTCTAGGAAGTTCGTATAGTTCCTTTCAGGGGCCCTCTAAAGGGGTCTATAGGGATTCTATACGGGTATAGGGTTTAGGGTTTACTTGGAAGTTCATGTAAAGTTACAAGTGGGGTCGTAAGTAGGGTAAGTATATAGTTATAGCCCACATAAGCGGACTTATAACCTATATCTACCCATGAACCTCTAAGTGCAAACGCCAGGGGCAGGCTTTCAAAAAGCTTCAGGTGGCCGCCTATTGTCTTGGTAAATCCGGGTTCTGGAGGTTTAGGGTTTTCAGGCTTGCGGAGTTTGGGTCTGGGGAGTTTAGGGTTTACCTTAACCCGGGATAACCTACCTTTTTGGGGACTTATATACGGAGAACCATAACAGGGAACGCTAAAAAGGTAGGTTATTCAGGCTTAAGGTAGGGTTTAGGGTTTAGGGGAGTTTTGTAGGTCTAGATCTTGGGATTTATGGTTCGGGCTTGTGAAATTGAATCTGGGAGCGACGGTTTTGGGTTTAGGGAGTTTTGCGTAACCGGCTTCCCCTGATCCTCTAAGTAGACCCTAAACCCTAAACCCTATAGATCCCTTTAAGGAGCCCTATAGATCCGGCTTTGAAGATGTCAGGTTTGGGAGCTTGTTTCAAGGGCTTGTGGATTAAGGGTGTTGGGGCTTGGAGCTTGGGGTTAAAATTGCTGACGGCTTTTACAACCATGGCTGCTGCTGCCGCTGCATTGGGATTGGCACTGCACACACAACTTGCATTTATGTACATGCATACACACATGCATGCATGCATGCATACGTATATATATATATATATGTATGTATGTATACTCACATCTGTTTTTAGCGTGAAAGGATCTGCCCACAGGCAAAAAGTCTAAATATGATGGACCCCATTTGCGTAGATGCATTCGCAATTTTGACTGCAAGCGATGCTGAGAAAGTTTGACACCAGATTCAAAGGTGTCTTGCAAGGCCACCTGCCCCACATGCCCATCTCTGCCATCTCCCTCAATGAACAAAAAGCGAGCGAGGATGTTTTGGGCACTCACAACTGACATTCGATAATCCGTCCTGCCCGACGCACTGTGCGTCGAGCGAACGCCTGCAAACATTGCCATGGTCAAGCACAAAAAAACCCTAAACCCCCAAGCCCTAAACCGCTAAACCCTATACCCTAAACCCTAAATCCCCAAACCCTAAGCCCCCAAACCATAAACGCCTAAACCCCTAACTTATCCTGAGAACGAAAAGCGCGCAAGTTGAATCATGCGAAGCGCTCCCGGTGCCCCTCGGAGCCCTTTCCTCAGGGATACTAGGGTGCCCAGTAACCTAGGGTTTAGGGCTTTAGGGTTTAGCGTTCAGGATTTAGAAACCTTGGGCCTGTACAAGGGTTGCTCCCTTTTTGGTATCGGGCAACTGTATAAGGGACTTGGGACTACAAAAAGGGAAAAAGGGCTCACTGAGAGGCCTAGGGTAAGGGTTATTTTTGTATGTTGATGTCGATTTCGATATGTTGGCTAAGGCTTAGGGGGTTTGTTAAAGTTTTATGTTTTTGTATGTTGATGTCGATTTCGATATGTTGGCTAAGGCTTAGGGGCTTTGTTAGGGTGTGAGGTTTTTGGTCTGTTTCCAGGCGTTTGCTTTGGAAAGGGTGTAGTTTGGACTAGCAATACATTCCGTAGTTACCAGAACTAGACTTTGTAGACGTAATGGTATGATTAGCGGCTGAGGCTGCTTTATTTTCAGAGTCTACGCGTCGAAGCCAATCCCTAACTAGTGAACCACCATTTTCAGAGCCCCGGTCTCTGAACATCTGCATTCTGCTTCCCATGGAGCTGTGCACATCCGCTCTCAACTTGGCGAGTAGTGCTGGGTGCTCGGAAGATGTAAATAACTATAGACACAACTATACACGCTAAGGATAAATATGCACATCTCGGAAGCGAGGGGCCCCAACGTAGTTCCTGGTTTGGGGTCCATATATATATATATATATATATATATATAATCCTACAAGGTGGGGCCTTTGGGTAGAGGGTTGCGCCGTCCAGATCCCAAACCTCACCTGAACTCCAAACCTCAAAGCCCAGGCCCGACCCGTTTAGGCCCTAAGTCCAAAGCGCCGAACCTAGCCTAAAACTTAGCTAACACCCTAACCCCTATATAGATCCCTGTGGATCCTTGAAAGGAACGCTTAATCATTAAGGCCCCTATACTACCTTCAACCGAAGATCTTATTATAGGGACTCTGTAGGCACTGCACCCATACAGTAAGAGTCTATAGTCGGGCTACTATTAGGGTCCTAGTATGTCTATACTATGATTACTACTCAACTATTACTGAGTGGGGGGGAATTTCCAACCTAAGCCCGTCAAGAGTCGTAATGCAGGGGCCCTGCCACAAGATGGTCTTGAGGGCAAACCTATATTGTTTAGCTACACATTGGAAAACCGACTGGCACCTTTACAAAGACTGTGCCTAGGATTTAGGGTAGGTAATGCCCCCGTGGTTAACTGCAGGTGTTGGATCCTGAGGCAATGGATTAGTTCGGCCTCTCGATGTCACAGACTCGAAACCCCACAATAAGGACATCCTCAAGGCCCAAGCCTTACAAGCGCTAACATAACATAGGGTTCTGGTCCCTGTAATTCTACTGGTATCAGGATTCAGAGGTTCATATTAAGGCTCTGTTTGTTGGTTAAAGGCTCTAGGGTCTATGGTTAATCACTCAGCACCAAACACCTGATTCATCTTTGTTGCCCTATGACAAGCTATGGCTATAACTGACAACAGAGTGGAAGCGGCAAGTTGGTAAAGACGTCACAACTTGTTTAGGGACTACAGGGTTAAGGTTTAGGGTTTAGGGCTCGCGATGGTCAACAGAGGCAAACCAAGCATAGTCAGCGTCGCTGGAAGCTCTGTACTGTGAAAGCAGGGCAAAACTGTGCTGTAACCGTTGATGATATAGATCCTTCATTACCCACAATAAGGAAAATACCATAACTCACATATATAGTTTGGGGGTTCTTAAGGTAATGCAGGATTTGTATCATGAACAGAATCAACTGTAGGTATCTTCGTCAAGAAAATGGGTAGGCAAAGAGCAAACTAAACGCAACAACGTGACACGCGCTTTTCCTGGCTTCCGGGCATCAGCAACATTCCCAGCTGGATGAATGTGCAGAAATTAAAGACTATGCTGCCCAACTTCCGCTTAAGCTGCACTCCGGCCTTTCATAGGGGTGTGACCGTAGCTTTGCGTATGGTGCGGCTCCTTCGGGTACGTAGTTGAGCCCCTGTGGAAATGCGTGGATCCAGGTAGACCTGCATCCTAAGGCGTGCTGCAAATTTTGGAACATTGAAAGCCCCAAACCGCTTATGAAAGACTAGAGCCACGTCTACTTGAACCCTACTTGAAGGTCCATGGGTAGTTATACGTGGTGTTATAAGCAGGGTATTTTTCCCTATATATATATATATATATATGTATATATATATGTATATATGTGTACATATATATATATTATATGTACACATATATATATATATATACACTCATATTAGGGGACTCATAACCCCACTTATAACTACCCATGAACCTCCAAGTATGCCCTGAGCCATGTTAGCAACCAGAGATCCTAAGAGCCAAAAGGTCGGAAAGCCTAAACGACGGAACCCGAGTCCCTCAAACGGTCTCAATCCCTCTGGATAGGGCCCCAAAAAAGCACCTAAGCAAAAACCTAGGATAGGGATATCCCATATAAACCCTCTCAAAAGGAAGCCCAACAAGGTAAAATGCTTCTGCTTATGTGCTTCCCTAACTGGATTTGCCTTAGGGATTAGTGAAGTGAAGAGCAGGGTCGAAGTCTGCAGGCCAACCGAGCTGCTTTAGGCTTTAGGGTGTAACGGTTTAGGGCTTAAGGTTTTGGGCTTACGATTTTGGGTTTTCTTTGCAACAGATCCTAACGATACTACAAGGCACCCCACAAAGGGGGTAGGGTATGGCCGTCTGGGTATCCAAGTAAAAACAAGATGGGGTCATATATGCAGCCGTCCTACCAGCAATTCGTTAACTTTGACGAGATGTCGATTTCAACAGTCCCCGAAATTACTCAAAACTAGGGCTCTGTATTAAACAGTAAGGGAAGTAAACAACTATCCCAAATCGATACCTAGTTAAGCATGATGAGTGCTTGGAGCTGGTGCAGCATGGGTGGCCTTTTCTGCTGACGCGGACTCATGCCGTGAAAAGGTCAGCGGGTTTGAAGCCATCCTCCTGCCGCAGAGGGCGTAGGTTTTAGAGTTTAGGGTTTCGATTTGGATGGTTAGGTAGGGGCCTTAGGAACTAGACTGGGGTTTAGGGCCCATTACACTATGTTTATATAACGAGGAACCCCCAGAATAGCATTGGAAATTATTAAGGCCCCTAGAGTAAGGTTTAAGGCTTTGAGTTGGACGGTGGCCTGCAGGGTTTTCCTGACATCTCAGGGGAATTGCGTGAAGTCTGCCTGGAGGTTCATGGGTAGTTATTCTAAGTGGGTTTTAAGTAGGGTAACTATAGTTATAACCCCTATTAGGGGACTTAGAACTCCACTTGTAACTTCCCATGAACCTCCAAGTATCCCCGAGTATGAGGGTCTGATTCTGACAAGCGACGCCCGATATGCTTACTTGTCCAGTAATTATCACAACGAGACTAAAAGCTGACTGTTTACTACGAAGAGGTTATAGTGCCCAATAGTGCCCGAACAAATTTAAAGGTTCCCTACTCTACTATGAAGTATACAGGGGCGGACATCGAGCACAAACGTACTCATTAAGTTTGAAGGCCGGAAGAGGCAAATCTTATGCCCCTGAGGTTCACTCGCAGTAAGGAGAGGGCCGTGTGATTGACCATATGTATGGATGTGGCAGTATGTGGGCTTGTGTTCCTCGCGAGAGCGAGGACTCGCAACAAATCATCAGTATATCGGGAATTGTTGGCATAGGGCCTACACACAGCTTAGCGTCCAAAGCTGGTGCTTGGACAGCCACTTGAGTGTTCACACGGTACTTATCCGCGATCCGTCGCCAAAGCAAAGGAGTTTAACCCTCTCCAAGCGGATGCGCCGCCTGCCCAAGATTAATGGCTGCAGACGGCTGGCCACACATGAAGGTGTCACAGACACCTTCCGCCACACCAAGCCGAGCATCAACCTCGAACATCGAAGCGAAATTCTTCAGTTCAGCTGGGCAGGTACCGGCAAACGCGACTTGAGTTTGCCGACGGTTGGTTGTATCGCCAGACGCTCCCGATCCAATTTCAACCCAGGCGTTTTGGAGGCTTCATTGCGCATCTATCCAGACCTTCCAAAATCCCTTAAGGAATATACCTTAAATCGGGAATACTCGTACCCGGATCTTCCAAGATATCTTGATTCAGGGAACTACTTCTATTTAAGAGCAGGATCCTGAATACTACTAGTAGGGTTTAGGGTTTAGGGGTTGAAGGAACATCCCTTGTGAAAGTCAGCGCATGCTTTCAGTGAACCTGCACCCACCACCCGGCCGCAACAACCTTCAAAAACCGTGAAAACATGAGCCTTACGAACCAGTCTAGACCTGCCGCTATAGACCCAATGATCGAACCAAAAGAAGTCGAAAACCGACGAAAAGTCCAACGCCTTACAAACCCGTGTAGATGACTTCTGCAAGTCCGGGACAAATTAAACCCCGATTCCTGATTGGAAGGAAAACACCGCTGTGAATGTCTCTCCCGAATCCGTGTTGCCAACCCTCAACATTTAAAACCAATTAGTGAAAGGCTTGTGAATGAGGGCTCCCGGGGTCTGTGCAACTTTTGCGGTTTAGCTTTGGTTTAGGGCTAAGGGTCAGATGCTGAGAGGGCTTGGTCATGAGAGTACACGCTGCAAGTACATGCTGCAACTGTGTCGTGGGCCAGTCATGGGGTGTCAACGAAGGGATCTCTGGTCGCCACAAGTGTAATCTGCCTACAGCCAGACGTCGAGGGTGACCTGCTGCAAGATCCTTCTGATAATGAGGGGCCCTTAAACACTATTCGGGTGCATGCAGGCTCCAGTGTTGTCTGCAACTTCTGAAGGGAAGGACCCAAACCGAACCCTGAATCCAAAACACTCAACCTCTCCTTTAAACCCTAAACCCCTAAGCACGCCTGCGTGGAAGAGTGCATCAAGACTACCAGCGGAACATCCCGAACGGTTACCTCAAGCACAGGCGCAGCAAGCCCAAGTCAGGGGACTTGGCAAGTTAGCAAGTAGACTTATAAGTACCCTAAAAGGGACCCTAATTGGGGTTATGGTACTTATACGTCCCTAAAATATCCAGTTGCTAAGTCCCCGGACCCTCCAAGTAAGGTAGAAGCCGGAAAGTTGGAACATTAGTATCATTGTGCCCTTAAAGTAAAGTTCAGGGGATCCCAGCATGAATCATCAAACATCGATGTTCCAACTTTCTGGGGTTCACGATATATGGTAGAAGGTAGGGCCTAAGTAGGGTTTGTATGGGTATGTATCCCCCATACCCTAAACCCTGAGCCCTAACCCATATCCCTAAACAAACATAGGTACTTAGGACACTCTGGTACTGGGGCTTGGGATGGTTCTGGGTGGCGGCCGCAAAGCAAACAGTACCCCTCAAATAAGGAACACTTTAGGACCGGGCTTCTGTCTGTTATTGTTGTTATTGTTATGGTTTTTATGATTGTTGATATTGCTAATAACCGTGTTACTAATATTATTCCTGTGATTAGACTAACTGCTATCATCATTACTATCACTGCTACTAATTTTAGCTACATGGGTTCCTAGACCCTAGGCTCGTTAGGGCTCGAGCTTAACGTTTCACGGAAGGCTCAAAGGGTCTTTTTGTTCAGGATTCAGAGAACTTGGGTTCGGGGATGGTTTGGGGTGCTCCATTGTGTTCCTAAGACGCAGGTTCAGAAGGGGGCTTCTGAAGATTTCAGTCTCGTTGAGGGGAAAGATGGTTCAAGAGTAGCGGTTTAGGGTATAGGGTTTAGGACTCAGGCTTTCGCCATAGGGCGTTCTATGCTTTTCTGCTCACGAATTAAGGTTGCGGCAGCGGCAGCATAGAATGGAGCAGTTAATTGCACCCGAGCCAAGTAAGCTCATAGTAGTCCGCTGTCAAGGTTTGTTTCCAAGAGGGCTAAAAGCCTCAATGAATGACACAAATCCTCAACCCTGAACTTAAACCCTAAAACTGTAAACCTTAAACCAAGATGTGAACTACATGGGTGCCTTTTGCATCGTCCAGGTCTTGCTGATAAGCTCGCCCGTCTTGCATCGAAGAGGAGACGTGATGGTTTCGTTGGCACCTGAAGGGCGCGGGGCATTTGGGGTTCCTTTCAAGGTTCTTCTAAGGGGTCCTTTGAAGGTTCTCCAGAGTTTTAGGCTTTAGGGTTTACTTGCAGGTTCCTGGGTAGTTTCTTGGGGACTTATGACCATGTTTATTACTACCCATGAAGCTCCGTTTAAGGGTTTGACATGGTGACCTTGGCCCTACTGTAAACCCTCAAGCCTACAACCGAGAAATCCGTTTACACCTACACATACCTGAGCCCATCTGAACCCCAAAATAAAAGCTCGGAAGCTTGCAGATAGCTCCAAACTGAAAGAGCCCAATACCCCCGAAACTACGGAACGCCCTGAACAGCCCATAAATACTCACATTGTTTTATGAGCAGTCCCTTTACTGGACTGAACGAACATTCCTACCTATGGACCTGCCTACTGTGATACAAGGAAGGATACTTCTCTCAAGGGGCCCTTCCAAAAGCCGAGGAGACGAATGCCTCAAAAACGATATGGGAGTTTCCGAGAATTAGGGGTACCTTATTTTGGGGTCCTTATAATAAGGATCCTAATATTTAGGGTACTATTTTAGGGTCCCCTATTTTCGGAAACTGCCATATAGCTTTAGGCTCCACATGGGTGGTGGTCAAAATTACTGTCCCTCCTGCGGTACCCTAACTAAAAGGTGCCGAATTACAAGAGGGACCCACAAGGGACCATGATTTTGACAACCACCCACATGGATGAGACCGTTTGCATCAAGTGGGGTTTAGGCTTGAGAGACTTAAGGCATAAGAATCTCAAGACTTTTGGTCCAAAGCTTTGGTAAACAGTGGATACAGCGTACAGCGGCTGTTGGAGTAGCAGCAGCAGTGACATAGCCGGAGTAGCATTATCTTCAGCATGTGCGATAATAGCAGTAGTAGTCGTAGTCGTGGTGGTGGTGGTAGTAGTAGTAGTAGTACTAGTAATCGTCGTCGTCGTTGTCGTAGTATGCAAACCCACAACCTCCTAAACCCTCTTAGAGTTTGGGCTGTAGTTACTGTAGGGTTTAGGGTATCCTAAGCCCGAGCCCGAAAGACCTGAACCGCCCAGACTTAGACACCACAATCCCTCAACTTTCCTTAACCCCTAAGCTCCAAACCCTTGATGCCAAACACTAGAAAATATAGCGGTCTAAATAGTTACCTATGCTATCTTGGGGGTTCCTAAATGTGATTGTAAGTATAATGGGCCCCAAAACAGTATCAGCGCCTTCCTGCGCAACCCGGTTGAAATGGCAGTCAAGCGCAAATTCTGCCAAAGTGTCCTTGCGCGAGAGGCTTGGGTCGAGTTCTTCATCACCCGTCTAATGTGCATGTAAAGGGTGGAGGTCACATCAATGCACGAGGACAGTGTGATATGTACAGACCTTCTGGGATGCAAAAATTCTGATGGACGTACATGTGTATCTACACACACACACGCACACACACACACACACATACATGCAAGCCTTTTCAATCGTGTACACACACACACACCCACACGCACGCCTCGGCACACGTATTGCGTGACAGACTTGGTTGTGCGTGTCTAGGACCAGTGCATGTATGCATACATGCATATGTATATATATACACATACATATACACATACATATACATATACATATACATATACACATACATATACATATACATATACATATACATATATATATATATAACTATATCATATGCATGCACATATGACGACATATGCATCCTCAAAATGCAGATGTAACCCGGATTCAGCTCCTTGCCAGGTCACATCAGATCTGCATGTCTATTCATCCCCGCTTCTGGTGTCGGCACCACATCCGAATGTGTACACATAGCAATCTCTCTCCCGCTCTCTCTCTCTCTCTCTCTCTATATATATATATATGTATACACATAATTACATATATGTATATATATACATACTTGACTGTTCATGTTATGTATATATATATATATATATACACAGGTTGAACAGATATGTAAATATACAGCCTTATTTATATATGTGTGTAAACCGATACATACGTACATACATACGTGCAAATGCACACATGACGCATCATGTGCGGGAGTATCATGCAGCTGCGCCTGCCTTATCACACGTGTGTGTGTGAGTGTGCTACCGTTTCTTTGCAATTGGAAACCATGCCATATTCGATTCTGTGCCCTAAGCCTTTCATTCGGTATAATGTATTGGTACATGCTCTTGTGTCAGGCGAAAACCAATCTTGATCGTTGTGGCAGGCCTTCGTGTCCTTGACTCAAGGCTTTAGGGGTTTAGAGTTTAGAGGTTTAGGGGTTTGGAGGCTAAGGGCTTTAAAGTTTAGTCTTCAGGACGAGCACACATCCTGCTGCATCGTTAACAAGACACGCGTTGCCTTTTGTTGTACATCTGCGTCTGTCGCTAAGGAGTCGTTGTATGTATATGCGTGCATATCTACCCATCAGTGACAAAAAACCCTATACTCAGGTACCTAGACCACAGAGCCTACGTTCATATATATATATATATATACATATATACACATCTTAATATAAATATAATGTACATGAGCTCTATGTTACTACCTACGGTTACAGCTTCAAAGGCAAGTGTTGTGACTGTAGTGTCTAGCATGTGCACGTGCAGTACAATACGATGTAATTGCAGCTCCAACTGCAATGCACACAATGTTTTGTCATTGCGAGCACGCGCGGTAGCATTGCTTTGTGCGTTGTACTGGGGTCTCTAATGCTGTCTACAGAGATGTCCACTAGTCATGATCCGTCCTGATTCTGGTGCATCGCGTATTGACACTGCAGCACTGGATGTTCTCCGACGGCTTGAACGAAAGTAAGAGTAAAGTACTACAATACACTGCGAAACTACCCTTCATGATATAGCGCAACTCCATCTCGTATGTTCTTTTGCTCTTCTACCTTGTAAGCGTTTACCAGACAAGTATATTATGTGCAAACTAAGAATAGCGGTATGGGTTCCGTATGCCTCATAAGTCTCTAGCGCGTTTCTGCGGTGATATGCGTTTCATGTTCTTCGGTTGATATGTATTGCGAGTAGTCAATAGCTAGTATCGAATAACGTGCTTTGCATTCGTACATCCTTGCTGGCTTAGACGTTTTTGCATGTTCTTGCATACCCAATGTAAATCCTAAACTCACTGAGCCCAAAAGCCCACACTCTAAACCCCAAACCAAAACCCCTAACCCCTAGCCCTAAACCGTAAACCCTAACCCCTAAACCCTAAACCCTAACCCCTAAACCCTAAACCCTAAACCCTAAAACCCCTAAGCCCTAAACCCGAAACCTAAACCCCAAACTCCAAACCTAAACCCTAAGCCCTCCATACGTCGGCCCAGCAGCTTCCGCCAAAAGGCGGAGGACCGGCTTCCCACAAAGCTCCTTGCAAACATCATGCATACTACAGGGGCCAACAAAAAATTCCTGAGCCCTTTAAAGGCCGGGATCCTTAAAGAGGGATGTATAATATGGTTTTATAGTAATATAGGGGTCCTGAAAAAAGACCTACAAAGGTTAATATAAGGGTTTAATATAGGGGCCTTCATAATTGAAATGTGGTTCCTTTTTAAAGGGGTCTGTAGGGGCTACTATACTGGTACTATGATTCAGGGGCCTTTATAATTAGAAGAGGTTTTGGGGCCTATTACACTGTACTTAGAATAAAGAACCCCCAAAATAGTCTTGATAATTATTTGAGCCCCTAAACCCTAAACCCTAAACCCTAAACCCTAAACCCTAAACCCTAAACCCTAAACCGCCTATGCGACCCAAAACCCTCGAAAACCCCCTAGGGTTCCCCGGGTGACTTGGGGGTTGAAATTTTAGGTCTTACGGCTTTGGGTGTGGAGTTTAGGGACGGTTTAGGGTTTAGGGTTTAGGGTTTAGGGTTTAGGGTTTAGGGTTTAGGGTTTAGGGTTTAGGTCGGGTTTAAGGTGTAGGGTTTAGGGTTTGGCTAGGTTTTAGTATTCAATGTCTGGGGGTTCCTATCAGAAGCTGCCCTTTTGGGTAGGGCCATGATCTTGATTCGGATTTCCATTGAAACCCCACAACGAAGCAGCTGAATGTTCGCGGTAGATTAAATGTTTGATTTCGACTTGCGTAAACCCCAGGCCCTGTATATGCCCTAAGCCCCACACCTTATGCCATGGCCGAAAGCTTGGGCCTAAACACCACAAACCCTCAAGTAGAGCTTTTGTTCAAGGTCTATGGTTGAGGAAGAGGCCCTGATGTAGAACCCTGAATTTTTTTATGGCACTTGAACTCACATAGGGTACCACTTGCTTTTGCAAGAAGCACACAAGCCCGCGAAGCTGTACTCCTCAGGGCTCCGTTAAGGTCTCCTTTTAGAGGTTTTGCGATTACGGGTTCTACAGTCTCGGATCTGTGGCTTATCGCTCTAAGGTTTAGGGTTCGAACCTGAGCGATAAACTTGAAAGGCCTCGGGTCACAGAAACTTACTTGCTGAGTTCATAAGCCCCCACAAAGTGTACACTTTTAGCTTTATAGTGGGCAATATGATCCCCAAAAGTGTAAAGCGTGTCCACTCAGCTACCAAGGAAAATTATAGCACTGATTGAGACTCCTGCTTTCGCTTTACACCCAGACCTTCCAAAATCCCTTAATTAAGGAATATACCTTAAATCATAGCAGGGATCCTACTATAATTTAAGGTATATTCCTTAACTAAGGGATTTTGGAAGGTCTGGGTACAGCTGCTCAGGGCCCCTAAACCCTGAAACCCTAAAACCCTGCACAAATCCTAAACCCCTGCGAATTACGCCGAAACACGAAAACTTCAAATACCACCCCTGAATAAACAGGAGTTTCCAAAAATAGGGGGGACCCTGTTATAGTACCCTAAATAGTAACCCTTATTAGAAGGATCCCCAAAAAAGGTATCCCTAATTTTCGCAAACTCCCAAATCCCAAACTCTAAACCCGAAGCCCGATCTCCCCTTGAACAGATCGTGGGCCTGCTTGTTATAGCCGAACTCCTCTTCGAAGCCGCTTGAAATCCTGCAGCGAAGCGCGAGAAAATAATTTAGGAGTTTAGGTGCTTTATGGGTTGAAAGCTTAACTCTTGGGGGCTTTGGGTGTTAAAGCTTTTTGGGTGTTGAGAGCTTACCCCAAGGGTCCATGTACCCATATAGAGATACATGGGCCCCAATGTACCTATATAGGGACTACATTAAGGTCAATGTTATACTATATGAGTACATGGACCCTTAGGGTTAGGTTTTTTGGGGCTTCAGGGGTGTTTAGGGTGAGGGGATGGGAGTTTCCAGGAGGTGGTACACTTAGGAACCAGAGGCTGGCTTGACGAGGGCGGTTGCCCAGTGGAGTGCGCAGGCAAGCAAACAAGGGCCCGAGTAACTCAATATCGGAACCAGTAACCTAAGGTAGGGGCCTGCATGGGTGGTTGTCAAAATTATGGTCCCTTTTGGGGTACCCTAAATATTAGGTGCAGTACTACACTAAGGACCCAAGGGACCCTAATTTTGACAGCCACACACATAGTTACCAATACTATTTTTTGGGGGGGCCTACGGTTTGGTTGTAGGGTTTAGGTTGGATACTGCCCCCACTCAGTAACAGTTGGATAATATTCATAATACGGACCTTAATAGCAGCCCTATTATAGACTGTTACTGTATGGGGGCAGTATCCAAGGTTTAGGGTTAAGGTTCAGGGTTTAGGAATACTATTTTTGGGGCCGTTTGCAGACCAAGCAGCCCTCCACCCGAAGCCTCACAGCCTGAACACCCCAAAATCCTCAAACCGCAATATAGGGTTTTTAGGGTTTTTAATAACTGCCTAGACTATTTTGGGGGTTCCTTATTATGATTGTGGTATAATATACCCCCAAACCCTATTCTCATTATTGGCGCCCCTATAGTATAGTACCCTTCTAGCAGCCCCTTGAGACTCCTGTAAAGAGGGACCCCATTCTAATTATTAAGCCCCATATATTAGAAGCTGCCCCCACGCTGTAGCAGTGGTATAGTAGGAAAATAGTAGGGCCCTACTATAATCCTTATAGTCACTATTACAGGGTGGGGGCAGCTTCTAACCCATATATGAGTCCCTCAACACCTGAACCCCAAACACCGCGCCCTAAGACACGTGCTCTTCCAGCTCTTGCTCGACAGGGCGACAAGTTGCTTCAACAATCTTTTGCTATGTAATATTGGGGCCTTGATAATTATAATATTATAATTTTCTACTATAGTTATAGTAGGAACCCCCCCCAAAAAAGTGTATTGGTTTTTACATAGGCCCCTATATTATTAGAAGCCTTGATAATTAGAATAGGGTTGATCAACCTCACTGCATAGGCACTTTATGATGTACACCAAAGCCCTGTTCTAATGATTCAGGCCCTCATATGATGTTCTTGGCTTCAGGATTCGGCGAATGCAAAGTCGAGTTCTAAACCCCGAACCGGCATCTCTAATCGGAAGAACACCGTTTGGGGCTGGGGGTTGAGGTACTAAGGGGGCATCTACGCTTAGTTGTACATCACACAGTGTGAAACTCACATTTACTACGATCCTCCTTGGGCAGGGCAGGAACCCATAGGAAGGGAATGCTGGGCTTCAGTTTCAGCACTTACAGCAAGTTCTCGACGAAAGTAAAGTACTAAACCATGCTCACGTGCTTGGCCAGGGTCATTTGAAACTCGCCGTACTCGCCACTTTCGTTGAGAAAAGAAGCCGCGACGGCATAAGGACAGTTGGAGATGTTTTGTCGGACATGCTCAAGCACTTCTCCTGGTCAGCAATGCAGCTACCGCAGGAGTGGGAAACGATGGGAGAAACAATTTTCCCTAGTGGCCCTGGTAAGATTAGAACAGCATGACATATCCCTAAGCTTCATGCTAATTCTTCAGGCGCCTATATCCTATATCACAACAGATCTAGAACCGCGCAGCGTAGGTTTTGTTTTGCCAAAAACGCTCTATACCCTGGGCGTAAAAAGTACTTGGGGGCCAACGTATATCTAGTTGGGTCCATGGACGCTTAGGGAAGGGTGTACCGGGAGAATTACAAAAACACCACGGTTGGTTGGGTGCTGCTGTGGGTCCCGGTGAGGAACGAAAATGGGACCCGCGAGTGAACCCCAGAAAGTCAGGAATGATTAAGGCCGGGATTCCCTCGACTTCACCTTAGGGCATCGGGATATGGATGCTCCAACTACATGGCTGTACAGAAATACCAAACTCTTTCTAAATTCTCAGAAGAAACCCAAACAGGAAACAGGATCCCGGGCATTGACCCAGTCCGATAGCGAGATCCATTCACATGGGCTGCTAAATCTATACCCCCCTTAGAACCATCATCAACATAATATTCAAAATAGTCTCTTGGGTGTTGTATGAACAAAACATAACAAATAATTCCTACAGAGACTATATTCAATGGTTGCGGGTGACGGTTTGGGTCTAAGCGGCTTTGGGCTCGGGATGCACTCCACGCAACGGCAACCACTCTTACCCAGACCTTCCAAGATCCCTTAATTAAGGATTATACCTTAAATCATACTAGGGATCCTACTATAATTTAAGGTATATTCCTTAATTAAGGGATTTTGGAAGGTCTGGGCTCTTAGAACAACGGCAGAAGCGACATGAACTTTTGCGGTTGAGGGTTTAGGGTTTTTGCACGGCAAATGACAAAGAGTATCAATTGGACACAATGTATATATATATGTATATATATATATATGTATAGGGAGAGAGAGAGACCCACCGTGACATATCTAGAAACCCGAGCCAAACTCAAACAAATGGTGTAATGGTGTATAGAACACAATTACCACCCACACAGCAACCTTGTTTGGGGGTTCTACCTCGACTATAAATGTCGCCGAGGGTCGCTCGGCAACATCATGCTCCACATCCTCTGCGAAATCAGGGTGTCAGCTGCGAGTTCCGGATTTCGGTTACGGTTCAGGAGTTGGGTTTGGGGTTAAGGGTTTCGGGTTTGAGCTTGGGGTGTCGAGCCTGGGATTTACGGACAAGTATTGCCGCTGCGACGTATTGTTGCTGTCATGCAGACACTGAGTACCACGAAGACAGCGGTTTCCATGAATCATGAATCACCTGTGTTAATGCTGCTAACGACGCACTCGTTCCGGACCTTCCGCAAAACAGCTCCGATTGAAAGCACGGCCACAGGAAACTGAGGAGGATACAACCGCATCAGAACAAGAGTAAAGCCTCGAAACTGAGGATCGCATGGCGTATGGCAGTAGTCCATAGGTTGTCGTAGTTGCAGCCGTAGCAACGGCAATACAAAACTGAGCCATCTGCAGCCATGGCAACGACAACAACAGTAAGGAACATCAACAAAACCAAGGGCAGCGACCGCATACCACTGGTAACGATGATCACAGTATGCATTCACAACCACACAGCTACTGACGCCCGTGGAGTTTTTAGTAGCAGGAGTGTTGACAGCAAATACCAACAACTGTCAGAAGACGCTGAAGCAGGATAAGCAACGTGAGTAATCAACATGATGGCGATGATGAGCGTAATGGTAATGATAGTTACGGAGAGAAATACGCTGATGATGGCAAACGCAAATCTGGCATGCATATCCAGGCACTGCGAGGTCTGTGTCGATGCCCATGTCCTTCTATGACAGGCAGGCGGTCCGACTCCGATTCTGGGATGTTAAACTCCAGAGCCAAAAACCCTAAGCCCTGACGCCTGTAGCCTAAACCCCACAAAGAATCGGAGCCAACCATCTGCTTCTGGCTTGCTTTCCTTGAGTGCAGAACCCCTCCAGGTGAAAGCTTAAAGCTGTGCCTGAACACAAGTGTAACGCATGATGCATGAATAAACCCCCTCTAAATAATGGGCTTGATACTGGAATCCCTATCATAATTCACTTTCAGGAAACGGGGGTGTTGTTCAGGGGTCTGCATGACATAGAATCGCCGGACATATGTTCTGAAACGGCAACATCAAGGATATGGAGAAATCCACGATGGAGAGCTGTTGAAGCCCCTATGCTGAAGAGCTGCATCTGTAAAAGTGCTTTACACAGATATGCTACAAGGCTTCCCCCTGTTGTTACATTACAGGACTTCGTTGTTCCGGATATCGAACCCAAACGGTCCATGCGTACCGCCATTCTGGAAGTAGCAACATATACGAAATACACATAGTTTATACATTTTTGCTTACATCTACATATGTATTATCTATGTATATATATATATATGTATATGTACATATATATATATACATATATATATTCATTCATTCGTTCTACCTATAAAAATGTGGAGTCTCTTTGGAACTGAAGATTTAGGTGTTCAGCCCAGGAGCTACAGCTCTCCATGCTTCCCGAAGCTCCAGCCCTCAAACCCTACTTACTTGCTGAGTTCATAAGCCCCCACAGCGGTTTAGGATTTAGGGTTTAGGGTATTATTATCCCAAAACGTGTGCTGAGTTGATAATAAGGGTCTAAGGCTTAGGGTCCTCAGGGTTCCTTTAAAGGGCTCTTATAAAGGGTCTACAAGGGGTTACTATAAGTATAAGGGCTACTATACCCTTACTTGCTGAGTTCATAAGCCCCCACAAAGTGTACACTTTTAGTTTTATAGTGGGTAATATGATCCAAAAAAGTGAAAAACATATCCACTCAGCTACAAAGCCTAAACACCTCAGCGCGTCTAGACAACGTATTTTGGTACCCTAAGGGTCCAAGCACTCCCTATTATAGGACTTTGGGTCCATATCGGTTTCGGGTGCGAAAAACCATAAACAAGGACTACTTGGACCTTCCAGGGGTAACCCTTAAAGGAGCCCTTATAGTGATCCCGAAAGGAGCCCTTATAGTAATTCTTGTAGGAAGCGATACAGCACGGTTCCTCTGAGTCCAGGTCGGAGAACTCGCAAAGGCTTGCGGAGTCCTTTGCTCAACACAAGATGAGTTGCACACGGTTGTTTGTATCTCTCGCCTTAAACAAACTATAAGGCCGAAAAGATTAAAGTTTTCCCATTAGCTATCCCAGTTAAGGGTTTGTTGGAGAGCTCTTGTTGAGGCTTTTTTTCGGGTTCTTCTGAAAGGTTCTGTGAGGTTTCCTTCAAATTGCAAAGTTCAGGGCTTTGGAAGCTTTAAGGTTTAGGGTTTAGGGCACTTTATGGAGGGACACTCAGGCAATCTTTCCACAAAGAGATCATCAGAGAATTATCCGCGCATGGGGTCGTCATAACTCTTGAGTTAAGCCTTCAGGCTGAGGGTGCAGGTCCTCGGGCTTTTGGGTGTATCACTTTAGGGTTTATTAGGATGTCCTTAAGGGGGGGTGGTCCAAGGGGGGTAGGTAACCTAGTAATCCCCATTCTTCCCCAATACTCCCTAAGCTTCCCTAAGGTTCCCCAAAGCTCCCTAGTACCCTCCCCCCTTGAACCACCCCCCCTTAAGGATCCTATAAGTTTAGGGTTTTTGGGGTTTAAGGCCCTACTTGGCTTAGGCGCCCGAAGCTAGACTTAATAACCAGATGGGTGGTTGTCAAAACTAGGGGTCCCTTTTGGGATCCCTGTTATAATACGGCACCTAGTATTTAGGGTACCCAAAAAAGGGCCATAGTTTTGACAACTACCAATCTAGAGATATAGCTACGGTAGCGGTGCGAAAACAAAATTTTGCAGCTGCAACTTAGGCACTTATATCTGACCGATCCTCCAAGTAGCATAGGCAGTTTCGTGGCCTGAATAATCAGAACCGCCCTTTTGTGGACTATCCCACGGTAAACGCAGAATGGAACCCCAAAGATTTGTTTCAAATATTTAGGCCCCTACAGTAGAGGACCTCCGGGAATCGGCCCTTATTCACATCGAGCTGCTTCCTCAGGCTCGTCTGTCTCGCCCGTCCTCGCAACGCATCTTTGCTTCAGGACTGTTGAAGCCTGGGTGTAGGATTTCGGGTTTAAGATGGTTTAGGGCTTGGTGTCTGGTATGTGCCGAGACGTTAAGCAGAGTCCCGCACAACAGCTTTTCAGTACTGTCAGCCGTCAGCATGGTACCGCTGACTCTAGCTAGTTCCCGTGAGTTGCCTTCGAGTGCTCATAAAGCACCACATATACAACCCTGAAGTTGAATTCCAGCCGATGTACCCTAAACCAGACATCCTAAACCGTGGCATAATCCTACATCCCAAAATCCTTGCTGTAAGCAAAACACTGCAAATAAACATCTGCTCCACTTCGAATGCTGAGAGACTGATAGTGCTAAGGGCTGTTCATGGATGAAGGGTTGGGGGTTCAGGGGGTGGTTCTGGGATACTCAGGATTCAGGATTGAGCTTTCAATATGTTCGGCTTCGGGAGCTTGAGTTAGTTTGCCCACAGGGTCCAAGTACTCCCCATTTTACTACTTCAGGGCCTTTTTAGGCATGAAAAACCACAAATAAGGACTACTTGGACCCTTAGGGTTAAGTGGTCTAAAGGGCTTTGGGTTTAAGGGCTTTATGCGCAGGTGCAGGCTTCCTGGTAGTTACAGCACCAGAAGCCGCAAGAATCGCAAGACCAATAGAGTGGGCCAGAGAAATCTTCTCACCGAAGGATTTGATTTCGACTTATACACACCTACTCATCGATCGCGCACCCTAAACCCTAAACCTTGTACACTTTTTGCTGCTGGTCTCAAGTCTAGCCAGTCTGCACCCTAAACCGAAAAAACCCTGAGCCCTGCACCCTGAATCCTACACTCTAAACCCTGTACCCTGCACCCCAAACCCAAATGACTGGAACCCCTTTGCTGGCAGCCCGTGCGCCTGAATCGTGGAAGCGAACAGTCACTGTCAACGTCCTCACAGGTCAGTCGTAAACCCAAGGGTCCATGCACCCAAAAAGTGTTCTTTTAAGGATTCCTTTAAGAGTACCATAAGGGTTCCTTTAAGGGTTCTACAGGGGCTTTGGACCCAAAAACCACAAACCCCCGAAGAGCCTACACCCTAAAACCCTGACTCCCTCAAGCCCCTCTAAATCCTAATCCCTCAACCCCTAAACTATACTGAACTTAGAACCCTAGCAAAAATTATAATATTAGCTGTTTCTTAGGGATTATAATAACCAAAGATTAAAAATTATTTCTAAGTACCCCTAAGTTAAGTAAACCCCAAAGCCCTTAAACCTATACCGGGGATCTCTCCCGGTAACGGGCTAGATAATGGGTATTTCATAGCTATATTGAGGTGATACACATAGGGGTCCTTCTTAAGGGTCCCTCCTTGTACTCTCGGATAAGCCCTAAACCCCTAAACCTTGAACATTATAGATCCCTTATAGGAACCCTTCAAAGGAACCCTAAATGGATCCCTTTAGAGGAATCCCTAAACCCCTAAACCTTAAAGCCCTAAAGGCGACTGATGGGGACCCCTAAAAACACATAAGCAATAAGCATTTTATTGTGATATATAAGTACCTTATTGGGCTTCATTATATAAGGGGATTTGTAGGATATCCCTATCCTTATTTTGCTTTGTTGGGGCGCTAACTACGGCCCAGAGTGAATATGGGAAACGGTACGCGAGAACAGCTGGGAAGAAGTCTGGAAGCTGCTTGAAGGAAAGCGGCAAGTCTATATAAGTGGGGCTTACGGTTTTAAGTTGTTTTTTTTGGGGGGTTAGGATTTAGGGTTGACCTTGCACTACTTACTGTAAATGCTCGCGCGAGGACGGTGCTTCTTCAATGTTCGAGTGCTCGCTGGCTTGTCCGCGCCTGTTACCTGCTTGCATGAGTGCATGTTGTTTTCACATGAGCGAGTCTCCAATTCCGTTGGTTGCCCGCACCTCGGACGAGCACGCGTTTGCTTTTTTTTATCCAACCCCAAACACTGAAAACCTCCACGACGAATCTTATGCCTGAAACAACGCGTTGACTATGCATGCTCGCACGTGGAGGGAGCTTCCAAAATCGTTGAGTGCTGGCTGGCGCATGTGCCCGAGCAGCAGAGCGGTGCAGGTGAGACCGAGCACGCAGTTGTTTAGTAAGCATGCAACTCGAGCAAGCACGGCTACTTGGAGGTTCATGGGTAGTTGTAAGTAGAGTTCTAAGTCCACTGATTTGGGGACAAGTATAGTTACCCTACTCAAAACCCCATATATAGCTACCCATGAGCCTCCAAGTAGAACCTAAACCCTATACCCCTATAGAATCCCTATAGACCCCTTTAAAGGAACCCTTAAAGAACCCTTATAGCTACCCATGATCCTCCAAGTAGTGACTATAGTGAAAGGTAGTCTGAAAGATGCCTGAAGGTTCAAGCGTTGCTACAGCTGCAGGTAGTTGAAGACACTTCGTGGCAGTCTAGACACAACTGAGGTGCCTACATCCATATTCAGAAGTAACCCTCATGAACCTTTCTATAAAGGATGAATTAGGTGATTTTTATGTTGGGATTAGGGGCGGCCAGGGCCACTGAAACACGAATTAAGAAATGCCTTAGAGCGAGTCTCCTAGAATCCACGAGTGTTTCATTTGGGGATGATACTTCTTCGCATCCGAGGCCAATCTCGAATCGACGCCGGGAGGAAGTCTTCTGCAAGTTATCTTGCTTGCTACTCTTTTCCTTGCTTTGGTTTGTTGCCATCACGAATGTCTTGGGAGGTTGCTATTATTCGCGTGGTTCCAGTTCCTACTCCTTTAACTAATGATAGAACCGTTCTTGTTTTTGTTCCTGCTACTCCTGCTACGACTACTGCTGCTGAATTGATTCAATCCACTGACCTTTTCATGCTATGAGAGCGCTCTTTCCGGTTCTCAGAACCATGTCGGTCGCGGTCTGCATCACTGCTAGAAAACATCGCGAACATACTCTAGGGCCACACTCATCAACATAGGCTGCGGGGGTATGTTTACTACAGCATACTACTAGAATGACTCTATGACCCTAAACCATAAACCCGAAATCCACTACTAGTATGACTCTATGACTACATGAAGGGTCCAAGTACTCCCTATTTTAGTACTTTAGGGCCTTTTTAGGTATCAAAAACCATAAATAAGGACTACTTGGACCCTTACTTGGAGGGTCGGGGGACTTAGTAAGTATATAGTAAGTAGACTTGTACGTACCCTAAAAAGGGACCCTAATTGGGGTTATGGTACTTCTAAGTCCCTAAATTAAGCAGTTACGAAGTCCCCCGACCCTCCAAGTAGGGTAAAGAATCCTTCTCTAACTTGTCAAGACCCCGCCATGCACAACTCCCGTAGCTCATAAGGAATCTTTGGGGGGTCCCTTTAAAGGGATCCTCTAAGAGCTCCTTTGAGGGATCCTATAACGGTTTAGGGTCTAGGATAGTGTACAGTAGGGGGAGGGGGTGGGGGGCCTTGATGCCCCTAATAAAGACCAATGTTTATTTAAAGAAGTATAGTCCCCTGCTTCGGTCCCCCTTACCTACCTAAGGGTCCCTATGATTAGCAGACCACCCGAAATCCTGAACCCTGGGTCCTTCCCGGCTTTCTTGTCCATCATGCTGGTACAGAAATCCTGGGGCTGGGTGACCCTAGAATGGACACTACTTGGAGGGTCAGGGGACCTAGTAACTGGTTATTCTTGGGACTTATAAGTACCATAACCCCAATTAGGGTCCCTTTTAGGGTACTTACAAATCTACTTACTACCTACTTACTAAGTCCCCTAAAGACCCTCCAAGTAGGGTCCAAGAATCCCTATCAAACGCGATGGGGATATGGACCCTATGTCTGTATATGTTCCGTATTCTATGTGGATTCAGGTTTTGGGGTTTGGGCTAATTCCATATTCCCTAAACCACGGAACGAACCCGGTCCTTCGTCCTGAAATGGTAACTTGGGAAAAGAAGGGATCCTGATGTACACTCCAAATTGAAAGGGTCCTCAATTCAAGGGGGGATGTAGGGTTTAGGGTATGCAAGTGGAAGATGAAGTGGTAGTGGTGAAAGGGGAGTGGCAGTAGGTGACGGTAGTGGCGGTGATAGTGATGGTGGTGGTGGTGCTGCTGCTGGTAGCAGCAAGTAGCAGTAGCGGCAGGAGCAGGAGCAGGAGCAACAAGCACTAGCAATACTTCCGAGTAGCAGCAGTAGCAGGTGTCGGTAGGTGGGCAGGTAGGCAGGGAGCAGGTAGTGGGACAGTTTTTCACTGCAAAAACGGGACCCGTAGCAGCAAAAGCAGTTCGCAGGCTTTGAGAGGAGGCTTGTGGGCCCGGCAACCGACAACAACTGTTTGCTCTGTTTGCTCTACCCTAACGCTCCAAGTAGTCCCCATTTATGGTTTTTGATACCTAAAAAGGCCTTAAAGTACTAAAATAGGGAGTACTTGGACCCTCAACAAGGACATATTTATGATGGTTTTTGATACCTCAAAAGGCCCGAAAGTACTACATAGGGGGTACTTGGACCCTCCGGGCTAATTAACGGGGACGGCATTGCGAAGCCCAGGCTCGTCACGGCTTGCAATCCTTTTCCTCGATTTTTAGCCAGAACATCACACGACCAACCCGAACAAAGCCCCCAACCCTGGCCTCCTCCACCCCGAGCCCGAAAACCCTAAACCCGAGGATGCCAAGTAACCTAGGAATAAAACAGGCTCCCTTTTTGGTCTTGGGTATCTCATAACTCAATAAGGAACCTAGGACTACAAAAAGGGAATAAGGGTACTACTGGGCATCCTAGGACACATTCACAAGAACAAGCCCTGCACCCAAACACCCAACCCGAAAACCCAAGATCTTAACCGACAGGGGGCGTGCGCCCGACCGAAGATAGCCGGATAGTAGGGCCTCGGGATCCCGAATGTTTGCGCCGCAAGTTCAAGTTAGGTTTTTCGGGTTTACGGCGCAGGTTTGGGGTTCAATGTCCGCTCTTTAGGTGGATTGAAGCGTGTAAGCTTTCGGGCTTTGCGGACTTAGGAACAGTCGCGTGTAACTACCCAGACCTTCCAAAATCCCTTAATTAAGGAATATACCTTAAATTATAGTAGGATCCCTAATATGATTTAAGGTATATTCCTTAATTAAGGGATTTTGGAAGGTCTGGGTATAATGGAGGTCAGATTCCCGGCTCGCAGGCCTTAGCGTTTGAGCTCGCTTCAGAACCCCATGGTGGTGGAGGTGGGGACCGAGACTCTATAGGGTTTAAGGCTTTAAGGGTTTCGGGTAGAACGGTCTGCCGAAGCCTTTGCTAGATTTTGAATCTCGGTTACAGTTTTGAGGGCTGTAGGGTTCGGGTCGACTTAGGTTTGTTTTGTCTAGACTCAAGAGACGCCCTCAAACCTCAAGTGCACCCATGAAAAACACTTTTCAAGAGGAGTACCTTCGTTTACGAAGCCACAGCAGACTTACTTGCCGAGTTCGCTAGAGTTACCCTTGGGGACTGCGAAGAGATTACACTACTTCTCCTCCTCCTTCTCGTAATACGACTACTCACCTCGTAGGAGAGGGCGAGGAGGCCGGCCGAATTGGCGATGTACCAACTAGCGGGCTGCACCGTTCTAAGGAAGCCCGGGCTGTAAATTGTCTAGGCCTACTGTAGGAATCTGATTGATGAACCAGGTATGCCAGCTCAGCTCCGGCTGCCCGCCTCTGCCCCTCACCCCTACCCCTACCCCTACTCCTACCCCCCCTCTACCTCGTACTCCTACTCCTACTCCAACTCCTACTCCTCCTGCTCCTACTTGTCCTCCTCCTGCTACTTCTATTTCTGCTGGTGGTAGTAGTAGCAGTAGCAGGAGCAGGAGGAAGACTAGGAGTAGGAGTAGAACTTGCGCTCGTCCTCATCCTAGCCCTACTACTCCTCCTGCTGGTACTACTACTGCTACGAGCAGTACAACACAGCACCCGAAAAAGTTTGAAGCACGTCCGGTCATGAGCGCAGTCCCCAGCGAAGGGCGTGAGTGAAAAAGGTTAGAGGTTAAGGTTACCTTCTCTACGACTACAATCGAGATACTAAGCCTCATGGACCTCAAACTTATACCCTGAAACGGGGATCTGTAGGATTCCTTTGAAGGGATCTCTGGGGTTCCTCTAACGGGACTCCCCTAGACCCTCTACATAAGGGGAGATTGTTTTTTGAATAAAAACATATACATCAACACTAAGCGACGACACCTCCAACGAAGAACCCAACGCCGACGCTTTCGGGAATAGTCTTTGAAGGAGTGCTCAGCTTGGTAATTGGCAATTGCTCAAGCTTTTATGCTAGGTCTCAACCACGAGTACTGGCAAACTTGCAGGATACACCGGCTGTGGTCGTTGATGTTAGCTTTCAGTTTCTTTATAGCAGCTCGAAGCTCAAGTTATTAACAAGAAACCCTGCCTACAGGGTCACACCCTTCCCCTTTCTACGAATGCCTAGTTTCATGTTCAGAATCTGTTGTATAGAAAGTAGGTACCCGAAAAAGGGGCAGGGCGCGACCTTCAAGGAGGTATTATGAGGCCAGGATCCAAAGACAGGCTAAAGGTCACTCCCCCTTCGCCTAAACTCGAAATCCTAAACCTAATAAACCTCAATCCCTTAAACCCTTTAAGAGGGATGCTTAGGATTCCTGTCAAGGGGTAAACCCTAAACCCTGCTACCGACTGCACTGCCGGGGCACACGAAGCCGGCCTTGCCAACCATCCTCAAGTTTCGCTTCGCAGGCTTTGAGTTTGGGACTTAAGGGGGTTAGGGTTTAGGGTTTAGTTTAGGGGTTTAGGACTTAATGGGGGTTAGGTTTAGGATTTAGTTTAGGGGTTCAAGGGTTGAGGGGTTCGGTTGCGGCTTAGGTGTTAAGGGTTTTTGGGTTCAGGGGTTTAGGCTTAGGGGCCCTTAATGATTAGAATAGGTCTTTGGCGCCAAACGCGCGTTCGCGCGCGCAGGATCAAGAATCCCAGGAGTAGAAGGATATCCTTATCATCATTATCATCATCATCGTCATCGTCATCATCATCATCATAATCATCATGAGTGTAGCAGCAGCACATCAGCTTCCTGAGGAGTGCAACTCTTGCCACCACGAGGAGTTCGCTCACGGTTCGCTGCTGCATTTGCCAAAGCATGTGGATTCCAGGAAACGGGAGTCTCAGAAACAGCAGGCTTGGTAGAAGACGAAGAAGCTGTTGAGGTCACTGCATTGTCCTCGCACAAGTCAACAATGTCGTGGGAAAGGTCCACAACATCGTTCGTGTAGGCTTGCAGCGCACGTAGCTGCCGCAAACGCCACTGAGGGTCGGCCATCTCTGGAAGGTCCATGGCGAGCACAGCCAGACTAGAAACATGCTCATATGCTGACTGCTGAATGGGCATGGAAAGTGGCCTGTGCCCTAAACCCTGCGTGGGCCGAGGCGTTTGAGGATAGCATTGCATGCGAAGCCCATGAAAGCATGCGCCTGCCGGTGTTTGCAGCTGGCCCCAAAATCTGCGCTGTTGCGCGCGAACGTGGGTTCGGTGGGAATAACAAGGAACCCAAAATGGTATTAGTGATTATTAAGGCCCCTGTATTAAGGCTTCATGGTCTTCTTGATCATCTTGGCCTATTCCGGTGACCTGGAGCCTTCAGTAGGTGTGGAATGCCTTCCTACTCCCAGACCCCCGGGAGGATCCAAAAAGTAGATCCCTTAATGGGGGTTCCTATAAAGTACCCTTAGTAGTATAGGGCCCCAAATTAGGGGATCTACTTTCTAGATCCTCCCGGGGGTCTGGGCTGTTGATGATGTAAACCCTGCACTACGTGAAGGCCCCTAAGCTATGGGAACAATGGTATATTTCTTATCATGGGTAATGCAGGATTTACAACATCAGCCGTAGTTCTGCTTGATGCTGGAGCAAGCCCTGAAGAAACAAAAGTTAAAACTTTCAGAATCCACTACCTTATAAGAACCTCAAAAATTTGGAAAAATGAGCTTACCGCCAATGTGAGCTTACAGCCAATATAAGTCTAAGGAATCCCGACAAAAGAAAAAGGACCCCTAGAGATCCTTTTTAAAGGACCCCTCTTTAAAGAAACCCTTATACTCCCCTTTTAAGGAACCCCTTAAAGCCCTAAACCCTAAACAAACCCTGAAGCCAGAAGCCTCTAGGCCAATAAGTATTCTAGGACACCCAGTAACCTACGAATAAAAAGGCCTCTCTTCTTGGTATTGGGTAACTTTATAAGGAACCTAGGACTACAAAAAGGGAATAAGGGTACTACTGGGCATCCTAAGTAGTTAAAGAAACCTTTAAGTATTTCGGGCTCCGAGGCTACAGGACAAGCTGCTTGTAGAGGGCCGTGTGGCTGCTGACAGTCTTCGATGCCACAAAGCCACACCTCACTTGGAGGGTCGGGGGACTTAGAAACATAATGGGTTCCTTAAGGGCCCCTTTAAAGGGATCTATTGGGATCCTACAAGGGTATAGGGTTTAGGGTTAAGAGTGCTTGGCGGATCGGGGGACTTAGTAACTGGTTATTTTAGGGACTTATAAGTACCATAACCCCAATTAGGGTCCCCTTTAGGGTACTTATAAGTCTACTTATTACCTACTTACTAAGTCCCCCGACCCTCCCTGCTATGGAGCCCTCTGGTATCCTTAGACGGCACTTTGAACCCTTTAAGGGAAACCTGCTACAGAGTTTTTGGTACCCTTAAAAGGCACACTCCAAGCCCTTAAAGGGAATCCTACTACGGAGCCTCTGGTACCCTTAAATGGCACCTGCCCTGACGAACCAAGGCTTTCGAGTTTAGGGTAGTTTAGGGTTTAGGGTTTCGGCTTAGAGTTTGAGGTCTTCAGGGTTTAGGGCTTAGGGCCATAAGGGTCCAAGTAGTCCTTATTTATGGTTCTTGATACCTGAAAGGCCCTAATAGTACTAAAGTAAGGAGTACTTGGATCCTCTGGGCATCACATCAAGCCTAATCTCGAATCCTGAACGCTCAAACTTAACAACGTGACACCCTACATAAACCTTCAGCAATCTGAACTCAAACAGGGTTTGGGGGGATACGCAATTCACTGAAACTCTCTTCAGGAACCCTGACGAACGCTAGTATCGAAGGGGAAAAGGAGGGACCCTTAATAAGGACCCCTAGGTATATACCGGTAATATAGCTATCATATACCCATTATATAGCCCATTATAGGGTAGGGGTCCCCATTAAGGGTCCCTCCTTTTCCCCTTTGATAGTAGCAATTGTTGAACAGGCCCCTGCATAGAGCTCCCGTGGCCGAAACCCTTTGGCGCCAGAGCGCGAGCCCTCAACTTCCAATCCACAGCCATATCAACCATATACGATTATGTGCCCGCAAACAACAAACAAGAAACAGAACAGGTGGCCGTGCAAGGTACTTTGTGTTGCTTTGTATGTTGGTGTGTTGTTCGGTTGCTTTTCTTTGTTTTATATATGTGCGTGTGCGGTGATGTGTGTTTCTCTTCTTGTTTTTCCTTGGCAGACGCAAACAAAAAGCCCATAAAGCACAACTGCGCAATACACAAAACAGAACCCAAAACGAGCCTCAGGGGCGGGCACTGTGGTTTCGAAGGATGCTTGCTTGTTGTTTGCTACGTTGTTGTTTTGTTTTCACTCTTGACCTGATTTACGTGAGTTTTCGTTTTAATATCGCAGTGTTAGCATGATGAGTTGTCTTACATATACCAAACAGCAATACTATTCCTCGCAGTTATATTAATATTCAGTTCAGATCAATATTCAAATTAACATGACCATTAGCATAAGAACTAATCTTAATACGGTTAACAAGAATAACAACCATCAATATACTCATATATGTATATACGTGCAAGGCAGGATAAAGTATGCACATAAGTATATACATATGTATATATAGATATAAACATAATACACATATTACATGCAACATGTGATATAACATTATCGCGACTCTCTGCGTAGTTCTTTTGGTTTAGCGTCTTAGGGTTGAGGGTCTCAGGTCTTGGGGCGTCTAGGCTGATGTCGATCTCGCATAATTACGAATTACAAGAGACTACCAGCAAAGAGACGGGGCCTACCAATCAGGGATCTACCCAGACCTTCCAAAATCCCTTAATTAAGGAATATACCTTAAATTACAGTAGGATCCCTAATATGATTTAAGGTATATTCCTTAATTAAGGGATTTTGGAAGGTCTGGGTGTAGACTCTCTGCTGTAGCTCATATGGTTGAATGATAAAGGGTTTAGGGTTTAGGAGGCTTGACGTGCGGTTTAGGTTATGAGTCTTGGTTTTGGTTTCGGGTTTTAGGTTTACGCCTGTTGGTTTAGGGTTTAGCATAAATTGAGGCATAAACTCTTTGACGCAATAACCAGGACTACCCAGAGACAACAATATCCCTTGATCAAGCAATATTTCGTAAATAATGTTAGGGATCCGATTAATTTAAGGTATATTCCTTAATTTCCTTACAGTAATCTTATAGATCCCCTTAAGGAGCCCTTAAAGGAACCCTTAGATATTCCTTAATTAAGGGGTTTTGGAGTCTCCGACTACGTGGCTTTAGTCAAGACACCCTGCCAAGGCTCACTTGGAAGGGCGGGGGACTTAGTAAGTAGGTAGTAAGTAGAGTTATAAGCACCCTAAATGGAGTTACCCCAATTATAACCCTACTTACTACCTACTTACTAAGTCCCTAAATCCTATAGTGCCCCTATAGACCCCTTTAAAGGAAACCCTTATAATCCCCTTTAAAGGAGCCCCCTACTTACTAAGTCCCCTGCCCTTCCAGGCAAAACCCAAATAGCCGAAGCCCTGGAGGCCCAAAGGCCTCCTTCAGGGTGAAAGTTGAGGGTATACAGTCCTTTTAGGGTTTTCTAGGGTGCCTTTAAGGGTACTTATGAGGGCTCTTTTAAGGGATCTGTAGGGATATGCTTTGAAGTAAAAGCCAGAAAGTTGGAATATCATTATCCTAAACCCTTCATGGTAAATTATAGGGTATCCTACCCTGAAACCATATTCCAACTTTCTGGAGTTCCCTTTAGTTGCGTTTAGGGTTTAGGGATGTTTAGGGTGTAGGGTTTTAAAGTTTAGGGTATAGTTGCATCTTCTACGCGTTCCTTGCATGACTACAGAGTAAATGCATTGCCCTCATAACTATAGTTGGGCGTGTGAGGGGCTCAGTAACGCTCGGTAAAGCTTACTGTAGGATCTTGGGTTTACGGACTGTCCAGTTTCCTGGTGGAACATGTTGCACTATGAAGCGATTTTCATACAAAATATTAGAAAGGCCGCGTTGTCTAAGACTACCCCCCCAACCCGAAACCCTAAGCTCGGGGAAAGGCTTGCAGCGGAGGCACTCTACGGTTTCTGTGAGCATACCCAATGTCAAGCACATGTCGCGAAGAGCTTTGAGCCAAATGTAAAGACTGCGGGAGGCGCCGGAATTTGTAGTATCCTTGGGGGAGGGGGGTCCAAGGGGGGTATATAGCCTAGTGATCCCTAATTCTCCCTAGTACTCCCTTAGGTTCCCTTACAGTCCCCTAAGGATTCCTTATACCCTCCCCCCTTGAACCACCCTCCCTTAAGGATCCTATAAGGAATAGAAACGGCCGGGCTGTAATGCAGGGGCCTTAGTAACTAGAATCGGGTGTTTTGGGGCTTCTTCTTGTAAAGATACTATCATATACCGCCGAACATTTTTCTAAATTAATTTTTACGGCCCTTAAAATATGTTATGATAGACTTCGCATGGGAATTATGCCAAGCTATTGCTTCTGATCATTCGGACCTCCACAGTGCTTGTGAGAAGCATCAGAAGCTACTTCAGCTGTCCCTATTCAGGGTTTAGGGTTTAGGGTTTCCCAACACATTCTTGTTTCACTTGTTTCATGACCTTCTATATACAAGCCTTCATGAACCCAAACCCGCACCAACAAATCAACGTATACTTTAGGCACACCATGCGTGTATTTTGGATCGTGCTACATGCCCTAAACCTTAAACCCCGAAGTAATGTTGGGAGTGTGCAGGCTTGTGCTCGTGGAATCTTATTCTTCAACTTCAGGCCAGTCCCCCAGAACCCCCTCCCCTCCAGTAGCCACTTTGAAGGAACCCTTAAAGGAAGGACGCCTTGCCCCCGTAGTTCAGCTCTTGCAGCCCCCTCCCCCAACCAAAACAAGCCTTTGGAACTTTCAAGAACTCTGCAGAGCATCTGCAAAGCGAACCCTATAGAATCCTTTACTAGGTGGGGCGTCTAAAGCCTTTGAAAAATACATTAGTACATAAGATCCTCTTGAGCCCAATAAGGGAATATGTAAAATCTCCCAGAGCCTTACCTTGATCCTCTTGAGCCCAATAAGGGAACATATAACCTCCCAAGGCCCTACCTAGTTTAAGAGCTGAAGGTGCGGCTGCCTAGGCTGAACACCTTTTCGCTATCGTCATGTTCCATCTTCACCTGGGCCGCTAGAGTACGGTTAAGGGTTTAGGGTTTAGGTAGTAAGTAGACTTATAAGTACCCTAAAAGGGACCCTAATCGGAGTTATGGTACTTATAAGTCCCTAAAATAACCAGTTACTAAGTCCCCCGACCCTCCAAGTAGAGTAGGGTTTGGGGCTGGCATCAGGAGTTGGGGTTGACTGGGATGTTTGGTTTTCCTTCAGTTCAATGGTTCTTTCAAGGCTTCAATGCGATCTGAAAGGGTTCATACGGTTGGTGATATAAATCCTGCATTACCCGTACTTTTAGGGATTCATGGGTCTGTGCGGTGGAGTTCTGTAGCAAGGACTCGACGAGACTAAGAATTCACGGCTTACGGTTTGGGTATGCGACTTGAGAGTTAGTTTGCATTCAATTTGGGCTTGGAATACCGGATTCTTACTCTGGCCTTTGAAGTAACCAGGGAGCAAAAAGTACAGACTTGTATTTCATAATGGTTCCTGTAAGGAACAGAAAACAAAAGAAGTATTCAAGTATGGTCCTCCAAACCCAGGTACTTCTATGAACGAACACTACGAAAGTGTTGTCCCTCAGCAGCTGCTCTGGGCTCAAACAATTGGAAGTGAATTTTGGGGTGAAAATCGGGTTAAGGCTCCAGGATTAAGGGTTAAGGTTTAGGGTTTAAGGGAATTCCTGGTATAAAGACAGCGTGAGCACTACGAGCCACATTGGCAGCAACAGCAGGAGCCTTGCTTCACGGCTTGGGGTCTCAAACCCCTGAACCCGGAAACCGAAAATCCCCAAGCCTTAAACCCCTAAACCCTAAACCCTAAACCCTAAACCACCCCTTTCAGGAGCCCTTATCGATCCCTCTCAAGGAACCCGCGTCTCGGATCCCTTCGAAGTCTCAAAGGAGCCCTTAAGGGAAGACCGTGATCGGGGCTGGTCTGGGTCGGCAAAAGTCGCAGTCCTGTTCCCTGGGTACTGTAGGGTGTAGGGTTTAGGATAGGCGCCTTAGTAATTCTACAGGAATCCTTAACAAGGATCGATACGTTTGCAAGGGTTTTATCGGGTGTTAATGTTAGGGGCCTGGTGTAAGCGCCAAAGCCCAAAGCCTTTGAAGCTCGAACCAAAACAACCACTGCACCTGCGAGACAGGTTTGTGAGATGCCGGCCAAGACTTTTAGCCGCGAGGGTATGTCCTGTGGGCGTTCTGGCGTGGCTAATAGGGTTGCTTAGGGATGACTCAGAAGCGCAAATGCCCACTTTGTTGTGGTTCCTGGTTACTCAAATCCCTCCTGACCCGAAACCCTAAACCTGAAAAAGGGAGGTGTCTTGGGCTACGGGCAGGGTTAAGGCTCTTGTTGCTTCTACGTGTCCTGCAAGGCCCACACACATTGCCCGTAAAGCCCACGGTGTATAGAGCTGTTTGGGGTTTAGGGTATAGGAGTTTAGGGGGCACTCTAAACCCTAAACCCTAAACAAGACAGAGCAAAACGTTTCAACCTTGAGGATAGCCATGGCATTCTAGGGATCTAAGGACTCACATATTAAGGCTTCTGGGCCCGAAGATCTTACTATATAAGGCTTTTGGGCTATGTCGATCCCTAGGGGTAGGAACAAAAAAGGAGGCACAGACCTTGAACTCTGGAGCCTGGTATCTTGGAGTCCGAGTAGCCAGCTGGAAATAAAGTGCTCTGAGAAAAAATATCTATACACATCTCAATATGTGAAGTATATATATATATATGATTATAAGTACATGTGTGTGTGTGAACAAATTAACCCAGAAACAAACCGTTGGTCAACTGTCAAATTGTGCGTCCAAGGCTGCGATGTGATGCGGCAGTTTCCGAGAATAGACCCTAATATAGTACCCAAAATAATAGAAATCATGGTCATAAGGACCCAAAACTAAGCTAGCCTAGTTAAACCCTAAAGCCCTTAAAGGTTCCCTATAGAACCCTTAAAGGGACCCTTAAAGGAATACTCAAAGGAACCCTATATAGGAACCCGAGGACCCCAAAAGAAGGCACCCCTAGTTCCCGGAAACTCCCGTGCGGCTCACGTGAGAACTGTCGATGTCATCTCCGCGGCTAAGGGTTTGGGGTTTAGGGTCCCTGAATAAGGGAGATTCCGAAAATTAAGGGTACCTTATTTTGGGGTCCTGATAATCAGGATCCTGCTATTTAATGTACTGTACTACTAGGGTCCCCTGTTTTCGGAAACTCCCATAAAGGGATCTATATAGGTTTCTGTAGGGTGTCTATAAGGGTACTGTATCGGTAATCCTCCAAACTAGTACAGGCTTAAGCGTTAGGGTTCAGGGATGTAAATACTTAAGAGTTAGGGTTCAGGGATGTAATAAAGTGCTTGGGGTTGAAGAGTTTATTGCCAAAAAAGTTTACAGTGAACCCCATAAAGTTGGAAACCGGATGAAGGCCAAATAGTGCTCGGATTCCCTATACAGTGCTCTTAGGGATTGAGGCTACTGGGTTTCCAACTTTTTGGCTTATACCGTAGGTCTTAGAGTATAGGGTTCAGGGATGGTATAAAGGGTGCGCGGTTTAAGAGGTAGGGTTTCAGGGATGGTGCTCAGGATTTCGGGTCCATGAGTTTGGAGTTTAGGGTTTCGAGATTAGGGATGTTTGAGTGATCAAGGCTTAGGGAGCAGAGGGGACTTCGGGTTTAGAGTTTAGGGGTTTTGGGGGTTTAGGCGTTTTGGTTTAGGGCTTAAGTGTTTAGCGCAAGCCGTTTCACCAGGATAGGAAGCGCAAGGTGCGTCCATGAACATAGTCCCCATGGTAGTTTCTTTTCAGTTTAACAAGTTTCATACTTTAGCAATACCCCAAAAAAGGAACTACAACGGAGAATCCAGGTAAAGTCTGACAACACCAAAAAGGCGAAGAAACTAAGAAGGACCGGATTCGCGACCCGACGTTTCTAATGCCCTAAATGAATCCTAAACCGGAGGCCTAATACTTCGTGATTGTTTCGTCCTTGGCGCTGTCTGCTCGTGTTCGGGTTGTGAAGTGTCATGTTTGGAGTTCAGGAGCCTGAAACCTTACGACAACACCCTAGCCTTAAACCTGAAATCCTAAACCCTAAACCGTGCATGATTGGGGTGCATTCAAATAAAGGTCCTGCGCCCTCAACCTAGAAGGCAGGTGATGAGCGTACATGTCGCTGCTTCCGGCAGTTTCTGAGCATGCCCCAGCGAAATTTTCGGGGGAAAGAGGGCGATCTTGATGTTGATATATCTTAATTATCTTAATACTCCTTGTAATGGGAATATGCTCTTAAACATCGCGTATATAGGCACATACAGATAGTAGTACTGGTGAGCCATCCTGGGTGGCCAGGCTTCTCATGGAAGCGGGTGCCCAGAGGTGATTCCACATCGTTGACATGCTTCTCAAAGCCGGTGCCAACATCGACTTGGAATCATTTGCAGGGCCCTCCTCCTGGTCTTCTCAGAAGTGCCGCCTCAGGGCCCACCGAGCGGGAAAGCACATCCACTCCCCTGCTGGAGGGAAAACCTCACACCCTGAGGCTCGTCTTCATGACGACTGCAGCATTGTCGAGGTAGTTCTTGGTGATTGCTTCACCAGCAGTCACACGAAAGTTCTTGGCCTGAAAGGCTTGCATGAGGTCCACTGTTGTGACTTTCTTCTTGCGTGTCTTCTCCAAGTGCCAATTTGAAGTGTACTTCTGTGTAGGTATGCATGTATGCATGTACGTAGGTATGTATGTAGATGTGTATATATATATACATATATATATATATAATTGTATATGTTTACCGTTTTTTCTGTTTTATCTCTCTCTGTTTCTTGCAACTAATTTGAATAAACATAGTGCTCTGGGTCTGCATGAGCGGTGTCTTCTCGGAGAACTCCCATCTGTTGGAAACCTGTCGGCTTGGGGTTTACGGCCCAGGGTTTAGGGTGACTCCAATATTCCTTAATTAGGGAATACCTAGGGTCCCTTTAAGGGATCTACAAGGGATCTATAGGGTTTAGGGTTTAGGCATGATTTGAGGTTTAGGGTCTGGAGCTTAGGAATAGGTCCTTACAAGGGGGTGGGCTTCAAGAGTTTATGTTGACGTGCTCATTGAGGGTCTCTATCAATATATGGATTGGTATCAAAGGGCCGGGTGACGGGTTTGCGTAGATTCTGCACGGACGCAAACTCCTCAATCAGCTCCAGCGTAGTGGCGGTCACCCAGTCACCTGCATCTCCGGGCTTGACTAATCCGTTAAACCCTCGAGCCTAACCCAAAAACCCTGATAATCTAATATAGGGGCCTTACTAATTAGAATAGGGTTTTGGGGACCATTCTACTATACAAATGATAAGGAACCCCCACAGGAGTATTAGCAGTTATTTAGGCGCCTATCTTAAACCCTAATCCCTAAACGCAATCCGGACTGCCCTGCGCTGACCCAAGTGCATGGTCACTTCGCGAATCCTTCGTGTCATGACCGCATTCGACATGAATCGTGGAGGCTAGAGTTTACTTGGAGGTTCAGGGGCAGTTATAAGTAGGGTTATAAGCCCCCGAGTATGAGTATAAGTATAGATACCCTACTTATAACCCCACTTATAACTCCCCATGTACCTCCAAGTCGGGTTTAGGATGGTTTAGGGGCTGTGGTGTTTGGGATTAGGGGTTACGAAGCAATAAGTGTGTTGAAGACCGCCACAAATCATAAGCATCATCCCCGAACTCATCCCAGGAGTGCCAGCAGCCTCTGAATCCCAGATCTATCTTGTGAAGCAACAAAACAAAACCTTGCGGCTTGATGTTTTGTTCATTATCAAGAATGGTCTTGGCAACAGGAGCGGGGCGTCGAAGCCGTAGTTTCTGGATCCGAAGGGGATCCACGTGCCCAAATAGATATACTTCGGCCCCAAAGTAACTATAAAGGACCTGCTTCAAGGCCAAAGTGTATACTATTTGGGTACAACATGGACCATTAAAAGGGACCCTACTATAGAACCTTATAGTACCCTGACGTACCCTTAAAGGGGACCCTATCTTATAGAATATACTATTTGGGTACATGGGCCAGTAGGGTGAAGCAAGACAGAAACGACTCGAGCCTTCGTAGCTCACCTCCACCTTGACGCCCTGTTCTCGGTACACCTGCAGGCATGGCTTGGGCTTTGGGATTTAGGGTTTAGGGTCTGGGGGTTTAGGGGTTTAGGGTTCCGTAGCCTTTGGCTGTGATAGTCATCTCGTAGCAGTACTATAGCCGATAAAAGCTTCCATGCTTACCATCGTCATCATGACCAAACATCAGCGCCATCCTCATCACCATCATCATCACCATCGTCATCGCTATCATCACCGTCATGATCGTCATCATCATCACCATCAGGTTCGTTGTCATCACGAACATCAACATCAGCATGAGCAGCAATGCCATATACATAAGCCGCCACACTGCTATGAGCACAGCAGACACAAAGCGGAGAGACACAACACTGTCTGCATCAGCCCATTTACAGATGTGCTCCGACTTACCGCTGGCACTAGTACTGCGGTTGATGATAGAAATCCTGCATTACCTTAAGGACCCTAAACTATGGGAATTATGGTATATTCCTTATTATGGGCAATGCAGGATGTATATCATCAACCGTACTACTGGTGCTGGCACTGGGAGTGGTGCTGGCAACGGTGGTATATGTACTTGTACTGAGAGTAGTACCAGTAAGTAGCACGTACTTGCACCAGCACTAGTATATACATTTACCAATACATACAAGTCTTAAGTTTGCAAATGAACACAGAAGACGGAAGGCAAACCACATGTCTGCATACATGCCTACGTACGTCCAAGCCAAGCACACACTGTCACATGCACATAATGTAAGCGCCTTACTGGCCGGAATAGGGTTCTGAACTCCTTTATCGTACCATGATACTTAATTAATGAGGAGCCCGAATTTTACTGGCGGAAACTATTTAGGCCTCTATAGGACCCACCACCCCGGAAAACCGTCAACGTCGAAACCCTGAATCTCTGAACCCCTGAACTTAGACCAGCAACCCTCAAGGCCCTAAACCCCCAATTAGGGTTTAGGGTTTAGGGTTTAGGGTTTAGGGTTTAGGGTTTAAGGTTTAGGGTTTAGGGTTTAGGGTTTAGGGTTTAGGGTTTAGGGGTTTAGGGTTTAGGGTTTAGGGTTTAGGGTTTAGGGTTTAGGGTTTAGGGTTTAGGGTTTAGGGTTTAGGGTTTAGGGTTTAGGGTTTAAGGTTCAGCAGCTCCGGATCGAGCAGTTTTAAAGTAGAGTTGTGTTTACGGTTTAGAAATAACACCCACCCACCCTTAGAATCCCATAACATCAGGGAAATACAAAGTTTCACTTCTTTCGCGGATGAAGGCCCAACCTTCAGACCAACCCACCCACCCTAGATCCTTCCAAAGTTTGGGCCTTATCCCGCGAAAAGTTTGGGCCTTATCCCACGAAAAGTTTGAGCCTTATCCCACGAAAGTTTGGGCCTTATCCCACGAAAAGTTTGGGCCTTATCCCACGAAAAGTTTGGGCCTTATCCCACGAAAAGTTTGGGCCTTATCCCACGAAAGTTTGGGCCTTATCCCACGAAGAGTTTGGGCCTTATCCCATGAAAAGTTTGGGCCATATCCCACGAATTCCATTAAGGTTGGTCTGGAATTGGGCCTTATCCCATGAAAAGTTTGGGCCTTATCCCACGAATAGTTTGGGCCTTATCCCACGAAAAGATTGGGCCTTATCCCACGATAAGTTTGGGCCTTATCCCACGAATTCCATTAAGGTTGGTCTGGACTTGGGCCTTATCCCACGAAAGTTTGGGCCTTATCCCACGAAAACCAT
Source organism: Symbiodinium sp. CCMP2592 (assembly GCA_905221615.1). Classification (NCBI taxonomy): domain Eukaryota; class Dinophyceae; order Suessiales; family Symbiodiniaceae; genus Symbiodinium; species Symbiodinium sp. CCMP2592. The sequence continues at coordinate 835,899 of CAJNDT010002446.1, forward strand.
TAAGGTTTAAATTACTATTGATAAAGAGTATTTAGGGTTTAGGGTTTAAGGTTTAAGGTTTAGGGTTTAGGGTTTAGGGTTTAGGGTTTAGGGTTTAAGGTTTAGGGTTTAGGGTTTAGGGTTTAGGGTTTAGGGTTTAGGGTTTAGGGTTTAAGGTTTAGGGTTTAGGGTTTAAGGTTTAGGGTTTAGGGTTTAGGGTTTAGGGTTTAGGGCCCTGAAGCCTAAACCCGAAGCCCTGAACCCTGAACCCCTACAACCCTGTAGATCCCTTTGGGGAGCCCGTTTGGGAGCCCTTTATGGAAAAAAAACCCAAAAACCCAAACCCTAAAGGACCCCTAGAGATCCTTTTAAAGGACCCCTCTTTAAAGGAACCCTTGTAATTCCCCTTCAAAGGAACCCCTTAAAACCTCTTACAACTCCTATGATACCCCTTAAGGGAACTCCCCCAAAAACCCTAAAAGACCCTATAATACCCTTTTAAATGAACCCCCTAAATTAAAGAAAACCTTAAAGCCCCTGTAAGGCCCTGTAATACCCCTTTCAAGGAACCCCTTAAGACCCCCTTGTTTCGCCCGCTCTGAGCCGAGGCCTCGAGGAAGGCCAAGTTCGACTTGGCGCGCTTTCGGCTCTGCGGGATGGGCGCCTTGTTTCAGGGTGTGCATATGTATGTATGTATGTATGTATGTATGTATGTATGTATGTATATATATATATATGTATGTGTATATATATATATACATCTCTCTCTCTCTCTATATATATATATATATATATATATATATACATATATATATATATACATATGCAAATATGTAGAAATATACATATATATATATATGTCTTTTTTCGAGGTATGTAAGTCTGTTTGCTTTACGGTGTAGATGTAAACATATATATGTATATATATATATATATATATATATAATATGGGGTTGAAGTTTTATGGGGTTTAGGGTTGGGTTTATAAGGTTCAGGGTTTAAGTTTCATGGGGTGGAGGGTTGGGTTTAGGCTTTGGGGCCCAGCCTGGGGCATCTAGTGAGAGTTTGCAGCGTTTTCTCCTTTGAAGTCTAGGGTTTAGGGTTTAGATTTTAGGGTTTAGGTTTTAGGGTATGGGGTGACGTCTCTTTGTCTGCCCGCGCGGCTCCCAACAGACAAATCGTTGCCATTGGCATACGATCGGGTTTAGGTTTTAGGGTTTAGGCTTTATATATGGTATAGGGTTTAGGGTTTGGGGTGTTGGGGAGGGTTTGCTGAGTCTAGATTGAGATAAGCTTTCCGGGCAATGTATGGCAGCCTACAGCGCTGCGGTCGGAGGTTTCGAGGGCATTTTCGGCAGAGTGCTTGTGGCGCTTGACATATTTGGGAGTTTCCGAAAACAGCGGACCCTAATATAGTACCCTACATAGTAGGATCCTTATTATAAGGACCCCCCAAATAAGGTACCTTGAATTCTTGGAAACTCCCATTTCGGAAGAGCCTAAACCCGAAGCCCTAAGCCATAAACTTGCCTTACTTGCACGGATCTTCTGTGTGCTTTCATGTGGTTGCCAAACGATTTTTCTAGAATGGGCTTCTTTCAAGGGGGCCTGGAAGTCTTTCTAGGGTCTGGCAACCCTAAACCCTAAACCCTAAACCGCGGTCTGCACTGGCATTTTAGAGGGCAGGGTATTAAGGTTGAGGGTTTGAGCATTCTAGAGGTCAGGGTTTTACGGTCTGAAGCGCTTGGGAAAAGGCTTAAGGGTTTCAGGTTCCGCATGTGGTCTGATTGTAAGGGTAGATTAATCTTCTAAACTCAAGAGTGACCTAGGGTTAAAAAGGGTGCCCTTTTTGTTTTTGAGGGGGCTTATAAGGGAACCTGAACCCTAGAAAAAGGGAATAAGGGCCTACTCTAGGTCCTAGTCTTTTCAAGTTTTGGATCGAGTGTGTATTATCAACGTAGCAATCATCGGAACACAAAAGCGAGAACTTGGAGCTTCATGCGTAGTTATAAGTGGTGTTATTACAGGCCCCTTAATATGGGTTAGGATTGTATTGGGATTTGCATGCCTCAGGGTCACCTACTGGATGCCTAAGCTTAAATTTGTTTAGGGGTTAAGGGTTTAGGGGTTTGGTTTAGGGTTTAGTTTACGGGTTTGGGTTTAGGGGTTTAGGTTTGGCGGCTGGGGGTTTTGAAGGGCTTTAGAAGAAACCAGGCACGTGAACAAAATACCATGGGGAGTGTGCCTTAAACTATAGGGGCCTTGTTATTAACGAGTTAAGCGATCTTCCTTGACTAAGGGGTATTGGGAAAGCTACAAGGCTCAAGGGCCCACTTGTCGGGTATCATGGGGAACTAAAGATTTAGCTTTTCGGTTCTATGGGGACTAAATATATGGGAACTATACTACCCAGAAAAGGTTAAAGGTTACCTACTCTACTGCTAGGCTAGGGGGATCTATGCTTTAAGCGTGCAGGTCTTGGCCGGACTCTTCAGTTCCATTTCGAGCGCGACATGCGCTGCTGACTTCTCTTTGCTGCGTCAGGGTGATTCTTGCTGTCGCCACGTCAGCGTGCCGTATAGTAGCTTCTCAGCAGCTGCATGGACATGATGCGGCGGATGTTTCAGAATGAACTGTGCTTCTGCAGTGCCTGCATGCCGCAAGCGAGCTGTACCCTGCCCAGTGCAATCACACCCACGCGCAGCCGATGGCTGCCTTGGGCACGCACATCGCAAAATGACTCGTTCAGGGGCTCCTCAGTCGGTTCCTCTGTGAAGCGGAGCGGCTCTGTAATGCTTTTGGCCGGAGCGGCCTGCCGTTAGAGCGATAAAAAGCTATATGTTCAATAATCCCCGGCAGTTGTATTATACCGAAAATGAAGGAACATTCCTGGGAACACTAAGCTATACGCTAGATGGCTTCCCTACCGTAAACCCTAAACAATTCTTTTGTACAGAGGGACCGGGCTCCAGTCTAGAGTTTCCCCTCCGAAACCCTCCCAAAGCAGTGTCTAAACAGCCGTCACTGATCGTAAATCGTGGGTATTGGTTAGTTTCTGCCCCCACCCTGTAATAGTGACTATAAGGATTTTATTAGGGCCCTATTATATTCCTATTATTCCACTATTACAGGGTGGGGGCAGCTTCTAAGGTATTGGGCTCTGTAAATCTCTATAGGAAGCCTTGCGACATCCTGCAGAAAGGTCTATCAAAACACCCCAGACCCCCTCAAACCCTTGTGAACCCGTAGCTCAAGGGCACTTTAACCTCCTATCAGATCCGCAAGATGGATCTTCGATAGAAGGCCGTATCACAACCAATGCAAAGGTAGGGTTTACCTCGTCTGAGGGCTCCATAGCAGAGACTGTGGCTCGTCCTGGTAGGGTTTAGGGTTCAAGAGGTTCTTGCGGCCCTAGACGGCCGTATCATAACCCATATAAGGGTAGCGTTTGTAGAACGGCAAGGGTACCTTCCTTTGGGGGTTCTGTTTTTGTGGACCCTGTATGTAGGGGTATCCCTGGACCATAAGAGTTTAAGCCCGACACCCTGAACCCCAAAAGCCCTAAAGCCTAAATGAGCCCTATTTAAACCCTATAAGCCCGAAACCTATCAGCCCTCAATCCTGGAAAAGTTGGTCTGAGTCCTGATAGTTCCTTATAAGAACCCTTAAAGATCCCGTATAGGAACCCTTAAAAGCTACCGTAAGGGAACCCTACAAGGACTGAGTCCGGGACCTATAGTACCCCTATAGATCTGATATAATACTCCTTTTCGAATCCTGAAAGGAATCCTTATAAAAAAAACCCTAAACCCTAAACCGGCCCTAAACCCCAACTAACCCTAAAGCCTAAACCCTCAACCCTAAACCCTGAGCCCTAAACCGGTTTAGGGTTTAGGGTCTAGGGCCTTGTACACTTATAGATCGCTTATAGCAATCCTTTTATGAATCCTGAAAGGAACCAAACCTAAACCCTAAACCCTAGAGCCTGAACCCCTAAACCCTTAAACCCCTAAGCCCTTAAACTCCTAAACCCTTAAACTCCTAAAAACTAAACCCTAAAAATTAGACCCTAAACCCCCTAAACCCTTATAAACCCTAAATCCATACCTTAACCTACCAAACCCTACTTTTTGTAGGTTCTTATTATAAACCCCATATGGAATTTATAGGGACCCTGCTTTTTTGTAGGTTTTGGTAGGTTAAGGTAGGAGTCTGAGTCCCGCACCAGCTTCGCCTCAAGCTGCCTCTTCGTGGACATGGGCAGCCGCGGCAAAACCGTGGAGTAGTACCTGGAGGGCTCGAAGAAGGGGCTCCTGTAAATTATGGTTTAGGAGTTTAGGGTTTTAGGGTTTTACTTGGAGGGTCTGGAGCGGGTATAGAGATTTCTAGGGCTCCTTTAACGGGATCCTATAAGGGTATAGGGTTTAGGGTTTAGAGTGCTTGGAGGGTCGGGGGACTTAGGAACTGGTTATTTTAAGGCTTTTTTAGGGTACTTATAAGTCTACTTACTACCTACTTACTAAGTCCCCCGACCCTCCAAGTAGGGGTTTCTAGGGGTTGTAGCTTTTATGGAGTTTTGCAGGGGTTACAGGGTTGATACGGTTGTAGGGCCTAGTTCAGAGGTTTATCGGGGTTGTAGGGTTTAGGGGTTTGGGGGGTTTGGGGGTTTGGGGGGTTTGGGGGTTTAGAGTTTAGAGTTTTCCAGTTTACGAGTTTGGGGTTTAGGGTAAGCGGTTTAGAGTTCAGGAGCTCAAGAGTTTAGAGTTTGGGATGTGGGAGCTTGTTAAACGAAGTCCCCTTTGCTCTATGTTTTGCTTATCGGCATTTTATGATGTGTTTCTTATTCCTCATGTCTTCTTTGTCCATACAAAGGTTCTATAAGGGTTCCACAAGAGCCTAGGATTCAACCATTGGGGTTGAGGAGAATTAGAGGGGTTTGGGTCTACTGTTAGCCCCAAACCCAACAAACCCTGAACCATAGGAACCTGAATCCCACAAGCCCTAGAAACTACACAGTCAACACTACATGCACAACCCTTAACGCTAAACCCTAAACCCCAAACCCTGAACCCTAAGCACTCAACACAGATTCCAAGCCCCGGACCCCGAACTCCAAAACCTCGAACCCTGAAGGAGTGGCAGTTCGGAGAAACCACGGGGAGCTTTACCGGGCTTTGAGATACTTTGACGAGGATGCCCAGTAACCTAGGAGAAAAACAGGGCTCCCTTTTTGGTATTGGGTACCTTCATACGGAACCAAGGACTGCAAAAAGGGAATAAGGGTACTACTGGGCCTCCAAGTTGAAGTAACCAGGGAGACAACAAAGCATAGACGCTTCTTCCCCAATGGTCCCTTGAAGGAACAGCTCCAAGGATTCAAGTATAGTACTCCCGAACCCATTTTAAGAATGCAGGGCAAGGGATCAATTAAATTTGGGGGTTAAAGTCAGTCTCGCAGGGTTTGGGACGGTTGGGGACTAGGGATTTGGGGTTTGGGGATTAATGGAGAATGCAGAGCAAAGGAAAATCTCAGCTATTGTCAAGATTGCCGATGAATCCACGAGGACGTGATTCTCCAATAGCTACTGACTATTCAATAACCCACTGGGGACAGAACAGTATACAGGCTACGATAAACGATAGCTATATCACAAATGAAGGAACCCAGAAACCAAAAGTAAAAGCGGATACTGCTGAACGCCCTAGCAGCACCCGAACAAAATGATACATTTTAGGGTCGGTCTGCAGGTAGTGACTGGTGGTTGCGGCTGGCACGTCGCAGTGTTGGAAGTAACGTAGTTACTAAACCACCCAAAAATACCTTTTCAGCTTGACTTTTTATGACTTTCTTGTACAAGTCCTTGCAAAGGTAACCCTAGTAGGGTAGTTGGGGTAAGGTAGGGCTGGTGGGGCCTATAGGGTTTAGGACGGTTTAGGGATTGGGGATTTGGAGTTTTGGGGATTCGGGTATCTAGGATGTAGGGCTTCAGAAATCTAGACCTAAGAGTAACCTAGGAATAAAAAGGGTGCCCTTTTTGGGGTAACGGGTCTTATAAGGGAACCTAAACCATAAAAAAGGGAATAAGGGCCTACTCTGGGTCCTGGAAATTTTAGGGCTTTGATACATGTGCTGCGGCTTCATTTATTTCACCGACGAGCGACAAAAAAATCCTAGCGGGTTTCAACCTCCTTCGGAGGAGCAGCGGAGTATTCCTTCCAGATTTGCATCGCATGCAAACCTTCGGCTGAGTGCCTGGAGTCTGGATGGAACCCTGGCCCTAAAAGCTAAACCCTGAACTCTGCATCATAACCTCACAGGTGATGTGAACTTACAGCCTTCGCACAGCCCGCAAGCCCCCAAAAGAAACTCAAGACCTAACCTAATCTCTGCCGCCCTCGTTCTCCTTCACCCTACACCCCGTAACATCCTGCAGCCATAAACCCTAAACCTTACTTTAATTAGGGTCTAACTTAAGGTGTGCGGTCCAAAATCTGGAACTCGCACATAATATGAAAGCCGGGATTACGGTATACAGTCACAGAGCTTGGGGTTTAGGATAGTGCGGTCTCTTGTAGTCTTGTGCATGTAGAAGTTTGAAAACACTACACTAGGCCGAGCTTTCATAAACCTCCGTTCCAAGTATGCAGGACTGCGAGAAACCGCACGCCATCAATCGAAAGCCAAACCCTGTTTTCATCAAACAAACCATCCAGGAAAACATATAAAATACAAACGTGTAGGTAGTTCTCTAAACTAGTGTCCCGTTTAGGGTCCTTTCTATATGGGTGTTCATGGGTAGTTCTAAGTGCGGCTTTGGGTAACTGTACTATAGGTATAACCCGCATTGGTGGTCTTATAACTTCCCGTAAACCTCCAAGTAATATGGGAGCCTTAACAATTGGAGTAGGGTTTTGAGCTACCATAGTTACAATAAGGAACCCCCAAAACGGTATAGGTAATGTATTAAGGCCCCTATAGTAGGCCGGCTGCCTCCACTAGACAACCATGCCAAGAAATATCGCTAATCCCAACCAGAGCAATATCAACAAAGGAGGGGCACGCAAAGCGCAAAGTGGAACGCCCAAAGTTAACATAATAACATAGAACAGCCACATGTGGGGTATAGGCTTCGGACTTTGATTTTAAGGATTTGGCGAGTGACTGTCGCGTCCAGTATCCGGAGCGCTGTGCCGTTTCGCATAGAGCCCAAAACTGCTTGATTCAGAGATCTTCAAGCATTTCATATTGAGAGGCCGTGCTACATCCAAGGATTGTTCCTAAATTACGATGTATTTGGGCTCTCTGGGATACGCTTGCTAGAACATGCAGCCATGCTGTCGCCATGCCATTTGCAGCACAATGTAGAGTGGGCATACTACAGGCTATACAGTTTGAGCAAAGCCTTCCAAAATAGATGCTTAGTTGACCTATACTTTCCACCCCTGTTCCTGGGTTTGCTCAGCCGTTCTATGGATACGATCCTAAATAGACCAAAGAGGAAACCACACGCAACGACTACTGCCGAGGGTATAAGTTTCATAAGGGCCTCAATGGTTAGATTGGTATCTCTTGGGGCTCCTGACTATAGTTGCAGTATAAACGACCTCACGGCAAGACTATTTTATTCAGGCCCCTACATCATGAGCATTCAGCTTTACGAACGGGGTCGAAATCCCATCCAAAGTTTTACTTGCAGATTTCAGTCGTGATAACAGTGTGGCCTCAATAGTTGGCCTAGGGTTTTGGAAATATAGTATTCTACCAATCATGTTAAGCCATATCAGATACTGTAAAAGGTGTCAGAGACTACATGGGTGCATCGGGAGATTATGACTAGTTCTTGCGACCACTTGTGGTAATGCCGATGCTGCAAACGGCGGGCGAAAACTCATGGGCATTGTGGTTCTGAGGTGTTCTTGTGAAAGCCGTCCTTCGAGGGCTCCAAAGGGCACAAAGATCATACATCTGAAAGGTGTAGTGCATTAGCAAAGGTTTACGGCATGCACTTGTAGGGTTTAGGGTTTAGGGGCTTGGAGGACATAACCCGATGTGGCTGCGACGGAACATAATGTAAAGGCCTTAATATTTAGAATAGGGTCTGGGGGTACACTATACTATGACTATAATAAGGAACCCCAAAAGCCCTAGTCTAATTATCAAGGCCCCTACATTAAATACATCCCATGTTGGAGGCGCTTTCTCTCGGCCTTCGTGCGTGACCGACCTGCAGAAGTTTCCATGGAGGCAGCTAATATATACAGTTAGCATCTTCGGCATGTCCCCCCCTTTGGCCGCCATACCCTACACCCTAAACCCCGATACCCTGAACCCGAAACCACAAAACCCGCAACCCCGAAACCCTACACCCATGCGCCCGAATTCTCGCAACTGCTTGCGTCCGTGTTCATTTCGCCCTGTTTGCGGCCCTTGGCCGAACTCTGGCGTTGTGTTGGCCAACTCTTCTACACAGAGAGCTCTATCATCCTAAACCCTAGATCTTAAACATTGCTGCCCTTTCCCACTCTCATCCCACATGGAGATTCAGCATCGCTAGGGAAAACGATGGGGCCCCTGAACGAATGGGAGCCTATGCCTCCAAAGCTTCCCTCGAGAAACTTGCAGGTGCACGCCGAAGGGCTCATTGTCTGAATTCCGGGGTGAGACGTCGGGTGAAGATGCTCATTGCAGAGTCTGAACCTGCGTGGCACAGCACCCACAAACCATAAACCCTATCATCTGTAGGGAGCCCTACTATCTCTGGAGGAGAAAATCCCTGAGAGCCTAGATCTAGATCCTGTAGTCCTATGGCTTGGGGGTATAAAGTTAAAGGCTTAGGGCAAGATGTTTTTATCTGAATTTAGGGCTTATAGGGTGTAGACTTGCGACTTCCGGTTTTGCCCAGGGGGTGCACATTCAGAGGCGCGAACACGTCACACACACACACACAAAAAAAAAACAAAGCCAACAAGCGAACAAACAAACAAACAAACACAGAAATGCACACATGTATGTGTTTCTGCATGTATGCAGGTGTGTTTGCATGTCTGCATGTCTGTCTGTATGTATGTATGCGTGTGTATGCATGTATGCATATTTGTATGCATGCATGTGAACATGTATGCATGCATACGTATGTTTGTCTGCTTGCATATAGCATACTGCTGTAACTGTATATGTACCAGTAAAGCATGCATATATGTGTATATGTATGCACACAGACGTTCCTCCACACTGACATGCAGAATGTTTGTTGCGAGTTTTGCGGGACTCCTCGAGTCTACCCACACAGCTGACGCTGGTTAGGAGTTCGAGGCTAGGGCTTGGGAGTCTAGCTTGAGGTCTAAGCGGCTTGGAGTGTGACTACTGCTGGTCCTGCTCTTTGTGTTGTTGCTGCTCTGCCTGCTCAGGCGCCATGCTTGTCCTGCTGTATACATATTTGTACACACATAAATATGTACGTACATACAAATATACACATACATATACATATATATTTTTATATATGTATATATGTATATATATATATATATATATATACATGCTTATGTATGTATGTATGCATGTATGTAATCGTATGTTTGTGTTTGTATGTAAGTATATCCCAGCTCATAGAACTGGCTGATATTGAGCTCGCTGACCCCAAGCTCAAGGCTAGACCATGAAGCCCTGGACCCTAAATGGGAGTTTCCGAAAACAGGAGACCCTAATGTAGTGCCCTAAATTAAGTAGTAGGATCCTTGCTATAAGGGCCCCAAAATAGGGCACCCTTAATTTTCGGAAACTCCCAAATGCTGCACCTCAAATCTTCACAACCTGTCCCTACGGTCCATGCACCCATACGGTTCCCTTAAGGGTGCTGTAAGAGCTCTATCAGGGTTCTGACGCTGTTAAGGGTCCACGTGCCCAAATTAAATAGTGTATACGTTGGCTGTGAAAGTAATCCCTATATAAGTACTTTGGGGCTAAACTATATCTGTTTGGGTAATTGGACTCTGAGGGTGCAATTTCAACAGCATCCCCTTTTGTTCCCCATGTACCTATGTTACTACGATAAGGCCCCTATCTTACTCCAACACCCTCAATCCTGAGATATTCACCTCATCCTGAGATATTCCGCCCAAAATAATTTTCCGGAACAAAGAGCTGCTAGAAACCATAACTGCTGGATTTAAGGGCACTTGAGGACTCCTGGTAAGGCCTGAAGCTTAACACGACGGAGCTAAACGGCTGCCTCGCGTCGCGCATGCACCCGCGGAAGCCTCTCCGAGGGGTCTAGTCAAGGGCTCCAAAAAGGCTTTGTTGTTTACGAAGGCTTTGTTGTTTTCGGTTTAAAATTCAGGGTTTCAAGTTTAGGATGTACCTAGACCCCCCAGCTAGCCTTTAATAGAATTACCATAAATACCCACTGTAAATTCGCAGCCATCACACCTCTATTCAAGGGTACTTGGGGGCGGGGGGTCCTGGTAGAGTTTAGTGGTTTAGGATGCAGGGCTGTTGTAAACCCTCAACCCTAAAGCCTAAACTCTAAACCCTAAACCCAAAACTTCAGGATGCTGGGGAAAGGGTGTACGTGAGGTACGGTTTCGTTTCATCGTGTCACGTTTGTTTTGCTGTGCCTAACCCTAGGGATCTAAGGGCTCATATCTTGAGCATTTTGGGCCCGAAGACCATACAACCCAGACCTTCCAAAATCCCTTAATTAAGGAATATACCTTAAATTATAGTAGGATCCCTAATATGATTTAAGGTATATTCCTTAATTAAGGGATTTTGGAAGGTCTGGGAATATAAGGCTTTTGAGCTATCTTGATCCCAAGGGTAAGAGTCCATGTACCGTACCCAAATAGTATACAATTTGACTGTGAAGTAGTCCGTACAAAGGTACTTTGGGACCAAAGTATTTCTGTTTTGGGTACATGGACCCTCAGGGTGTGTGAAGTTGCGGCGGTAGGGTTCGTGCAAGGCTAGGTTTATAGTTTCAGGTTGGGGCTGTAGGCTAAACTCTAAACCCCGAAATCCTAAACGCTATATACTAAACGGGGTGGCCTGGGCCTCAATGTTTAAGCCCGAAGCCTCTTCCAAGGACCGGAGGCCGAACCCGTGCAATGAGAAGCAAAAGCTGCAGAAAAGGAGGGACCCTTAACGGGGACCCCTACCCTATAATGGGCTATATAATGGGTATATCATCGCTTTATTAAGGGTATATACCTAGGGGTCCCCATTAAGGGTCCCTCCTTTTCCCCTTGGAGCATATGTTCGCTCGGCCCCCCAAGAACCCTAAACCTTAAGCACCCAGACCTTCCAAAATCCCTTAATTAAGGAATATACCTTAAATCATATTAGGGATCCTACTATAATTTAAGGTGTATTGTATTCCTTAATTAAGGGATTTTGGAAGGTCTGGGCATAAGCCCAAAACCCTCTGCCTGAAATTGATTTAAGCGGTTTCGGGCTTTGGGTGGATCCTGCATGCCCATAACGAAACCCACCAACCTTGGCCTAAATGCCTAGATGTGATTGTTCAGATAGTGGGGTTCTCTAGACCTAAGACTAACCTGGGAATAAAAAGGATGCCTTTTTTGGTTTAAAGAGTGTTATAAGGGAGCCTAAACCCTAAAAAGAGTGAATAAGGGCCTACTTTGGGTCCTAGTTCCAGACCTTGAAGGAGACATGATCACGATGATCCCCACTCGCACTAGTTTGGTCTTTCTCCTTCTTGCAATAATATTATTGCGAGAAGCAAAACCCGTATGCCTTGCATCTATGCACTTTAACGGAACAGTCATCATCGAAGCTCGCGCATGATGCCGGACCGTAAGCTCAAACCCCCAAACCCATCACCCTAAACTCGAAACTCCAAACCCCAAACACCAAAGCACTAAACCCAACACGCAAAGCCCTAAACCTAAACCTTAGACCCCAAACGCTAAGTCATGAACCCGACCTGTGCAGTTGCGGCTTCTCAAAAAGGCCTGGCAGGGTCCTCCCAGCTGTCGTGGTGCCACTCGCGGTTCCTGGGGTAAGGCTTCAGGACAAGTGCTGCTTGGAAGGTCCACCGCTCTGGCAAAACGGAAAAAGGAGCCCAAGACACTGGTATAGGGCCTTGTAAGATGCTCTGGACAAGCCTAGCTCAAGGGGTTCACGCATGGGCTCTCTAGGACAAAGGTTGAAGCTGAGACAGAGCAACTATGCGGGCAAAACCTGAAAAACAACGACAACAATAAACCATACTGAAAGGCTTGGCTCGGCCCGTGGTACGGGAGGGGGTTAGCTAACCTCGGTTCTACACCTTCAGCCCTGGAATTGTAGAAACAGCCATGGCACGCATCCACAAGAAGTGGCAATATGTGCCCGCAGACGTGGCGAAGCTTGATGTCCGGGAACCTCACGACGCTCACGATTTGTGTGTGCAATAAGGACTCAGTTTGTCATTAATGAGATGGTTAAAATAACGATGACGGTGATGGTGATCATGCTGCTGAAGCTAATGACGGGACTGGCGAAGCTTCCATGGTGATGATCAGCATGACGAAAATGACGATGATAATGATGACCGTTCTAATAATGATTACGATAGTGATACTTAAGGTGATCGTGCTCGTCAGCCGTCAGCCTTAGAGAACCCATTGTCGTCACCAGTGTCTGTAAATTTGCCAGGTGTTGACACTGCCGGTATGAACATTGTACTTGGAGTTGATGGGTAGATATATAAGTGGGCTTATACGTTCCCTGATATGGGCTATAACTATATATAGTTACCCTGCTGAAAACCCCACATGCAACTGCCCATGAACCTACTTGTTACAAGCACAATGCTCGTGGGCATCACGAACAGCTAAGCTGACGGTTCACAGCTCGAGGTTTGGACTTTTGGTCTTGAGAGGGTTCCTGGTCAATAGTGTGAACTCAGGACGTCTCATGTTTCCCTAAGGCGGACACCTAAACTCTTAGATTAACCTGCAACTCCCTCAAAACGAGCCCTTGAAAGAAACCCTACACCCCCCAGCTCCCTAACCCCTAAACCCTTGAGTCAACCACCCGGCCATAGCTGCCTTGACTTTGACGGAGCCCCAACGCCGCCTAAATAATCCTAAACCCTTAACCCTCTAAACTCTACACCCCTAACCCCTAAACCCTTAACGGAAACTCCTGAAGGAACCTTTAGAAGAATCCTGAAGGAACCCTTAAAGGAAACCCCAAATGCTTAAGAGGAACCCTAAATGAACCCCTTAAATTAAAGGAACCCTTAAGGAACCCTAAAGGAACCCTAAAGGAACCCTTAAAGGAACCCTTAAGGAACCCTAAAGGAACCCTTAAAGGAACTGCCCTGCTGCGGCGATCATCTCAGAGCCGGGCTTGAGAGCTACGGAGCGATTTGCGCGAGCGCTCTCGTCGTACCAGACGATCCTGGGGCGTACAGGGCCGTTTAGGGTTTAGGGTTTAGGGTTTCAAGGATCAGGGTTTAGGGTTTATAGTGAACCCCAGAAAGTTGGAACATGGATTTAGGATGATTCGTGCGGGGATTCCCTATACTTTACTTTAAGTGTATGAGGATAATGATGTTCCAACTTTCTGGCTTCTCTTGTAGGGGTTCAAGGATCAGGGTTTAGGGATTTAGGGTTTAGGATTTAGGGTTTGGAGTTCAGGGATCAAGGGGTAGGGCCGTTCAGGATTTACCCTGTCCCTCCAGGGACCTTATAATAGGGTCCTTAAGGGTCTAGGGCCCTAACTATGAGGTCCTTGGAGGGATGGGGTTTAGGGTTCAGGGATCAGGGTTTACTTGGAGGCTCATGAATGGTTATACGCGTATGTGGAAGTTTCCGAAAATAGGGTCCTTATAATAAGGAACCTAATATTCAGGGTACTATATTAGGGTCCCCTATTTTCGGAAACTCCCATGCGGCTACAACTCTACCCAGAGAGCCCAATACTAATTCGCCTCGGCCCCGGCCGAAGCGGTCAGAGGTTCCTATTCGGATTTCCTCTATTCCCCACCTCTTAATCCCCTCCCCAGTGACCCCACCCCCAAAATCAGGGCCACTGGACCCCACCCCCCCCCTAAAAAATGGAAACGTGTCGATGAGCCCCAAGGTGGCGGTGAATTCTCGCCTTCTCCAATGGATTTTGGCTTTCTGTAGGCAGTCCCACCCAATTTTCCCTCCGCTTCCCAGAGGACCGCCGATTGAAAAAAATCAAGCGGGATTGAAAATTCTCAGCGTTTTGATTGTGTCGATCAAATTCAATAGAAAACGATCTTTTTCAATAGAAATTTAAATCCTCAAAATCAATAGAACTGCGACATAAAAATCAATAGAAACCTCCACATCAAAATCAATAGAAAATCTCCATAAAATCAATAGAAATTTTCCATAAAATCAATAGAAATTTTCCATAAAATCAATAGAAATTTTCCATAAAATCAATAGAAATGTTATCTCAAATCAAACGAGAAACACTTCTGACATCAATAGATTTCAGCGCTATCTCTGCCTCCACCACTATATATAATACCTCTACCTCGACCTCAACCTGTACCTTTATCCGTATCTCTGCCTGTATATCTCTACCTTTACATCTTTACTTCTTTATCTCTCTATCGCTGTATATCTCTCTATCGCTCTACCGCTCTATCGCTCGATCTACCGCTCTACCGCTCGGTCGCTCTATCTCTCTATCTCTTATATCTCCCTGTCTCTCTATCTCTCCATCTCTACCTGTATTTTTATTTCTATATATCTATCTCTTTCTTTTTTCTCTTTCTCTATCTCTCACTTTCTCTTCCCCACCCTTTCCCAGAAGGCTTCCAGCCTAACACTTCTTTTTCACAGCAGCGGCAGGGAATCTTGGGTGAAGCTTCTTTTGAGCTCTCCTTCGAAACTTGGCCTTGTAAAGGCCTCGGAGCCTAACTTTCAAAAACGGTTCCTGGCTACTTGGACTTGGACGTGGAATTGGACTCAGGCATTCCAGCCTAACACTTCTTTTCCACAGCTGCGGCAGGGAATCTTGGGTGAAGATTCTCTTGAGCTCTTCCTCAAAACTTGGCCGTGGAGGCTTGGAGCTTACCTTTCAAAAAAAAGCTCCGGGCTACTTGGGCTTGGACTTGGTATTGGACACTGGCAGCCCGCATGGCTGCAAGCCGTCCCTGACTCTCGGGTTTTGCTTGATGATCATTTTTTGAATCGGGGACAAAAAATCCCAAACGAGAAGGTGACCCGGCGGAGCTTCCGCTTCAGCTTCCTGTGAGGGGTCGTGGTAAAAGTCAGGCTCCTCTGGCCACTCCTTCATGGCCTGCTCAAAGTCACTCTGAGTGATCGGAGGGTCATACATGCCCAAGACCATCGTTTCCTGGCTCAGGCTCACGTTGTCCGGGCTCTGGTTTGGCCCCTTGGCCATGGTCTCGGCAGCTTGGCAAGCTTCCCAAACGGCTTCCAGACCTCCATCCGAGTTGTCTTCTTCCTGCAGATCTGTTTCGGCGTAAGGGTTTAAAAGCTGGTTATGAGGGTATAGGGGTTCACATCTATCTATCTATATATATATATATATATACAAAATCTATATATCGCACTGAAAGAATCCCGCCTCGAGAGCAAAGCAGGTGGCGGCTGCAGGCCTCTTGGCTGTCGTCTCTGCCGGAGTCTCCAAGGTGGCGTCTGGCCTCTTGACTGTCGTCTCTGCCGAAGTCTCCAAGGTGGCGGCTGGCCTCTTGACTGTCGCCTTTGCAGAAGTCTCCAAGGTGGCGGCTGGCCTCTTGGCTGTCGTCTCTGCAGGAGTCTCCAAGGTGGCGGTTTGGCTCTTGGGAGCTTGGCCACTGGAGGTCGTGGAAGTCGCAGGTCTTTTCTTGACGACCTTGACCTTGACGACGGCCTCCTTGTCTGCGAGCTTGGCAGCTGGCTTCTTCGAGACCGGGGCCTGTCGAGGCACAGCCAAAACTTCAAAAAACAGACTTAAGCTCGACAAGCTCACAGGCAAGTATCTGGCCTGCCGTGCGGCCGGCTTCTTCTGGCTTCCTACTTTTGCCATCTGAAGAGCCTATAAACTGCAGCTATAGACGGCGACACATTTTTAAGCGTCCGGATTATACCACTTGGGAATGTACGTATAGGGCCGTCCGGCCCTTAGCAGATGGCGCAAGCGACTTGTTTTCCATGGGCCGTTTGCAGTCGGCCTGGACCTGGACCGTTTGAGCAGCTTATGGCTCATGGGCCGCTTGCAGTTGGCGTGGACCTGGACCGCTTGCAGCTTGGCTGCTTGGGTCAGCTTGGCTCATCCAGCACTAGCAAGCCCTTTAAAAGCAGATGCCAAAACGTCCTGTACTTGAACAGGATGGTTTCCGGCACCTTGTGAGCTGCAGTGCCTGAAAGGCAAGCATTGGCGATGTGAGACATCAAGCCCATAAAGGATTCGGAACCATACGTCCAAAAAAACCTGGGGGCCAAGTGCTGCGAAACTTCTGGCAAGTGTGCCGTCATGTGAAACTTGGAAACTTGGCTATATCGACACTGCTGGGCATCAAAAGCCAGCTTGGCAAGATGGCCGTAGTGCTTGGTCAAGCACTGGACTTGGTCGGCGAATTTTCGCCTGACGTCCTGGGGCCACTTGAAGTCTTGCCTGTCCAGCAAGTCGTAGATGTCCCGCAGCGACTCAAGGACACGAAGTCGGTGCAGGCTTCGGCGATCATCTTGGGAGCCTGAAATTGCTGTAGAACTTTAAACAAGAATAAGGTCGTGTTCACATTTATAGATATAATGCAGCTTAGACACTGTACCTCCTGGCGAGCTCCACAGCAACAGGCATGAAATGCCTGATTCGCCTGCCCTTCTGGTGCTTGAGGCAAGGGTACTCATTGGCACTGCTGGCAATGTCAGACTTCCATTTCAGGTTCGGCAACCTGGTGCCTGAAGGAATGCCTAGCTCCTGGTAGATTTCCTGGATTTCGGCATTCAGGCAACTCATGTTGGTGTCCCTGGAACCTGGCTTGGAGTCTTCGATGATCTCCCAAAGCAGATTCCCCACCACATGGCAGGACACACCGAGGTCCAGGACGTGGAGGACGTCAAGCTTCAAAGCCTGAGCATTGACGCCTTGGACCTGGAAAAGCGGGTGCTCCAGCCTGGCTTCCAGCTGCCTTGGCCTGAGTGTTGTCCTTCTCCAGCCTGCTTCCTGGCGAAAGTCGTTCCAGCAGTTCTCGCCCTCTTGGGTGCAAGCGCACCAAAGGCAAGGGTTGGCTTGGTTCGGCCTGGGGAACTTGAATTCCTGGTAGAAGAACTCCATGTCCCCTGTGATGCAGTAGATCACTCCTGGCCTGAACCGCCTGGAGGTCGTTGGGCACCTTCCTGAGGCCATGGCTTGGAGGGACTCGCAGAGCTTGGTCCAAAGATCTTCCATGAGCTTGGGCGTGATGCACGACTTGGGAATGCAGGCCAGCAACAATTGGCTGCTTGCCTGGACTGCGAAAGCAAAAATTAGAGACACCAAGACCTAAATGGTGATTTTGCGGTCGTACTGCCGAAAGAATACTAGACAAGCCAAGCGTCAATCGAACGTCGTGACGTTATCGCTCTCATGGATATCACAAGCAGACTGTCCACCTTGGAGTGGGGAGCTGCGTCGCCGTGCAAAGCGAAAGG
>CAJNDT010002446.1:858505-883505 GCA_905221615.1 Symbiodinium sp. CCMP2592
GCCTCCTGAAGACTCACAGGGTTTTCTTGGAGGGCTGTAGTGTCGACGATCGGGTTCTCTTGAAGGGCTGTAGTGTGGACGACTGGGTTCTCGAGGTCGTGTTGGCTGCCTGGGGTCTCGATGATCGGCTTTGTGACCCATTTTGGAACCTCCTTGGCTAGCGGGTTAATGTACGAGACTTGGATCCCTGATATAAGCTTGCATATGCTTGAGTATACGAGTTTTTTTGGTTTGATGAAACACAAACATAAATGAGTAGTTCATGTTGTTCGTGGAATTGGCATTTACTCGCTTACAAGCTTGGGATCTGCAAAACATTGCCCTACACTGACAGTTGGTCCTCTGCCGCACGTGGCTTGGACTCAAAGAAAAGGTGCTTGAAAAAGAAGCTGCTTCAGACAGCTTGGGCAAACCTGGAACCTGGAGTGTGGATTAAAGATCATCTTCTTCTCCAAGGCTCAGATGGCCACAACTTCCTGAAGAGGTCCTTGGCAGCATCGTCCCCTCTGTAGTCGTAGCAGCCCTTGAACATGCAGCCTCTGCACGTGGCGCCCCTCAACTGGCTCCGCTGGCCCACATACGAGCATCTGGAGCCTGAGTTGCAGATCAAATAAAAAGCTAGGGCTTTCCAGCCCTTGGACGTAAGAATGGGTTCTAACGAATGCAATGAAAGCGATTCCAATAGAAACAAGACTCAGCTTCGGCACTTGGCGAAGCAGTCCCAGCCGAATGCGTGGATGAAGTTGTCATCGGCGTCGCCCACGTAGTCGCCACCTGAAAAGGGATGAACAAAAAATGTGGGCTTTAATTTGTAGTTTGAGCTTAGGGTCTGGGGTGTTGGGTTTGCTCGCCTGTGGCATTGACCCAGTACGGAAGCCAGGGGGGAATTCTTCCAAGGGCTTCTCCTGGCTCACTGCCCCACGTTGTTTGCTGTTGCTGCTGTTGCTGGTAGCCGTGGGAGGAGGAGCCTTGGCCTTGGGTGCGGCAGTAGTTGCTCCAAGGGCCGCCCTGGTTGCCGCCCTGGTTGCCGCCTTGGTAGCCGCCTTGGTTGCCACCTTGGTTCCCGGAGTTGGTCCACCCCTGCTGGTTCTGGCCATCCGCTTGGCCATCCCCTTGGCCATCCTCTTGGCCATCCCCTTGGCCATCCCCTTGGCCATCCCCTTGGCCGGTGTTGTCAGTACCGTCTGCTGGGCCTGGGGGCTGCTCCGTGGTCTGCTCCGGGTTGTGTTGGTGGCTGCTGGTGGGCTTTTGGTGGCTGCCAAACTGGGGAAGCTCCTGGGGCGGGTCGACTTGGTCCTGGCCAAGACCCAAAAGATCATGGCTCTGGGGACCTTGGGACCGGTCGGACTTGGGAAGACCGGCTTGAGACCTGAGGTTGTCCATAGCTTGCAGCATGTCTTCAGTGCGTGGACGAAGCTTGAGGATCTTCTCGGTCTCCATCTCCAGCCTGGTCGTGAAGTCCTGGTCCTTGGACTTCCAGACTTCCAACTTCAACCTGGACAACTGGTCCCTCACGTCCCGGTCGTACCTGGAGATGAGTGCTTCCTGGAGCTTGGAGAGCTCTCTGTCGAGGTCTTGGCGCTTGACGACCAGCGTTCTGCTTAGGTCGTCACTCCTCGTCTTCGACCTCTTGGCCCTCCTCTCCTCCACCTCCTTTATCATTTTTTCCTCCCATTCGGCATCAGAGTTCGCCTTGACTTCTTCCATTGACTCTTGGAATTCTTGGAATTCCGTCTCTGTGGCCTGCCTTTCGTTTTCCTGCTCGTCCTGGAGCTGGGCCTTGGAAATCGTATATTCCTAGAATTCAGAATAGAAGGAAACAGTATAATAGGTTTTTTTACAATAAAATCTTTGCTTAAAGAGTAGATGATAATTATGTTTTAAAGATCCGACCTCGCGGTTGCGCCTGTAGATCTCGTGGGCCACCTCGAGCCTGGTCTCCTGGAGCTTGGCAAGTTCGGCTTCCAAGAACTCGAGGGCAGCGGGATCCTCCGTCTCAGCTTGACCTCCTGCAAGCTGCCGAGATTTCAAAGAAAGCTTACGGGTTTTCAAAAATCGTTTTACATGTGGCTTATACATGACTTTGGATAATTCAAGCCTGGAAGGTCGCCTTCTGCTGTGGTGGCTGGGACTGAGGTCGCCGGGGTAGCGGGCGGAGCGGGCCTGAGATCATGACTCAAACTTAAGGGCTAATTTTGGGTGTTTCCACTGCTACTTGGGGGTGCTTCCAGCTAAAAGGGCTTCCAGCCCCTGACAGCTTCAATAGGGCTTCCAGCCCCTGACAGCTTCAATAGGGCTTCCAGCTCTTGACGGCTTCAATAGGGCTTCCAGCCCTTGACGGCTTCAATAGGGCTTCCAGCCCTTGACGGCTTCAATAGGGCTTCCAGCCCTTGACGGCTTCAATAGGGCTTCCAGCCCTTGACGGCTTCAATAGGGCTTCCAGCCCTTGACGGCTTCAATAGAGCCCTTGACGGCTTGAAACAGCTTTTTGAAGATTAAAAGGTCAAGTAAATTCAGTCAAGCTGCTCCTGGGCAGGTGCTTTCGCCGGCGGCTGCTTGGGAGGTGGCGACGTCTTGCCCTGGAGCTGGAGGCCCTTAGGAGGTGCAGGCAGTGGCTGTGGCCGCCTCCAGGGTGAGCAGGGTCGACCCTGCTCATCCTGCCCATTGGAGGTCCAATTAATGTGGAGCTCCTGGGATTGCTGGCTCCTGGATGAGCGGGGATCCTGGGGCTCCTGGCTGCTCCTTTTTATGCTCATTTCATCCAACTGTACCTCCAGCCAGTCGTCGATCGACTCGATTGTTCCTGATTGCTCAAATACCCGGTTAATGAACAACCTGATCGACTGGTCCTGGGGCATCTGGGTGTCGAACTTGAGGCTAAGGTGTTGCACCACATCGTTTTGCCAGTGGCCGAAGGTCTCGCCCTGGCCGCAGGGGTTTTCATTAAGTATATAGTTTTAGGGGATGGGGGCTTAGATAGGGACCGCAACAAGGGACACAAACATATAAAAAACAAATATATATATATATATATATATGTACATATTTTTATGTATATTTTTTGATATATATATATATATATATATATATAATGTATGTATAAACTTTTGCTTGTTACTCCAAGGCCGGCCTCGTCCTTGTACTGGCTGTAAAGCGCCCTCCAGTTCTCTCGCCAGGCGCTTGAGTCTGAGTGCTTTCAAACATAGACATCAACGGTTTCGTTAAATCCTTAAAACAAATGCAAAACTTTGTTACATGCGTGCAAGTGTCCGGTGCCGCCTGGCTGACTGTTTCGCTGGGGGCCCTTTCCCATCGCGGGGATGGGTCCTCCTGGGCGCCCTCGAGGCTGCTGGCCGGCCATGGCTTGGACCGGCTTGACTTGGCAGCTCCTTGGCTGCCTGACTAAGTAACTCCTAAAGCTGCTTCTTGAGCTTGGGAGCTGCAGCGGCCGAAGATCGATCTCGCTTGGGAGCATTTGCCGCCGAAAAGGGCTGTCCAGCCCTTGAAACTTTACTTGCAGGCTCATGCAGCTGGAGGGTCGATGTGTTTTTCACTCATGCATACTGGCTTATGCAGTCGAGGCCACCGGGCTTCCAGCCCTGGCTTGGAACACTAAAAGACTTGAAACTAGGACTCCAAAAACTTAGCCTTCTCCTTGAAGGCCTCTGCCAAAGAGCCGCCCTCGGCGAGCTTCTTCTTCATCTTGGCAACCTGAAGCTTGGTCTTATCCCGACCATGCTTCCTGCACACGATCTGGAAAAGCTGCCTAGAACCGTCGACTCTCAATGCGACACTGTCGTGGTAGTGCATGATCTGCAGCTTGCCCCTTTCAGCCTCCGTCAACTCGGGCTTGTCCTTGTCCTTGGGGGCCTGATGATGGAGAAAACATTCAGGGCTTCACTTAAATACATCTTCCTAGATAGAAATATATGCTTACGAACAACAAAAATTTTTTTCTAATGTTAAGATTAGAGGCCGGCTTCTTCTTCGGCTTGTCACTGTCCTTTTTCACAGGCTTAGCGGCTGCAGCTGGTTTCTTCAAAACCTCGCCCTCCCAAGACTTCCTGATTCGAGCCTTGCTGCCTGGCACGGGACTGCCTTCGGCTTCCTGGCTCAAACTCGTCTTGGCGGTCTTGGGAGTGTCTGGAAGCTCCAGATCCCTGGTCCGAATCTTTCGAAGCGGACTGCTCGCAGGGGCTAACGACCGTAGCTTTGGCGGCTTGGTCGCAGGGCTTGGCGTCCCTGTGCTCGGCCGCTTGGTGTTGTGGGTCTCCGCCTGCTGGAGCTTGGCTGGTGAGGCCGACACTTCTGGAAGAAGCAGCGCCCTGAGTTCCTCGAGATCCTTGATCTCGAACTGGGTCGCCTTGCTGCAAGCCTCCTTGAACCTGGTGTCGTTGCACAAGCGGCGAGCATGAGCCATGACGGTCAGCAGCATCTCGGCCGTGTCCCCAGCCCAAGCAGTTTGCTTGCTCAGCGGGGCCTGGTGGATGAGGTCCGGGTAGTCTTTGCTGACCTTGGCCAAGCACTCCTTCAAGTCCTTGTACTTGAAAGCCAAGCCGCTCTCCACCTCCTGGAGTTTCTTGAGCAAAACCGTCGCCTTTGAAAGCCCTTTGGCCTGGACAGCACTCGTCTTGGCTAGGTTGCCGTAGGGGTCGAAGTTGAAGGCGGCCTGGACACCTAGGAGCTTGACGTGTTTCTTGAACACGTCCAGCAAGTGCTCCTGGTCCACCTCCGGCTTGGCGAAGTTGCGTTCGCCGCCGCGGCCAGCAGCTGCGGGGCTGCCCATGGCTCTAAGAACCTGAGGACTTGCCTGGCGGCCTGCAGCACTTAAACCCGACAGACCTGCCTGGAGCTTGAAGCCCAGGACCTGGCTAGGCCTGCCTGAAGCATGCAGCGTACTATGAAAAAAAACTTCAGCTCAGGTCCTCTTCTCGCCAAGACAATTTTGCATGTCAAGCAGGGCTTGATCGATCTCGGCTTGAATTATACCCTGGCAGTAGCCTGCCCTGGATTAGCACTTGAATTAAGCCGCTTCTAACAAACGACCCCTTGAATCTTGGAAACTTGAGGCTTGTCCTGGAGCTCACCTCCCAGCCGCCTGGCACTGGTCAGATCCTCGGACCTGGCGCACGGGCGGCTCAATTTCAAAAAAATGTAGCGTCCACGTGCTCCATGATCCTCGCCCGCAACTCCTGGTCGCTCCAGGACTGGTGTACCTTAAGCCCCACCCGCACTGCTTCCGAAAGTAGTTGAGGCTTCGTCATTCCGCTCAAGGGGCCTGGGTTTGCTTGGAGAGCGATCAATGAAGCATCGTTGAGCAACAAGCGGATGTACCCGTGCTCCTTCATCTTCATGTGCTTCGTCGCCTCCGGCCAGCGCTCGGGGTCGATGTCCATATCATTCTCGATCTTGTACATGAGGTACTCCAAAAAGTTCAGGAAGCCCACTTCCTTGTCGACATCCCTTAGCTCTATATAAGTAAAAAATTAAATACATAGTCTATATACGGCATATGTATAAGTATATATATGTAGATATATATGTATATGTATATGTGTTCATGCCAAGAATCTCCAGCTGGTCTAGGTAACCTCTCCGCCACATCACGACCAAGGACCTCGCGACTTTGCCTGGAACCTTGGCGTGAAGCAGCTTGGCATAGGCCTGGACGACAATTTCATCATCGCCCTGCATCTTGACCTAGCCCAAAGTTCCTGGCAGCTTGGCTTGAAGACGGCTGCCATGCACGAGATTTGAAGCATGATTCCCCCCCTTCTTCCTTCTTAGGGCCGTCCGGCCCCTGGAAGCTTTGGTTGCAAGACGGCTGCCATGCACGAACCTGCCAAAAATGATTCCCCCGCCTTCTCCCTTCGTGGGGCCGTCCGGCCCACATCCCATCTCTTCTGTCTGTCTCCTCCGTCTTTCTGTATCTCTCTCTCTCTGTCTCTCTCTCTCTCTCTCTCTCTCTCTCTCTCTCTCTCTCTCTCTCTCTCTCTCTCTCTCTCTCTCTCTCTCTCTCTCTCTCTCTCTATTTGGTTAGCAAACTGGGGCCGCCCGGGCCGTCGTTTCAGCAAGCTGAAATCAATAGAAACATCCACCTCAAAATCAATAGAAAATCTCCATAAAATCAATAGAAACATCCACCTCAAAATCAATAGAAAATCTCCATAAAATCAATAGAAATTTTCCATAAAATCAATAGAAATTTTCCATAAAATCAATAGAAATTTTCCATAAAATCAATAGAAAGACCACGATTAAAATCAATAGAAGTCAACACTCAAAATCAATAGAAACACGTACCAACAAAAGTTCCAAACGATTGAAATTTCCTCAAATTCAATAGAAGTTTCGTGTGCCTCCAAAATCAAGCGGCCGATTGAAAAAAATCAAGCGGGCGTCCTCTGGGTTCGAGCTTTTAGAAACTGAAACTTGCCACAAAACTCACAGGTTCGGACATTTGGCATTGAAGGCTTAAAGCAGTACGGTGCAGGGCTCCACGAGTTAATCCTTTGGCGGATTGCGGGCATCGGAGATTCAAGCATCGCTATCGCCCAGCTAAGGGGTATGTCGAATATCAGGCACAGGATTCGGAGATGCAACAAGTTCTCTAAATCAGGCTCCTGTACGCTGCGTGTGCAGCCGGGCCGAGGCGGGCGACGCGAAGCGTTTCAAATTAGGGAATATAGCTTAAATCGTAATATGAAGCCCTATATAATTCAAGCCATATTCCTTAATTAAGGGGTATTGGGCTCTCTGGGTACCTTCCCTTGATTATCATGGTTGCCTGGAGGAACAACCTCTACGTCTCCTGCTGCCATGAACTTAAATCGACTCCTGCGGCATCTCCCCAGAACCTAAACCCTAAACACCTAACATAGGGGCCTTAATAGTTAGAATAGGGTTTTGGGGCCCATGATACTATACTAATACAAAGGAGCTCCCAAAATAATATAGGTAATTATTAAGGCCCCTATATTAAAGTGGACGTCAACCCTGAAGCACACCGAAAGCCTACATCTTAGCTGCGTTCGAGTTGCTCCAGCGGCTGGTCTACTCGGCGACGCTTCTCGTGCCTGGAGGAAACCAGTGTTTGCGGTTTGGGGTCTGAGGATGTTGGGGTTACTGTTGATATTAAATATAAATCCTGCATTACCCTAAGGACCCTAAACTATGGGAATTATGGTATATTCCTTATTATGCGTAATGCAGGATTTATATCATGAACCGTATCTCTCTGTCGAGCGAGTGGCTTTGTCGTGCTCTTGGGTTGGTAGTCGACGATTTTTCGCGGAATCATGCTAAGAGCTGCTAGCGCTCGGGTTTCTTGGGCTAAGTATCCCTGTCCCTCCAGGGACCTTATAATGGAGGTCCTTGGAGGGATAGGGTAGCTTAAACCGATAGGATCGAATTCACAATGTGCGCCTTTTTGACCGGAAGTCTGACCTTGAGACATATATACCTTATCCTACAAGAACCTACTTTTTTGTAGGGTCCTTATGATTTCATATTAGGGTTCATCATAACGACCTACAGAAAAGTAGGGTTTGGTAGGTTAAGGTAGGCTTGCTTGCAACCTTAGGCACCACTTCAGGCTGTGGGCAATACTTGGAGGGTCGGGGGACTTGGTAACTGGTTACTTTATGTAGGGACTTCTAAGTACCATAACCCCAATTAGGGTCCCTTTTAGGGTACTTACAAGTCGACTTACTACCTACTTACTAAGTCCCCCCGACCCTCCAAGTAGAGGAACCTGCTATTTGGGGCTGTTTAAGGGCACCGACAGCAGAGCAAATGACTTCCTGCCGCCGAGGCTCAGCACATTGACTTGTCTGCCTCAGAAAGCTTACCCTATACCGTTGTATCCTAAACCCTAAACCGTTAAACCTTATTCATTTTACATGATTTTGTTGGATTTTAGGATTAGAGCTTCAGGTTTGGAGCTTCTCTTGGCTTGCTTGAGAGTGCTTGCGCAGGAGTTTGGCTGTGTGGCTTCTACGATCCCAAAGCCCTGGCAAGAAGCCACACAACTGTTCAAACACACACGATTAAAGAGTCGCATTCTGGACTTCCTTGTTGGGCAGAAGCAGCGTCCCAAAGAGCTTTGGACGGTTTAGGGTTAGGGCTTTATGACGCATGACGCATAAACCCCAGAAGAGCACACCCGAACAGACATGCGCGGAGCTCTGCAACCATTCACCTGAGCACAAACCCACCCTACTTCACACAGACCGCTTGAAAAATCTCGAAGAGCTGTGTACAAATCTCTACTTGGAGGTTCATGGGAAGTTTTAAGTAGGATTATAAGTCCCCTATGATGGGTTATAAGTATACTTAATTACCCTGCTTATAACCCTACTGATTACTACCCGTGAACCTCCAAGTATGCTGTCGGATAAATACAAGTCCTAGGTGTAGGTTGCAGGGCCTAAGTTTGGGGTTTAGAATAGAGTACTTCATTCACGCTTACCCCATGGCCTACGGTTCTGTCTTTACGACCTGGGGTGACCTTTGCTGCCGCAGAGCGTTTGCTGGTATGTGCGCGGACTAGAGTTTTAAAGGATTAGAGTTCAAGATCTTGTGAAATCAGGCTTGTCTTACAGGGCTGGAAAGAATTAGTAACAGTAGCCCGTTATAGTCCCTAGCTGTACTACAAGATACCCTGTTTGAATTAACTCCTCTTTGCGGCGAGTGCTTTTTGCTCGGTCGGGCTCAGTGTTTCTCTAGGCTGTTCAGTAACCCACTGGGAAAAAGTATATACTGTTTTAGGCTTCTTATTCTCATTTTATAATAGGAGCTCAGAAACCTGAAAGTAGAAAAGTGTACCACTGAACAGCCTGGTTCTTCTTTGAGATGTTCTTCCTTGAGAACTCTTAAACCCTAAAGCCTAAACTTCCTAAACCGTGTTCAAGTTCATGAAGTCCGGCGGAGCTGAGAGGGATTTCAGGTTTACGATTATAGTAGAAGCCAGAAAGTTGGAACATCATTATCCTCATGCCCTTAAGGTAAAGTATTAAGGGATCCGAGCACTTATCCTCCTGAACCCATGTTCCAACTTTCTGGCTTCTACGATTATGTGTTGGGGCTTTGGTGCTTGTGATTTAGGGTTCAAGTTGCAAGGCTCACCGTTTGGAAATGGTTTTGCCAGCTTTAGGCACTGAATGCCTTAGCTTGAGACGCAGTCTTTGGGTTGTGGACGGCTTTGGTCAAATACTTTTGTTTTTAGGCTTCGGGTTTGGGGTTTAGGAAGAGGGTTTAGGCGTTTAGGTCTAAAGGTTTGACAACCAAAGTTTACGGTGTCAAGGGTTGCTACGTAGGCGATAAATGGATAGATGCCGTTTGGCCGGGACACACTTCCTGAGGTGGATGTAGATGTCTTCATCTTCGTCGCTTCTGGCGACCTGACTTCACCCCCGCGCACCACACGTTTGTGCATGAAGCTCCCTTGATCTAAGATTTACAACTAAAATTACTCGATAAACTTTTTAAGCCTTCCTGGGTTCCTTTGCCAACCGTTAGTACCACAGATGCAACATGTCATTGACGCGCGACCAACGACTTTGGCCTTCAGAACCTCACCTTTGGGGTTTAGGGTATAAGGTTTAGGGTCCAGAGTTAAAGCCTATAGACATCCCCAACTACTCTGGATGATACCATCATAAGGGCTTTCCATCGAGCGTACATCGGGCACATGTTTACGAAGTTTCGACCCCCCGTGCCAAACACCCCTATAAAACCCTGAAGCCCTTCAAAATCCCAGCGGCTCCAATATGTCTCAGTAAAGGAATATTCCTCAAATCATATTAGGGACCCTCTTATACTTTAAAGTACATTCCTTAAGAAAGGGATTTTGGAGTCTTTGGGATGGCCCTCCGAAAGAGGAGCCTGCCTGCACCTGGATCACGTTCAGCTCCGGAGTGATTTTCAGCTTGACAGCCACCTGGGATAAAGCGCGCGTGTTTGGGCTCAGTGAGGTTCGCGGTTTAGGTTGGGCTCGCTCGGGTCTATTTGGGTTCAGTACTGTCAAAACGCCCAAACCCTAAACCCCTTTGTCCTTGTCAACCCTAAACCCTAACCTCCTAGACCCTCAACCACCTCGGCCATGCTGACACGCTGCCTGAGGAGTCCCTGAAAGCTTTACTCGTAGGACCAACAGAAAACCATGAAACTAGTGAACGCAAAGCCCTAAAGCCAAACTCCAAAACCCAAAGCCACCAACCTAACCCCAGACTCTCAACTAAAAGCACCTTAAGTTCTGTACTACCGGAACTTATGGAAACCTTTTGCAAAACTTGTATGTAAGCCCTGAAATTTATAGAAACCATTTTGCAACCCTTATATGACTCCTAAGCCCTAAACCCTAAACTCAAAACCGCCCACCTCATCCTCCGGATCCCGTAGCATCCGTGCAGGAAGGCCCTCCAAGAGCGCTTTCCTCTTGCGTGGACTCTCGTGTTCGGCTTACCCTAAGGCTCCACGTACCCATACAGTGTTTGTACTCAGGCCTTAAAGGGGTTCCTATATGGGTACTTCAGGGTATAAGTATATACTATATAGCTACATGGAGCCTTTGGGATAGGGCTTTGGGCTCAGGGTTTCGGATTTGGGGGTTTGTTAGAGTAGGGTTTGGGGTTTAAGCGGGTCTAGTTGGTTTGGGGTTTAGGGTTTGGGGTTGGGGGTTTGGTTAAAGAGCTTCGCGGTCTAGAGCCACCTCCTAAAACCTGGGCTCTAAACCTTTTCTAGGATACCCAGTAACCTAAGAATAAAAAGGCCTCTCTTTTTGGTATTGGGTAACTTTATAAGGAACCTAGGACTACAAAAAAGGAATAAGGGTACTACTGGGCATCCTAGTTTTCAGGGCATTTCTGCATGCCCTGGTGCTGGGCTCAGGAGTTTATTGTCTATAGTTCACCGAGCTGTCCAGTTTCCTTTGGGAACTGAAGGATTACCTGTTGGAGTTACAGTACCCCAAAAGGTTAAGGGTTGCCGGCTTTACTACACCGTTCAGGATGGGGGATGGGTATGTGGCGAAGCTTTTGTGGTTGGCGGCGTGGAAAGTGTGTGCCGCCGGTAGGGTATCGGGCTCATAATCTCAGATCAGACCGGATACCGTAGCTGCAAAGCACTGAATGGAAATTCATGGCCGATTCCTGGCCTGGCTTTAGGCAGTGAAGGTTGGACTCCCACCCGCCTCCCTGAACAAGCGTGGCATAGTTAGTAGTTCCGCATGTTAGGGATACGAAGAACAACCAAAGGCTCTTGCCAAACAACATGAGCTAAAAAGCCAGTGGTCTACATTGAACCCTCTGAAACTCAAAAACAAGCCTGACGAACACACACGCAGGCGCATCTACACAGACAGACAGACTCCCCCAAATCACCCCATACCCTAAACTAAACTTTGAAACCGGCTTTACAACGCTCTGGGGCGGAGAAGCTCGAGGCTTCGACTCTTCTCGTCTGACCTTGACCCTCCAAACACGTCCCAGCGGTCGAAGGCCTATAAAGAAAGTTTTGGGTTTAGGGGCTCTATAAGGACTTACCATAGGCGCCTCACCACTAACAACACGGTTTGGGCATCGAGCACTCACTATTCCGACTCCCATATCGTCCATCCAAGCTCCGAATCAAGCAAACTCCAAACCACGCGGAGAGACAGAACTATTGATCCGTAGAGAATATATAGCTGATTCTGTATCAACCCTACAACCTAAACTCTAAACCTTCGTGGACCCCTCCTAGGCCCTTTTTACTCTAGATCCCTCATATCAGAAAGCCCTTGAAGGAAGCCCCTCAAAACCTGTACTCACATACACCTTCAAAAGCTGTTCCAGCCGATGCCCGCCTCAGCAAGCCATGGTACATCTTCTGGCGAGCGGGGCCGCTTGCTTGGAGGGTCGGGAGACTCAATAAGTAGGTAGTAAACAGACTTATAAGTACTCTAAAAGGGAGCTTAGTTGCGGTTAGGATACTTATAAGCCCATACAACATCGCCCCGCCACCCTGCAAGTGAGGCTTACGGATCAGAGGCAGGGGTTCCCGGGCCGTTGGCTAAAGCCAACATGAGGCCTCAACAGTTAGAAGAGTGTTTTGGCGCATATAACGGTCTAGTTATAGTTATAATGATTATACGGGTCTTATAGTTGTCCGGCTTCATGGTTTTCCATGCTTCAGAGGTGGGACCCTAACTACACCCCAAAGCCTAAACCATGGGAGACCCAAATCCCAAACCCTAACCCGAAATCCTGAACATCCATGCCAGCCCAAAGAACATAGTAGAGGGGCCTTAATAGTTAGAACAAGGTTTTTGGGGCCAATTATACTATAGTTGGTCTGGAACCCCCCAAAATACTGTTGATGCCCAAAATCCTGCATGACCTACAGCATCGCACAAAGGTCATACCGCGCTGTCCACTTCCCCGCAACCCCTGAATTTCAATGTTGCATGACCCTGGGGTCATGCAGGATTTTGGGCATTCGCGCAAGCCCTTTTTCTTGACTCTGCGTCAGTGCAATATTAAAATTGGGGGTAGCAGGGGAGCCGTGGGGAAGTTTAAACCGATGCAGAATTTAGGGCATCAACCGTAGTATAGGTAATTATTGAGGCCCTTTTTCTTAGTAAGATCCTGAACTGCGGGCCTCCAATACGTCAACCCGAAGAAGATAAGCCCAACATCCTGACCGAAACCTTGCAAAATCCCTGAGTTCTCGCAGAAACTGTATGGGAGACACCTGTTCTGCATCCCTGCAACCCTAAACTGTATGCCCTAAACCCCTAAATCCTAAGCCCTAAATCCCTGAACCCCTAAATCCTAAACCCCAAACCCCTAAACCCCTAAAATCCTAAACCCTGCCTCGTCCGGATCAGACGGCTCGAGCCTTTCATACTCGTAGTCCTCAGCGCTTGAAAAGCAGAGGCCCGAGACCGTCACCCCTACAGGATTTCTATGGGGGTTTCCGAAAATTCGGGGTTCCTCTTAAAGGGATCTATAAGGGTCCTATAAAGGGCTTAGGGGAAACTATAGTGGACCGGAGGATACTTTAGAAGATTAACAATTAAGCCTATACGCAGTTGGTGACTGTATTTGATAGGATCTTCATGGAGTGTTGTTGTTGACCTTTCTATAGATTTAGTATAAAGATTGAGTACGGAACGTGTTGCAGGTTTCCTCAGAGTTGGTAGGCCAAGCGATACCACGGCAACCTAGCTCCCAACATCAAAGCTTCAGATGTGCCTCGGGGAGACCCTCAAAGAACCCTCTTCTGAAGCTTTCCATTACCGAAAAACCTCGAACGCATTATGCAGCCTGTAACATACAAACCATAGTAGCCCACCCCTCAACCGTAAACCCCAACACGAAACTCAATGCCATAGACCCCTCATCCTGCATCCAAAACTCGAAAACCTACGCACTTGATATCCGAACCCGAAACCCCCCACCCTCCGCCCAAAACCCCAAGCCCTGACAGTAACCCTTAAAGGGAGCCTAAACCTTATGCCCTGAACCCCTATACCCTAAACCCCCAAACCACAAGCCCCCCTAAACCCCCTATCTCCCCTGTAGCTCCCTTAGAGGAGCCCCCGTTTCTAGCCCTTCTTCGGGGAAAAGATGTACAGAAAGCCTCGAACCGTTTATGTAGCCGATAGCATAGAAACCATAGAAGCCCACCCCTCAACCCTAAAAAGGATCCCCCCCCTTTTTAGCCCTTCTTCGGGGAAAGCTGCAGGATCCATGTCTTTCAGCACCTCGTGCTCCAGTCGATCGTCGGACTCCAGAGCCTCCGGGTAGTTGGAAACCCGATTAAGGCCAAATCGTGCCGAGATTCCCTGCTTGGAGGGCCGGGGGACTTAGTAACTGGTCATTTTCGGGACTTAAAGTACAATAACCCCAATTAGGGTCTCTTTAGGGTACTTATAAGTCTACTTACTACCTACCTTAGCCTACCAAACCCTACTTTTTTGTAGGTTCTTATTATGAACCTTAATATGGAATTTATAGGGACCCTACTTTTTGTAGGGTTTGGTAGGTTAAGGTACTTACTAAGTCCCCTGACCCTCCAAGTATACATTGCTCTTAAGGATTGGGTCTATTGGGTTTCCAACTTTTGGGCTTCCACTGTAACCTCTAGCTCCTGCGGAGAGTGAGGTAACCTGAACCCTAAACCCCACCCTTCTCGAGAATCATCAAACTGCATGTTTCGCTACCTTACAGGATCCTCACAATGGAGAGTAGTAACAGGTCCCTGAAGCCTAAACCCCAAAGCCCTAAACCTCTAACCCCCTAAACGCTAAATCCCTGAAACCTATAAACCCTAAACCCCAAACCCCTTAAATCCTAAACCCTTAGACCCAGAACCCGAAACCCTAAACAAGGTTTTCTCTACAGGAACTCCCCACTACCCATGAACCCTAAACCATATACCCTTATAGAATCCCTATAGATGCCTTTAAAGGGCCCCCTAACCCTACTAATATAGTACCCTAAATAGCAGGATCCTTATTATAAGGAAACCACAATAAGGCACCCCTAATTTTCGGAAACTCCCAGTTAGAGTTTACGATCATGGGTCTGCATGGATTTCAGATCTTAGGAGTTTTGAGCTCCGGGAACGAAGGACCCCGTTAAGCTGCAGGAGTCTTGTTTTTCATAAGGATCCCTGAAATCCTCAGAAAAAACACGGCCACTTCAAAGGTCGCGTGCGGAGTAGCGTTTAGGATTCAGGGCTTGGCTCTGAAAGTTTTCATCAAACTTTCAAATTAAACGTGGCATTGCCAAGAAAGATTCTCGCCCTCTTAATACAACGATTCTGAGAAGTCCTGCTGGAACGCTTTGGGAAGAAGACCTGAACCCTCACTATCATAATCGCCAGGTAGTAGGAGTAGTCACATGGTGTGGCACCCTCGGCCCTCGACCCGAAATTGCAATGAAAAGCCCAAACCCTCGGCCCAAACCCCAAACTGTCACACCCCTGCGGACCACATCATCTGTTATGCTGTATGTGGTATTCTATGTCATATTACATGACTTTCTTATGATATGGTATTTCACATTGTGTAAAAAATCAAAATCTTCTATGACACAGAATCTTATATGATATAATCTCTTGTAGTCTGTGCACCTTAGATTATCTAGTATCTTACATTTTCGACATCCCCCAACCCAGAAGCCCCAAGTCCAACCCAGAAGCCCCAAGTCCGAAAGGAAAGAGGCCTCGTAGGCATCGCGGACCCCAGCGTGGCCCCAGGGTGGGCACTGGGTGCCCATGCCAGTTCCCATGGCCTTCAGCCGTGGGGATTACAGAAAGGGTTTAGGGGGTTTAGGGGTTTAGGGGCTAGGGGTTTAGGGGCTAAAGGTTTAGGGGTTTAGGGTTTAGGGGTTTAGGGTTTAGGATACAGAACTCGACTGGAAACTTATGACTCCTTGTCTTGCCGGCAGTATTACACTCATGCAGTTGCACATTGTATACGGTGGTCAAGTTTGTGTCAGTACCGACTGTGCCAGTTCTCTGACTCTATTAGATATTATGACTGTTGACCACCACCACCACCACCACCACCACCACCGCCACCACCACCACCACCACCACCACCGCCACCACCACCATCAGGACGACCACCACAAATATCGTCACGACGAGCAGGCATCACTACCATTACCACTGCCATTGCCTTTCCCTCCCGCTACTGCTGCGACTCCAACCGCTGCTGCTGCTGCTGCTGCTGCTGCTGCTGCTGCTGCTGCTGCTGCTGCTGCTAATCAGGCTCCTTTTTATGCAAAACTGCCGTTGCTCGTGTTCATCTGCGCCACCTGCACCACTGAAGCCTAAACCCCACACGCGCAAGCCAGAACCTCTAAGCCCTAGGCCCTACACTCCAAGCCCTGCCTTCTGCGAGACAATCAACGAAAGCTTGTCCTAGACCCCACAAACTCCTGATGCTGAACCTCAAAACCTGAGGTCTAAATCTCAAACCCCAAGGCTCTAAAATCCAAAATAAACACCCCTCAGACCCCCAAAAGGACCTTTGAACCAAATACCAAGTCGATCTCTCTGTCCATCAGCTTTTGGCTTCTGATCTCGGCCTATGCGTTTGGGAATTTAGTTTCGGACAGGACTCCGGGCTTAGGGGGCTTTGGGGGGCTTAGGCTTTAGGGTTTAGGGTGCAGGGCTTAGGGGGCTTAGGGTTCAAGCTGAGGGCTTCAGCTTTCGGAGTTCGGGTTTAGGACTTAGGGTCGTGTTACGGGTCTTGTACGGGTTCTCTACGGGTTTACGCGTCTGATAGAGTGTTACTCACAAAAAGTGCCCGAGCCTCTCGTGAGCCGTGGGTCACAGGCCCCTTCGCTTCAAGTTGAGAAAGAGATGGCTGCGAGATGGCACGTTTGAGGAGCCAGGGTTTGGGGACGTCCCAGCTGCAAGGCTGCTCCAAGGTATTCGTCTTGGGCTTGGGGGTGCACTCCTATCACGTAAACCAAAAAGCCCTGAACTCCAAAACCCTAAACTGCGAAAATCCCTAAACCTTCGGCTTAGGGGCTTTTAGGGTTTATAAGGTTTTGGGGTTTAGGTTTTAGGGTTTAGGGAAGAATTAAAGTCATGTCACCCAGGTCCCGGCCCAGCCTCTGCTCTTTTTAATGGGCAGCTAAAGCTCTGATCTAGCAGCCTGTTGTAGGGGCCTTAATAATGAGAATAGGGTTTTGGGGTATAGTATAATATAATTAAAGTATAATTAAAGTATAATGAAAGTATAATTATAGTATAATTATGGTATATTATACCGCAAAACCCTATTCTAATTATTAAGGCCCCTACATTAGTATTCCTAAGGGCTCCTTGTTATCATTAGTTATTCCTTGGGCTTCCTTGTTTGATTGATGAGGGTAGTACCCGAAACACTAAACCCTACTTTAACCCTGAAGAACCTACCTTGTTACGGTTCCTTACTATGATTTCTTTATATATGAGTCCTTAAAAAGGTAAGTTATTTGGGACTAGGGTATTCCTAGGGGGGTTAGGGTTTAGGGAACCCTCAACCCGCCCAAACCTGAGAGACCTTAAGCCCTAGTTCTTAAACCTAGATCCTAAACCCCAAACCTGAAACCCTCGACCGGCAACCTCCACCACTAACCCCTAAACCTCCAACACTGAACCCTAGACGCGAAACCCCAAACCCTCGACCCCAAATCCCAAACCCTAAACCTTTAATGCCCCTTCTGCACCCTTATATGGATTCCTGAAGGGAGCCCACAAGGCTAAACCGAACCTCAAACAAGGGCCCAGGGCGTGCTTGTCTTGGCTCAGGAGACCTTCCACGAATTCCCCGATGGTCGTTCGCCACTCTGAGTCCTGGCGTGTCACGACTTGCACCCGTAGAACTCACATAACAACGATGTTGATCATACTCCCGTGGAGTTCTACTATAACAACAGCTGGTATGTGAAATGATCCATTGCATACTTGGTCCGAGAAAACTTAAACGTCTTTACACTAAAGGTCAAGGCTCACCGGAGCGTGAGGTCCCTGGGCCTCTTGGGTTTATTATAGGATCCTTAAGGGGGGGTGGTTCAAGGGGGGAGGGTACTAGGGAGCTTTGGGGAACCTTAGGGAAGGTTAGGGAGTATTGGGGAATAATGGGGATTACTAGGTTACCTACCCCCCTTGGACCACCCCCCTTAAGGACATCCTAAGTTTAGCCCTAAGGGTCCAAGTAGTCCTTATTCATGGATCTTGATACCTAAAACGGCCCTAAAGTATTATGATAGGGAGTACTTGGACCCTCCGAGCACATAGGAGTCTAGGGCTTATGTAGCAGTTCAAGGCTTTAGGGTTCAGGGTCTTAGGGTTTGAGGTTTAAGGTTCAGGGTTTTAGGCTTCAGGGTGTTAGGGTCTGAGGTTTAAGGTTCAGGGCTTTAGGATTCAGGGTGTTAGTAACGGGTTTGAGGTTCAAGGTTCAGGTCTTTAGGGTTCAGGGTGTTAGCAATTGAGGTTTAAGGTTCAGGGCTTTAGGATTCAGGGTGTTAGTAACGGGTTTGAGGTTTAAGGTTCAGGGCTTTAGGGTTCAGGGTGTTAGCAATTGAGGTTTAAGGTTCAGGGCTTTAGGATTCAGGGTGTTAGTAACGGGTTTGAGGTTTAAGGTTCAGGGCTTTAGGGTTCAGGGTGTTAGCAATTGAGGTTTAAGGTTCAGGGCTTTAGGATTCAGGGTGTTAGTAACGGGTTTGAGGTTTAAGGTTCAGGGCTTTAGGGTTCAGGGTGTTAGCAATTGAGGTTTAAGGTTCAGGGCTTTAGGATTCAGGGTGTTAGTAACGGGTTTGAGGTTTAAGGTTCAGGGCTTTAGGGTTCAGGGTGTTAGCAATTGAGGTTTAAGGTTCAGGGCTTTAGGATTCAGGGTGTTAGTAACGGGTTTGAGGTTTAAGGTTCAGGGCTTTAGGGTTCAGGGTGTTAGCAATTGAGGTTTAAGGTTCAGGGCTTTAGGATTCAGGGTGTTAGTAACGGGTTTGAGGTTTAAGGTTCAGGGCTTTAGGGTTCAGGGTGTTAGCATTTGAGGTTTAAGGTTCAGGGCTTTAGGATTCAGGGGGTTAGTAACGGGTTTGAGGTTTAAGGTTCAGGGCTTTAGGGTTCAGGGTGTTGGCGTTTGAGGTTTAAGGTTCAGGGCTTTAGGATTCAGGGTCAAGTTTGGCTCGGAGCTTGCCCTGGCAACATCTGAGCAAGCAGCAATGATCTAAATCCTAGGGTTCCTTTAAAGGGATCTATTAAAGGTACCTTTAAGGGCTTCCTTTAAGGGATCTATACGGGCTTTAGGGTTTTAAACACCATAAAGTTGGAACCAGGATTAAGGCCAAATAGTGCTGGGATTCCCTATACATTACTCTACTCTTACGGATTGAGGCTATGGGGTTTCCAATTGTTGGGCTTCTACTGTAGCCGATTTCGGTAATATCAGCAAGCAGCCGACCATGCTGTGATATGCTGTCATACAGTCTGAATTAGGAGCTCTGCGATGTTCTACACAGAACTAGACCTTAACACATAGCTTTATGAACCCCCTAATTACTGGGAGGATACTCGGCTCTCGACCGGGTTGTACCGAATCCTCGTGGAACAAGACTGACAAAAACCTGGCAAGACTATCGTGTTGGAAAAGGCATACGTGCCCGTAGCGCGGCCACAAGCTGAGCTTTCTGCTCTGATGTGATGGTTCCCACACAGGTCCACATGGCATTTTGGCGGTCCCTTCCAAATGGGCTCGACAACTGCATGCATCACCAGCTTGGACAGCCCCGGGGCCATCGGACAACCAGCAAGTATTCCTCTGGTTGCTACCAGTGGTGCACTTATCATAGATTCAGCATGCAAATGTCGCTTGCCCCGGTACACTTGCATGGCACCGTGCAAAAGGGTAGCAGGGTACTTATGCTTGATGGCACCATAAACCAGATCCTTGTGAGACACGTTCTCATAGAAGCCTTTTAGATCCAGGAGTAACGTGATTCCCGGCAACTGGTTTTGCCGGTGCATCTCTCCCTTCATGACCCTATTCACAGCCACCTCAAGGGATGAGCTCCCTTTGACCGCCTTGTCCCAAGGGGAGTGCTGGCGGTACTCCTGAGCCCACTGATCGTGCAGGTAATACCTGGATTTGCACCAGAGCCGGTACCCATACGACGTCAACGCGATTGGTCACATGGGCAGTTGTCAAAATCATGGTCCCTTTTCGGGTACCCTAAATACTAGGTGCCGTCTTATATTAAGGACCCAAAAAGGGACCACAATTTTGACCACTACCCACATGGCATCGTAGCGAGCCGGGAGTTTCCGAAAAATAGGGGGTACCTTAAAAGGGATCCATAAGGGTTCCTTAAACGGATCTATATGGGTTCTATAAAGGGTTTAGGGTGTAGAGTTTCCGATTATTAGGGGTACCTTGTCTGGGGCTCCTTATAAGAAGGATCCTACTATTGAAGGTGCTATACTAGGGTCCCCTATTTTCGGAAACTCACAGACACACAATGTGCGTGTGCTGCGTCAGGAAGCCTTGCTGCTACCTGCTTTGATCCGCCTGCCAGCACGAGCTTGTCGTGAAATGCCCTATCCGGTTCGGCATAGGACTTAATTAGTAAGCAGGGTTATGGGAAAGTACCTTTTATTGGAGCTTATATAATGTAGCCTTAGTCACTAAGGCCCCTGATTCTGTAATGATATCGGCTGCAAGCCCGAAAACCAAACTGAGATGAAAAGCTAGCCTAAAGCAGAGCCAGAGGACAGGAAAAGCACTACCTTGACTAAGCTGCACAACTCCAACTTTGACGCTTACAACAACTGAAATGTCCAGAACTTACAAGAGCACTACCACAGGGGCCTTAATAATCGGAACAGGGGTTTGAAACCCATACGAGTACAACCCATGCGGTGCCCCCAACATAGTCCACGTAACTGTTTAAGCCCCTAAAGTATGC
This sequence comes from Symbiodinium sp. CCMP2592, assembly GCA_905221615.1. Lineage (NCBI taxonomy): Eukaryota > Dinophyceae > Suessiales > Symbiodiniaceae > Symbiodinium > Symbiodinium sp. CCMP2592. Next base: position 878,953 of record CAJNDT010002446.1, read on the forward strand.
ACAAAAGCATTCAACAGCAAAGCTGGAAAGTCGAGGGTTTATGGTTTACAGACTAGGTTTTTAGGGTATAGGGTCTTAGGGTTTAGGGTTTTAGGGTTTTAGAGTTTAGGGTTTTTCAGGGTTGTGGGATAGCAGCTGCCGAAGATGTCCTTCGCAGGACGGAGCTCTTCGTCGTCCAGGACGTACTCGCCCAGCCAATTCCAGAGCCTGGCCCATAATCAGACCCTGAGCTCTATGACCCGTAAACCTATGTCCTAAAAGCTCAGCCTCTGCTCTTAATGGGTAGCTAAAGCTCTGATGTAGCAGCCTAGTATTCCTAAGGGCTCCTTGTCATCATTGCTCATTCCTTGGGCTTCCTTGTTTGCTTGATGAGGGTATTACCCTGAACCCTAAACCTACCTTAACCCTGAATAACCTACCTTTTAGGGTTCCTTGTTCTGATTTCTTTTTCTAAGTCCTTAAAAATGTAGGTTCTTCCGGGTTAAGGTATTTCCTAGAAGCTGAAGTACTATGTAACCTGAATGCTAGACGACGCTGAATTAGGGTTTTTGGCCGGAGGGCCTTTTGAGTGTGCAGCTCCAAGTTAGGGCTTTGGGGTTTCTGGGTTCTTTGGATTTTGGGGTCTGCAGTCTGAGGTTTTAGGATTCAGGGCTTTGCGGACTTACTTGGAGGGTCGGTGGACTTAGTAACTAGTTATTGTAGGGACTTATAAGTGCCATAACCCCAATTAGGGTCCCTTTTAGGGTACTTGTCGGTCTACTTACTACCTACTTACTAAGTCCCCCGACCCTCCAAGTATCATGGGGAACTAAAGGATAACCCTTTTGGTTATATAGGGATTATATGGGGACTATACTACACAAAAAAGTTAAAGGCTACCTACTCTACTACTAGGGTTGTTTAGATGTTGGGCTGCTTTTCGGGTTTAGGATTCATGCTCGGTCCTTTGTTATGTTACGGAGAGCAATAGCCCTTATTGTAAGGAAGCTGGATTTTGACACTGCGGTGCGTTAGGTCTTGGGGTTGAGGGGGAGCCAATGACTGAAGTCTGCGAATGCCAAGCTTACACAAGTAGCTACTCAGCTACTCTCACTTAACCTAATCCTAAACTGACAATCTCTCTACAACCTGATGCCTCACCTGAATATCTGCGAAACCGACAAAACAAATCAAGACCTCAACGGTCACATGCTTTCGACATGCATACTTTTGTACTGCTTTCGGGTGAAGGCGGAAAGGCTGAGGAGTATATCGTAGCCAAGGCTGGCAGTCTGTTGAATTGAAACCAAGATGCGCCCAAAGGAGCCTACCCATATGCTCCAATATTGGTTGGAATCAATCGCGATTGATTTTTTCAAGCGCCGATTGAAACGAGGCCAAAATCAATCGCAGAGAGGCTTTTTTCAATAGCGACAAAATCAATCGCAGAGTGTCGTTAAAATCAATAGAAAAATCAAGCGTGGAATCAATAGAAAAATCAATCGCGGAAGTGTGTTTTAGGCACTCCCATGTGTGCAAAAACACCATATATCTATTATCTCTTCTGCCATTTACAGGATGTACTTTTCAGCATTTTCGTGAGTTCATAAATATACATATATATATATATATATACGTATGTATGTATGTGTATATATATATATATATATATATAATATAAATATATATATATATATATAAATAAATACATATATATATATATACATATATATACACACATATATATATATATACATATACATATATACATATATACATACAGCTACATATGTCGTGTCTATCCAGACACTGTGAAGAATCGGCAAAGTCCTATCATCAAACACGGACACTCAAAGCTATATAGTACGTACATGAATTTAGGGTTTGGGCTTAGGGTTCAGGGTTTAGGTTGTCTATCCAGACACTAGGACCAAGCGACATGTCTATCCAGACACTGCCCTGCCCCCTGCCCCCTGCCCCCTGCCCCCTGCCCCCTGCCCCCTGCCCCCTGCCCCCTGCCCCCTGCCCCCCTGCCCCCCTGCCCCCCTGCCCCCTAGTGCAGACAAGTTGCGGTGGCTGCGGCGGTACCTGCATTGTCTATCCAGACACTGAAATAAAAAGTTTAAGACTATATATGTCTATCCAGACACTGGGTTTGCAGAACCCTTCTTTTTTAGTCCTCCGGCTTCTCAGTGTCGAAGTCCAACAAGCCCTTTAAGAGCAAGTGAAAAGCCAGGCTAAACTTTTGAAGCACCTTTCCCACAACCTGGTAGCTGGCAGTTCCACGAGAGCAGCTTGCAGTCACAGCTTTCACAATCGCCAGGTACGACTCAGGGCCATAGCACCAAACACATCTCGGCGTCAGATATTTTGACTGCTGCCCGAAGTGGTAAAAGAGGTGGAACTTCTGGGTGATGCTGTATTTCAGAAGCTTCCTCTTCAATGCATCTTTCGCCAGGAAATGATAGTGGGACAAGGTTCCTTGCACTGCATCTTCGAAAACTGTGAAATCCTTTGAAGAAAAAACCCATTTCTTCTCATCTGCCATGCTGTACACTTTGTCCAAACACTCCACACAAGCTTTTCTGTGCATAGATCTCGTAGACGAGTCATCACTATATTCCGTGGCCAACCGTACAGCTACTGGCGAAAACTTCCGAACAGTCCTGCCTTTGATGTGCTTCAAAGTCGGGTATCCAGTGTCTGCCATCAAATTGCTTCGCAGCAATTTCGGAAACCGTTCAGCCGTCGGTATCTCCAGGTCTTCATATATCTGCGAAATTTTCGGGTTCAAGACTTTCAACCTGGCCTCCAAGCTGCTCCCTGGCAGTGTATCCAAAATGTCGCACAGCAGGTTTGCAAAGATGTGGCAAGAAATGCCAAGATCCATCAAATGCAACAGATCCAGTTTGACCGTCCAGAAGCCGACCCCCGGAACACTCCAGAGGTGGTGCTGCCTCAGGTCCTCAGCTCGAGGGTTCAATAGTGTGGATCTCCAAGCAGCCTGTGGTCGCAGATCGTTGAATGGATGCGTGTTCTTGCTCTCGTCGAAAAAATTGGTGCATTCGCAATAAGGACATGGGTCATTCCGAGCACTAGTGGGCCAGCCAAACTGAGAACAGAAAAATTCGAGGTCGCCGCTGACGGACATAATAATACATCGTCTTCTCGCTTTGCCTTGAATGCAGTGACAGGGAGTATGGTTGATATATAGTATCTCCATAATGACCTACTAGATACAGTCACCAAATGTCAAAAGCAAGCCTATAACTATACACTCACCAAAACGAAAATCCTAATTCATACATGGGTTTGGGTGGGATCGTGGTGTTCGGTGCGGTCTGTCGTGTCTTTCCAGACATGGAAAACGATCCCAGTCAGGCCAACTATTGTTTAAAACAAGATGATATCTTCGAATATATAATAACAGCTCCTGGTTTCTGCAAGATGCTCTTTCCAGCGGCGAGCTTCTTGAAGGACTCCGACAGTTCCTTCCAGATTGGGTCCCAAGTTCTGTCCCAGTCCTCAGTGGCGTTCTTCGGCATGTTCACCAGCATAAGCTGCGAAAACTGCACACTCACATTGCTCACCATGCATCGCATCGATATTGCCATCGTGGAGTCAGTCTCCGAATATGGAGCTGCGTCTCCGTGAAGCACGAGTGGGATAGGGGCCTCTGCCTGGAAATCTATGGCCTTCCAGTACTTTGTATCCTGGCGGAACTGAGGGTTTTCTTTCCAGAGCTGCTTGCTCCAGAATTTCCGGATTTCTGCTTCGGGAGCCATGACTGTTTCCAAAAACCCATGCTCAGAGAGCTGGTCGATCCAGGCATGGGGCAAGTTCACAGGGATGTCCTTCTCCATCATCTTCTTCTCACCATTCAACTCCCTGACCAGAACAGGTGTTCTGATGCTGGTGCTTTCTGGGGAGCACATGTTCTTGAAGATCCACCTGGAAATGTCTCTGTGGCAGTTCTGTGGCGATTCACCATGGGCTCCTAAGGCCTGCAGTTTCAGCAAGTCTTCTGCTGAGCTTCCAGATTTCACCGCACAGTCTGCAAACTCCTGAATTTCTGAAGCAGACAGCTTGCCCAGTGCAAAATGCCTCACGAGCATCAAAAAAAGCGGCGAGTGCGGCTCATGGCTGGTTTTTTGTTTCTTGCCCATTGTGCTATTCCGGGTTCTAGGGGACCTGAAATGGGCTGCGGTGCATGACAGGGTGATCAGGGCCCTGATCCCTGCAGCATATATCTGTAAACAAAAGCTTGCCTATCCAGGCATGTGCAACAGCTTGCCTATCCAGGCATGCACAACACAAGTGGCGTGCACAACCTGCCTGTCCAGGCATTCAAAGCATTGCAAAGCAGCACACACACACACTCTCTTTTTCACTCGCGAGGCTCCACCCCTCGTTGTGCCATTCGGCGATCCTTTCATGCAATTTTGCATGAGGATGCAAAAGTTCAGTCCTACAGAGGCTGGGCACCTTTTAGCCAGCAACATCATTATGATCTACATTCATCAACATCACAGCTGCTAGAAACTCCACAAAACAACACTCCTCAACATCTGCAT
>CAJNDT010002446.1:888505-892862 GCA_905221615.1 Symbiodinium sp. CCMP2592
ATAAACACAAAAAAAATATAAAGCCCAGGCTCCTTCTCGCCGGTCTGATCCCCCTGCCAGTCCTCATCCCGGTACGACGATCCTCCCCACTGCGAGCCTCCCCAGGACCACCAGTCCCAGCCCTGGTTCCAGGACCACGTCTCATCACCCGGCGGAGCGGCACCATCATCTCCATCTCCCTGGCCACCACCTCGATCACCATCTCCACCATGGCCACCATGCGTACCATCTCCACTTCCCTTGCCACCATCTCCACCATGGCCACCATGCGTACCATCTCCACCTCCCTTGCCGCCATCATGGCCACCATCATCTCCACCTCCTCGGTGATCCACGTCTCCACTTCCTCTCCCAGGTGTGCTCGGTCCTCCGAAAAAGACTTTTGGGCTTTAGGGTTTAAGGTTCTCTATGGTTTTTCTGTTACGGTGTTCAGGGCCGGGGTTTCGGGCTTAATGGGGTTGTAAGAGTTCAAGGGGATAGGATTTCAAAATTGTCATCAGCTAGGGTCCTTGGGGGCCATCATCATCTTCTTCTTCAACCACCCTCTTGGCGAGGTAGTGCATGAACTGGTCGTAGGTCTTGAGGGTGGAGACACTGACAGGGATTCAGGGTTTAGGGTTCAGGGTTCAGGGTTCGGGGTTTAGGTTTCAGGGTGTAGGGTTCAGGGTGTTGGGTTTAGGGTCTAGGGTTTCGGCGCTTTTACTGGGTTTCAGGGTCTTGGTTCTCAGGTGTCTCTCCAGACACTCAAACTGTCTGTCCAGACATTCTCTATGCAGCTGAGGAGCTCAAAAACTCTCCTCAAAAAGGGCCGGTGGGCCTCGTTGCTTCCCGGCTCCATCCTCGACACCTTTCTCGCCATCGCCTCGATGAGGCCCATGAACTGCCTCAGCTTTGTCATGGCTGTGTCTCTCCAGACACTAGTACTGGGAAAGCTACACCTATCTGTGTCTCTCCAGACCTAGACACTGGGAAAGCTACACCTAGGGCTTCACGGTTCTCGTGTCTATCCAGACACTAAAATAATTAATGCCAAGGGTCTCGAAGTTGATGTCAGGGGAGTATTCCATCCAGATCATCCGCCAGTTCTCTCGCCAAAGTCTGCTGCTCGTGCCGCTGTTCCTCAGCTGCAGGGTTTATATATGGGTTTGGGGGTTTAGCAGGGTTTAGGGGTTTAGGGGTACTTAAAGTTCTGCGAAGTTTCTCTGCCCGGATATTCGGGACATCATCCTTCGTCTTGCCCTTGCCGATGTCGCGGTCACGTCCCTGTCAATCCAGACACTCGATCATCTCATGTGTCTGTCCAGACACGTGCTGCATGTCTGTCCAGACATTCAAAACAACAAGCAGGAGCCTTGCGGTCGCCCTTGTGGTCGCCTTTCTGGCCGCCCTTGTAGCCGCCCTTCTCCATGGCAGCACGGTTGGGCTTCAGGGCGGGGCTCGATGGATCTCGAGCCGGAATATCACATATTCCAAGTCATATTGTCATGCCAGCACGTGCTTCCATTCATGTCTGTCCAGACATTCTGCGATGCATTTAGTGTCTGTCCAGACAAGCAAACTTGAAGTGTCTCTCCAGACACTGCAACTTGAAAGTGTCTCTCCAGACACTGAAACTTGAAAGTGTCTCTCCAGACACTGAAACTTGAAAGTGTCTCTCCAGACACTCAAACTTGAAAGTGTCTGTCCAGACACTGAAACTTGAAGTGTCTCTCCAGACAAGGAAGCTTGAAGTGTCTGTCCAGACATTCAAACTTGATGTGTCTCTCCAGACACTGAAACTTGAAAGTGTCTGTCCAGACACTGCAACTTGAAAGTGTCTGTCCAGACATTGGAACCTGAAGTGTCTGTCCAGACACTGAAACTTGAAGTGTCTGTCCAGACAATGAAACTCGAAGTGTCTGTCCAGACATCACAGCAATCAAATCAAACCTATGAAAAAGAACCAATCACTGCCACAGCACTGCACCAAAACCTCTCTTTTCACACCGCAGCGATCAGCGTCCTACAACTTCGCTTTGGCCGCCAGCACCTCCTTCAAGTCCGTGCCAGCCTGGAGCATCTTGATGAGCTTGGTCGCCTGGATCTTGTTCTTCGCTTCGGAGAACTTGGAGATCTGAAACAGCTGTCGCCCTCCTCTGACACGGACTGCCCAGCGACCTTCCTTGTAAGGCATGAGGATCACATCCTTGAAGACTCCGGAGTGGATTCTCGGCGGCATCTTTCTTGCGGCGGCGGGCTTTTTCAAGACTTTCTTTTCTTTCTGCTTTGCCTTCTCCTCCGTCTCGTCTTTGCACTTCTTTTTGTCCTGCTTCACCAGCGTTTTGATACTTTTCTTTCTCGAAGGGATAGGCGACACAGCTTCTGCCTCTTCTCTGAGCTTGTCCTTCTTCTTGTCCTTCTTCGGGGTGAGCGGCACCTCCAAGTCCAGGAGCTCCGCTGTGTCCATGCTGTCGTCCGAGGCCATGTCCGGTGCAGCAGCAAGCTTCTGCAGAGTCTCCTCATCCGAAGATGTGGCCTTCGCCTTCTTCACCTTCTTCACCTTCGTGTCCTCTGAGGATCCCTGTGCTCGCTGTTTTGCTTTCTCTTTCTTCAAGACCTTCTTGACCTTCTTCAGCTTCTTGTTGCCAGACTTCACGGTGTACTTCTTGTCCTCGTACTCGCCGTACTCGAGGGCACCGTTTTCGATCATCTGCTTGATCGACGTCAGCTTGTGCACCTGCGAGTTAGTCAAGTTCTTCGAGGCCTCCTGGAACCGCTTCTCATCTCGCAACCTCCTGGCATGGCTGCAAAGCGTCATGGTCCAGTCGGCGTACTTCCCAGCCAAGTGCGGCCCCACTGCCACAGGGTGCGAGCTCTTCAGTGCCGGGAAGTTCTGCAGGAGCTTCTGGTACGTGGCCTTGAGATCTGCGTACTTGAAGATCAAGAGCGGCTGGCAGTTCACCAAGGCATCGAGGAGGCTCTCCAGCTGGGCCATGTCTGCACCACTGCATGCCTGGGTTCGCCGCAGTGTCTGGTACCCGTGGAAGCTCAGGTGCTCCTGCTCCCTCACGAGCTTCGCCAGCTTGTCGTAGAGGTGCTCCAGGTCGGTCTCCGGGGTCGCCGGTCTTCTGGCGCCTCCCTTGCCCATGGCTCAGAAGTCCTATAGGTTCTAAAGTGTAGAGGGCGCCTCTACTCTACTTTTCTCGAAGCTTCAAAAACGCAGGGTCCATTTACATGCTTTCATTGCTGTGCAACTCGTGTCTGTCCAGACATTCTTTCTGTCGTCAACATACTGATCCTTTCCAGACACGAAAGCCACACAGCTGCACGACACGTGCAAATAATGTTTTTACATTTGAGCTTCTATCACCATGCATCGATGCTCTCTTGGCACCCGATTGCTTCTAGACAACAAAACTTTCAAAGCTCTGCACCCTCACTGGCTGTTCTCTGGCTCTTGGCTGTTCTCCGGCTCTTCGTTCTGGTCCAGCACATCCAGGCCTCCCATCACCTCGGTTTCAGCCTCCACGTCGGTCTCCATCTCGTCCGGGTTCTGGATCGGCGGTGCCAGCTGCGACAGCACGGCGGCCAAGTCCGTTGCGAACTGCACGAAAGTTCGCAGATTCGCGATCTGCAAAGCTCGAGCCCTGGCCTTCTTTCTCTCGGCAGCAGGGGGCGTCTCGAGCTCCTGTGCTCCTCGCTTCTTGTTCCTCGGAGGAGTCTCCATGGCGAGCTTTCGTGCCGAGGTGCTAGAGCTTGAGCCTATACTAATACATATATTTCACACATGTAGCTCACATCTTCTCCAAACACTGCATCCTGATTCTGCCTTTCCAGGCACCGAATCTATAGATTTCTTGTCTTTCCAGACAGAACAATAACACCCTGCCTTTCCAGGCGAATCTATAGATTTCTTGTCTCTCCAGACAGAACAATAACATCCTGCCTTTCCAGGCACCGAATCTATAGATTTCTTGTCTCTCCAGACAGAACAATAACATCCTGCCTTTCCAGGCACCGAATCTATAGATTTCTTGTCTCTCCAGACAGAACAATAACATCCTGCCTTTCCAGGCTCTTATAAACCTGCCATATATATATATACATATATATATATATATACATATATATATATATATAGAGGACATTTTTGGTCGCCTGTAAAATCAATAGAAATTTTCTTGGCTAGCATAAAAAACAATAGAAAAATCAAGCGTGGAACCAATAGAAAAATCAATCGCGGAAGTGGGTTAAAATCAATAGATCCTCATTTTCCCGATATTGATTTTCAGCTCGAAAAGTCTGTTTTCAATAGAAGATTGAAAAGACATAAAAATCAATAGATCGATTGATTTGAACCTATATCGGAGCATATGGG
>CAJNDT010002446.1:892962-897962 GCA_905221615.1 Symbiodinium sp. CCMP2592
TGTAGCAGCCTAGTATTCCTAAGGGCTCCTTGTCATCATTGCTCATTCCTTGGGCTTCCTTGTTTGCTTGATGAGGGTATTACCCTGAACCCTAAACCTACCTTAACCCTGAATAACCTACCTTTTAGGGTTCCTTGTTCTGATTTCTTTTTCTAAGTCCTTAAAAATGTAGGTTCTTCCGGGTTAAGGTATTTCCTAGAAGCTGAAGTACTATGTAACCTGAATGCTAGACGACGCTGAATTAGGGTTTTTGGCCGGAGGGCCTTTTGAGTGTGCAGCTCCAAGTTAGGGCTTTGGGGTTTCTGGGTTCTTTGGATTTTGGGGTCTGCAGTCTGAGGTTTTAGGATTCAGGGCTTTGCGGACTTACTTGGAGGGTCGGTGGACTTAGTAACTAGTTATTGTAGGGACTTATAAGTGCCATAACCCCAATTAGGGTCCCTTTTAGGGTACTTGTCGGTCTACTTACTACCTACTTACTAAGTCCCCCGACCCTCCAAGTATCATGGGGAACTAAAGGATAACCCTTTTGGTTATATAGGGATTATATGGGGACTATACTACACAAAAAAGTTAAAGGCTACCTACTCTACTACTAGGGTTGTTTAGATGTTGGGCTGCTTTTCGGGTTTAGGATTCATGCTCGGTCCTTTGTTATGTTACGGAGAGCAATAGCCCTTATTGTAAGGAAGCTGGATTTTGACACTGCGGTGCGTTAGGTCTTGGGGTTGAGGGGGAGCCAATGACTGAAGTCTGCGAATGCCAAGCTTACACAAGTAGCTACTCAGCTACTCTCACTTAACCTAATCCTAAACTGACAATCTCTCTACAACCTGATGCCTCACCTGAATATCTGCGAAACCGACAAAACAAATCAAGACCTCAACGGTCACATGCTTTCGACATGCATACTTTTGTACTGCTTTCGGGTGAAGGCGGAAAGGCTGAGGAGTATATCGTAGCCAAGGCTGGCAGTCTGTTGAATTGAAACCAAGATGCGCCCAAAGGAGCCTACCCATATGCTCCAATATTGGTTGGAATCAATCGCGATTGATTTTTTCAAGCGCCGATTGAAACGAGGCCAAAATCAATCGCAGAGAGGCTTTTTTCAATAGCGACAAAATCAATCGCAGAGTGTCGTTAAAATCAATAGAAAAATCAAGCGTGGAATCAATAGAAAAATCAATCGCGGAAGTGTGTTTTAGGCACTCACATGTGTGCAAAAACACCATATATCTATTATCTCTTCTGCCATTTACAGGATGTACTTTTCAGCATTTTCGTGACTTTTCAGCATTTTCGTGAGTTCATAAATATACATATATATATATATATACGTATGTATGTATGTGTATATATATATATAAATATATATATATAAATACATATATATATATATATATATATATATATACACACACATATATATATACATATACATATATACATATATACATACAGCTACATATGTCGTGTCTATCCAGACACTGTGAAGAATCGGCAAAGTCCTATCATCAAACACGGACACTCAAAGCTATATAGTACGTACATGAATTTAGGGTTTGGGCTTAGGGTTCAGGGTTTAGGTTGTCTATCCAGACACTAGGACCAAGCGACATGTCTATCCAGACACTGCCCTGCCCCCTGCCCCCTGCCCCCTGCCCCCTGCCCCCTGCCCCCTGCCCCCTGCCCCCCTGCCCCCCTGACTCCTAGTGCAGACAAGTTGCGGTGGCTGCGGCGGTACCTGCATTGTCTATCCAGACACTGAAATAAAAAGTTTAAGACCATATATGTCTATCCAGACACTGGGTTTGCAGAACCCTTCTTTTTTAGTCCTCCGGCTTCTCAGTGTCGAAGTCCAACAAGCCCTTTAAGAGCAAGTGAAAAGCCAGGCTAAACTTTTGAAGCACCTTTCCCACAACCTGGTAGCTGGCAGTTCCACGAGAGCAGCTTGCAGTCACAGCTTTCACAATCGCCAGGTACGACTCAGGGCCATAGCACCAAACACATCTCGGCGTCAGATATTTTGACTGCTGCCCGAAGTGGTAAAAGAGGTGGAACTTCTGGGTGATGCTGTATTTCAGAAGCTTCCTCTTCAATGCATCTTTCGCCAGGAAATGATAGTGGGACAAGGTTCCTTGCACTGCATCTTCGAAAACTGTGAAATCCTTTGAAGAAAAAACCCATTTCTTCTCATCTGCCATGCTGTACACTTTGTCCAAACACTCCACACAAGCTTTTCTGTGCATAGATCTCGTAGACGAGTCATCACTATATTCCGTGGCCAACCGTACAGTACAGCTACTGGCGAAAACTTCCGAACAGTCCTGCCTTTGATGTGCTTCAAAGTCGGGTATCCAGTGTCTGCCATCAAATTGCTTCGCAGCAATTTCGGAAACCGTTCAGCCGTCGGTATCTCCAGGTCTTCATATATCTGCGAAATTTTCGGGTTCAAGACTTTCAACCTGGCCTCCAAGCTGCTCCCTGGCAGTGTATCCAAAATGTCGCACAGCAGGTTTGCAAAGATGTGGCAAGAAATGCCAAGATCCATCAAATGCAACAGATCCAGTTTGACCGTCCAGAAGCCGACCCCCGGAACACTCCAGAGGTGGTGCTGCCTCAGGTCCTCAGCTCGAGGGTTCAATAGTGTGGATCTCCAAGCAGCCTGTGGTCGCAGATCGTTGAATGGATCGTGTTCTTGCTCTCGTCGAAAAAATTGGTGCATTCGCAATAAGGACATGGGTCATTCCGAGCACTAGTGGGCCAGCCAAACTGAGAACAGAAAAATTCGAGGTCGCCGCTGACGGACATAATAATACATCGTCTTCTCGCTTTGCCTTGAATGCAGTGACAGGGAGTATGGTTGATATATAGTATCTCCATAATGACCTACTAGATACAGTCACCAAATGTCAAAAGCAAGCCTATAACTATACACTCACCAAAACGAAAATCCTAATTCATACATGGGTTTGGGTGGGATCGTGGTGTTCGGTGCGGTCTGTCGTGTCTTTCCAGACATGGAAAACGATCCCAGTCAGGCCAACTATTGTTTAAAACAAGATGATATCTTCGAATATATAATATCAGCTCCTGGTTTCTGCAAGATGCTCTTTCCAGCGGCGAGCTTCTTGAAGGACTCCGACAGTTCCTTCCAGATTGGGTCCCAAGTTCTGTCCCAGTCCTCAGTGGCGTTCTTCGGCATGTTCACCAGCATAAGCTGCGAAAACTGCACACTCACATTGCTCACCATGCATCGCATCGATATTGCCATCGTGGAGTCAGTCTCCGAATATGGAGCTGCGTCTCCGTGAAGCACGAGTGGGATAGGGGCCTCTGCCTGGAAATCTATGGCCTTCCAGTACTTTGTATCCTGGCGGAACTGAGGGTTTTCTTTCCAGAGCTGCTTGCTCCAGAATTTCCGGATTTCTGCTTCGGGAGCCATGACTGTTTCCAAAAACCCATGCTCAGAGAGCTGGTCGATCCAGGCATGGGGCAAGTTCACAGGGATGTCCTTCTCCATCATCTTCTTCTCACCATTCAACTCCCTGACCAGAACAGGTGTTCTGATGCTGGTGCTTTCTGGGGAGCACATGTTCTTGAAGATCCACCTGGAAATGTCTCTGTGGCAGTTCTGTGGCGATTCACCATGGGCTCCTAAGGCCTGCAGTTTCAGCAAGTCTGCTGCTGAGCTTCCAGATTTCACCGCACAGTCTGCAAACTCCTGAATTTCTGAAGCAGACAGCTTGCCCAGTGCAAAATGCCTCACGAGCATCAAAAAAAGCGGCGAGTGCGGCTCATGGCTGGTTTTTTGTTTCTTGCCCATTGTGCTATTCCGGGTTCTAGGGGACCTGAAATGGGCTGCGGTGCATGACAGGGTGATCAGGGCCCTGATCCCTGCAGCATATATCTGTAAACAAAAGCTTGCCTATCCAGGCATGTGCAACAGCTTGCCTATCCAGGCATGCACAACACAAGTGGCGTGCACAACCTGCCTGTCCAGGCATTCAAAGCATTGCAAAGCAGCACACACACACACTCTCTTTTTCACTCGCGGGGCTCCACCCCTCGTTGTGCCATTCGGCGATCCTTTCATGCAATTTTGCATGAGGATGCAAAAGTTCAGTCCTACAGAGGCTGGGCACCTTTTAGCCAGCAACATCATTATGATCTACATTCATCAACATCACAGCTGCTAGAAACTCCACAAAACAACACTCCTCAACATCTGCATTCGCTAGCTATCATCATCTCCTACCGGTGCCACTGCTAGCCTCATCCAGGCTACAAGGTTTGAAGTTAAAAACCAGCTGCCTCCACAAGTCCATCTTTCACTTTAGCGAGATCATTCAGCTCCAGGAGCTTCGATGCCTCCTGCAAACAGACAAGAGTTTGGAAGCATAACTGTCAAAGGCAATTAAGAGGCAAGCCTTCTTCAAGTCTTTTCCTTCACTAGTCTGCTGCTTGCTTGGCTTTCTTGGCCTTCTTCAAAGCTTCAAGGGCCTCGAGCAGAGCAGCTTTCACTTCAGCTTTGTCTTCCTTCTTGTCCTCGATGTTCTTCAAGGCCTTGTCGATCTTCTTCTGTGCCGTCTGCGCTTTCGTTCTTGCTGTCTTCAGAAACTTGCTCTGGTCTTCGTCCTCAGCTGTCGACACCAACTTCTGCAAGACAGTCTCTTCCTTTCCCAGGGCTTCCTTGAAGCTCAGAAGCTTCTCAAAGAACTGCTGCTTGCCGTCGTTCTCCTCCAAGCGGGACTTGGTGTCCCAGTCCTCGTCTTTCTTCCCTTTTTTGGACCCAGAAGCCTTGCTGTCTGCGTTTCGCGACTTCGTCTTCACCTTCTTGGCAGGGGCTTCCGAGCTTCCGGACTCTTGCTCTGAGTCCTCCTCTTCCTCTGAGTCTTCCTCCTCCTGCGAGGACTCTTTTGCCTTCTTCTTCTTGTCCGGGCCACCAAGCAAAGCTTTCAGTTCCGGTTCCACGTCCATGCTCTTGAAGCACGACGGAGTCA
>CAJNDT010002446.1:1652962-1702721 GCA_905221615.1 Symbiodinium sp. CCMP2592
CTAAACCCTAAACCCTAAGTGCAAGGCTCTTTGAATTGAGAGATTCCCACATCCGACCTGTCCGCTGGGCTTGTCTTGGGCTCTTGCAGACTCCGCGGGACCGACTGCCACTCTGAGCCCTAAGGCATAAGCCCTAATATAGAGGCCCTAATAATTACCTATACTGTTTTGGGGGTTCCTTCTTGGAGTTATAGTATGAAGGGCCCCAAAGTCCTTCAATTGTATAATATAGGGGCCTTAATATTTCGAATAGGGTTTTGGGGGCCACTATACTATTTATAATAAGGTACCACCAAAATAGTATTGGTAATTGTTAAGGCCCATATATTAAACCCTTGACCCTAGCATACATCCAAGAGCCCGAACTACATATGCGCTAGATAGGAACAGCATCTAGGATGCAATACATGGCGAGACGATCTTGTGTCGGTTTCCTTAGCACAAAAACCGTAAACTCTGACCCCACATGCTTTGTCTGGGCGAGCTGATGCACCCGGTTCTTTGCTCACAGAGTGCCTCCAATGTTCCGTGGTAGGGTTTAGACTGGGTGTTCCTTGGGAATCATTGTAGGGTGTACGTTTCATAGGTTGTTCATGAGTATCTTATTCTGATTGCAAGGTTCTGTGAATCATAAAAGCTGTTCTCATTTTGGGTCAAAGGGGTGTGCAGCTGAGTGTTCTTTAAATCCTAAACCCAAAACACTAAGAGTTGCTGGGCCGTCGAACCCTGAAAACCTGAAGCTCTGAATCCGGAGCACTGGACCACAAACCCACACCGAACCCTCCACCGTACGTCCAAAATCCAAAACTCAAACCCTAAACCCTAGACCCTGAACCCTAAGACCAAAACTCCAAACCCAAAACCCAAATCCCTAGACCCTTGCCTCAAACCCTAAGCCTTAAACCGCCCAGACCCTAAACCTGAGAACTCCTGTTTGGAGGATCGTGAGAATTTGTGACCAGGGCTGTTGACAAAGCAACTGTATTTTTCAAAGTCTTTATAACCCCAGTTGAGGTTCTTTCTTTCCTTACCTACTCACCAAGTAACCCTAAGCCCCAAATCGTACTAGGCAGGGTGCCTTGCTTGTAGCCGGAGAGAGGCCCATCAGCAAGGTCTGTAAGGTTGATTTGTCGGGATTTTGTGAGGGTTGCAAAAGGTTTTTTGAGCCCAGCCACCCCTTTTTGCTGAAGCTAGCTCCTGGGGTTCTTAAGTCTTATGATGACTCAAGGAATACAGGGTTCCTTGAAGGATTCTATGAGGGTTACTACACGGTTTAGTATGGGGGCATCAAGTAAGTGCGTGCTCGGTACCTGAAGGCAGCCTCAGCGCAGGTCAGTGCAGAGATAGAGAATGAGTCAGAGAGCGGAGAGGACGAAAATTGCGCATGAGGTACCGTCACTACTAGTGATCTCCAAGCCTTCCTGAGGGGGAACATAGAGGGCTAGAAGATCGAGGTTCCTTTCGGGGTTCTCTTAAGGGTTTTACGGCTTTTAGTTCAGGGTTGGGGGTTACGGTTTGGATGAGTTTAGGGTGCAGGATGTAGTGGGGTTCTATCTGGGGGCCAGGTTAACCTGCCACTGAATTAAGACGTATTCCTCAAGCCATAGTTGCAAGAGTTTTCCTGGAATCATCGTTTGAAACTTTATACAGGGGCCTAAATAGTTACCGATACTATCCCCCAAAACCCTATTCTATTTATTAGGGCCCTTATATTACACAGTTTAAGGACTTTGATTGATTTCGGGCTGATGTGGATCTCCGCGGCTGCAGAAACCCGACTGCAACCATGGGACTCTACATGTGTGCAGTGGCTCGGTCTCCCCTGCTAGCTTCGCCCCAGCAGGCCGAGCCTAATCCTTAATCCCTATATAAACCCTAAGACCTACGGTTGATGATATAAATCCTGCATTACCCACAATAAGGAATATGCCATAATTCCCTTAGTTTATGGTCCTTAAGGTTATGCAGGATTTATATCATCAACAGTACAAATCCTATATCCCTCAACCCTAGAACTGTAAGGCCTAAACTAAACCTTACAACCCCAAGGCCAAAACCGTAAAGCCTAAACCCTCAACGCCGAAACTCTCAACGCTAAAGCCGAAACCCTAAACAGCTAGAGCTGGACAAGGCAGGAAGTTTAGCATACTTTAGGGGCTGGAGAGCTAGAATCCAGAGTTCCTGTTCTTTGGGGGTTCATGGCTGTCTATAAGTGCCGTTTAAGGGTTTAGGGTTCAGGGTTTAGGGTAGATATAAGTAAATTGAAAGTCCCCTAACATGGGTTGAACTATAGTTACCTCAAGTTTATTTGGAGTCTCGCTTTTGGGGTTTAGCTTTTCAGTTTGGTTTGCGTCGAGGTTCATGGGTCGTCATAACTGGAGTTATAGGTAGGGTGGCTACAATAATCACCCATATTCGGGGACTTACAACCCCACCTACAACTATCTATGAACCTCCGAGCAAGGAACTCACCGATTTTGGGGTTCTTTCAAAGATGAAGCTGCAAGGGCATATGCGGTAGGTACGGCCACCATACAGTAAGAGTCTATAATAGGGCTACTATTAAGGTCCTACTATATCTATATTATGAATATTATTCAACTATTACTGAGTAGGGGCCGTACCCAACATATGTCGTAGTTATTGAAGCCTTTACGTACACTTACTCTCCTCCAGAACCTACAACCTCCACAATGAATCCTAACCCCAAGCCGACAAAGCTAACCCTAAACCCTAACCCCTAAACCCCTAAACCCTAAACCCCTAAGCCCTAAACCCTCAACCCCTAAACCCTAAACCCTAAACCCTAAACCCCTAAGCCCTAAACCCTAAACCCTAAGCCTTAGACCCTAAACCCTAAACCCCTAAGCCCTAAACCCTAAACCCTAAGAACCACCAGAGCCGAATCCTGGACCACTGATCCTGATCCGATGGCCCTGGTTCTGTCGAATTTGGGTTCAGGGTTGAGGTTTAGGGGTTTAGGGTTTAGGGTTGAGGGATTCAGGGTTTAGGGTTTAGGGCTGAGGTTTATGTTGTTCTAGGTTTAATAGACGGGCCTCAATATTTTCAACTTCTATTTTTGGGTTCCTTGTTTTAGTTAAGTACAAAATCCCCAAAGAGCTATTCTGATGATGACAGCTCCTATATTAGCATTAGCGGGTTTAAGCAGCAATAGTTTTCAGGCTTGAGGGTATAATTTGGGTTTTCAGGGTGTTGGGTGGGGTCGTCACTGCTGAATCTGGATCCGAAGGCTTTCTCTTTCGCATCGCTGGCTATGGCCGTTGGTCCAAGGTTCAGCAGCGGTGATGCATGGGCGTGTGAGCATTCCATAACCATACAGGAGCGTGAACGTTTATACGCAGTATAGAGCCGCGAAACCCTAGTACTTGTCGAGCTAGCAGCCAAGCCGAAGCCCAGAACCATGAAGCATGAGACGACTGATCCCGACTGCCATGCAGCACAATGTAGGGTTCCAAGCCAATTGAGCAGTCACTTGCAGCACGGCCCCTCCGGTCAATACTAGCCTGACAGATTGAGTCTGCGGCAACAGTCTTTCCTTCACGGTAGGAACACGATCGCAAAGCAGTAGAATCGCTCAAAGAGCGAGCCGGCAAATTCGCGGCCACTTGCCTAAACGCAGTCGATGCGTGACCTGCATGCCTGAAGGCTGGGGTGATTTAGGGTTTAAGGGTGTGGGGTTTAGGGGTTTAGGGCTGAGGGTTTAGAAACTGGAAAAGGGTATTGAAACATCTATAATCTATATTCTTGCCCGTCAGGCTGGCGATGAACTTCTCTTCATACATCGTCTTGAGCACCCTGGTGGTGGCGGGCGTTGTTGCGCATGTCGGCGGCTTACAGCGACGTGCAGTACTTGGAGGTTCAAACAGGGTTCCTTAAAGGGATCCATAAGGTTTTCTATAGGGTTTCCATAAATGTACGATGTGGTTAATACTTGGAGGTTCATGGGTAGTTATAAGTAGGGTTATACGTAACGTAGGGTAACTGTACTTATAACCCATATTACTGGATTTATAACCCCACTTATAACAACCCATGAACCTCCAAGTAGGGTTTAGGGTTCAGGGGACCTAGTACAGGGGGTTGGACGTGGAATAAGGCTTCTCATACTGTTACTGGACAAAAACCTGCATGATTTATCACATGGAAGATGCCATACTTGCCGTAATGTAGGGTGTTGAAGGTCGTTCGGGATAGTGCCAATGAGCAGCGCTGTGCTTGAGGCTTTTGTCGTCCATGAGCAGTTCTACCCGGCAGTGATCTACTTGTCCACGGACAAGATGTGCCTGGCGGTGATGTACAATTTTGCGTCCGGGAGCCCAACCCAGGCTTGTACCCAGAGAGCCCAATAACTCTTAATCAGGGAATATACGTCTTACCATAATATCCAGGCCCCTATATTTCAAGCTGTGTTCCGGAGTTTAAGGGGTATTAGGCTAACCCCAAACCCTAAACACTAAACCCTAAACGCCTAAATCCTAAACCCTAAACCGTGCCCTGTAGTTTGATATGTGTCAGCACACCCAGCAGCCTCAAGTCAAACTCGACTCTAAGTAAGTCCCACAAGCCCGAACGAAGCTCAAATCCTACACCCCAAGGCGTGAACAGAAGCCTTCATAGAACCCCCCCAAAGAAGCCGTAAAGGAACGCTTAAAGAAGCCTTAGCAGAACCCCCCCCCCTCCCCCAAAAAAAAAACAAGCTTTGTAGGAGCCCTTAGAGTGCCCTTAGAAGAAACCCTCAGCCAGTGTGCTGACTAATGTAGAGGGCCTGAATAAGCAGAACAGTGTTCCTTCAAGAGTTCCTTGTAGGGTTGGAGAGGGTTTTTGTTAGGTTTGGGGTTTGGGGGTGTTTAGGATTAGAATAGGACTTTTGGGTACATGGGAAAGTAACTATATAATACGGATTCCGGAAAAAACTTTTGCGACGTCCATATTGCTGCTCTCTTTTTGACGACCTTTACGGAAAGAGCAGGGGTCTTAAAGTTGAGGGTTTATATAGGGTTTACGGGCTTTTGGGTTAGGGCGTAGGGCTAAGGTTTCAGAGTTTAAGGGCTGTTAGCGTCAAGGCTTAGGGTTTAGGGTTGAAGGGCTTTTAGGGTTAGGGTTAAACCTTTAGGGTTTAGGGGCCAGCTCTGTTGTCGAAATTGACTCAGGCTCTGAAGCTCTGAAGCGTTCGAACTGGAACTCCAACCTGGGCTAGGACCTACCTTAACCTACTGAAACCTACAAAAAAGTAGGGTCTCTATAAATTCCATAATGGGGTTTAGAATAAGAACCTAGAAAAAAGTAGGGTTTGGTAGGTTAAGGTAGAGTGAGCCCTTATTCCCTTTTTGTACGGTTCAGGTTCCCTTATAAGCCCCTTTAAACGAAAAAGGGTATCCTTTTTATTACCGGGTTACTCTTAGGTCTAGTGGGTTCTTGTGAAGGAGTTTGTTGTAAGCTACCATAATTGGGATCTTTAGTAAGTGCTATGCTTTCCTCGTTCGAGTTATGGTAGCCTAAGGTAAATCCCTTAACAAGAGCCCAACAACCGCTTGAAGAGCTCTGACTCTGCCATGAGGCTAGGATGGCACCTCTAAGGTTTAGAGGCAGTGTGCAAAAAGCCTGAAAATCTGTGATGCCGCTTCTTACTTCTGTAGTCTAGCAATAGCAGCGCAAGAGGCATGATCCTATGGTCATAAGTGGAAGAGCCCTTGCTTATAGATCCCTGTAAGAACTCTACAATGGATGCCCCTTGTCAAACATCTTAAAGGGAACTCCAGAAAGTTGGAATATGGTTTCAGGGTAGGATACCATATAACTTACCATAAAGGGCTTAGGATAATCATATTCCAACTTTCTGGCTTTTACCTTCTTCTGGCTAGTGCCATCTGGGGAGTCATGAACAGAAGCATGGCAGGAATGGACCGAGGCCTTGCAGTTGAAAGGCCAAAGGCCTAAACTTTTTAGTCCCACAACCCAGAGCCTCCAAAACCCCTTCATTAAGGAATATACCTTAAATTATAATAGGATCCCTAATATGATTTTAAGGCATATTCCTTAATTAAGGGGTTTTGGAGGCCCTAGGAAGAGAAGCCCAAACCATGAACACTCAATCTAGCCTTGTAGAACCCCGACTGAGCCCCTAGAGGCTTCAAGAAACCCTGAGAAGAGCTCTTGAAGGAACCCTAAACCACAAGCGCCCCTAAACTCTAAACCCTAAGCCCTAAACCCCAACCGCGCTAAGGTTCGCGCTCTTCTTGCTGCTGGGAAAGATTATCCTAAGAGTCTTCATCGGCACGTTGCGGGACGTGGAGGTGTGGATTTCGAAGTAAGGGTGCGTTCCCTTCATTGAACAATTTCTCACTTGAGTTATGTATGGGATACCCAACAGCATAGCACCACAACTCAAGGCAAGCTCCAATTATGGCAGGAACCCTAAGAACATACAATCGATAATGGTCATAGAGCCCGCATAGAACCCTGACGGGAACCCTCACAAGCCAGCGAAGCCTTGAGGGAACGCTTCCCCGATAGTCCATAAGGTTATAAGTATCCTCATTGGGGGTAAATGTACTTTGAGAAACTTAGTTACCTGGTCTGTGGTTCAAATATGGGCATCGGAATAAATAGTATTAGTACCCGATTTGGTAGTAATTATAGGTTACCTTATATACATTCATAACCTTAGTTGCTAAGTCCCATGATCCTGTAAGCCTTGAACCCTACACCCTAAGCCCTAAGCTCAACCCTAAACCCTAAAGCCTTAGTTACTAAGTCCCACCACCCCATAAGCAGGTGGAACAGCTGGTCGATTCAGGAAGGGGCTTTCTGGTGCGGGCCTCGGAGGAGTTGGGGCTTCCCGGGCTGTAGGTTTTGCGTGGTTCCCAGAGCCTCCAAAACCCCTTAATTAAGGAATATACCTTGAATTATAATAGGATCCCTAATATGATTTTAAGGTATATTCCTTAATTAAGGGGTTTTGGAGGCTCTGGGTTCAGGGCTACTGGGTTTAGGGTTTAGGGTTTATTGCTAAGGGTATTTAGGATTAGGGCCTAAGGTTTAGGGTTTAGGATTCAGGGTTGAGGGTTCAGGGTAGTCTAGAATAGTGCAGCATCATGCATAGCCAGACGATTAGTTTCGCTAGGGCAGAAAGGAACTCTGTGTCAACATAACGGCCTTCACAGTTCAAGCCAATTAAAGCTGTGACATGCGCATGCTAGTGTGGCCACAGATGCAGATGTTGGCAATGTATCTTGGTCTTAAATCGCAATTATTGCCTGAATGGCAGATTGTATTGGGCAAAGGCAATGGCCAGCATTTAGAAAACCGTAAGCCCTGAACCACTAATTAAACAGGTGCGTCTTGAGGGCTCCAGGATGTGGTGAATTTGCAGGCATTGTGTGCCCACCCACTCCCCCCCGCCTCGTTCCAAAACAAGTCGCAGGCAGATACCATTCTCTTTCTTGTTTTCTACGCCCCCACGATCGACAACCGCGAAGTCTGGCGCCTGAAACGACTGTGTGGCTTTCTTGGTGTAGGATTGGGGCTTTCGGGGATTCAGGGCTTAGGGCCAAAAGCCTTAAACCGACCCTAAATCCCAGCTTAGGGGTTTAGGTTTAGGGGTTTCGGTGTTGATGTAGACCACGGATAAGTAACCCGCCTTCTTTCGCAGGCCCTAACATTCAGATACCGTTTATCCGCCTTTTAAGGGGTCTGCAGTATGGTTCCAGGTTTGTTGAGTCTAAGGGTTTGGGGTCGAAGCTTGGTCATTCTACAAGGCAGAAAGAGCGGTAACTAGCCCTAAACCCCAAGCCCGAAATAGGTAGTGAACCCTAGGCCCTAGGCATTAAGTCATTAAATAGGTCCGAACCCCAAGGCAAATACGTAAACCTTAAAACCCTAAATAGATCCTAAAGCCAGCCGGTTTTCTCTGCTTTAAGTTCGGCGGGGGTTGTAAGATTATGTTCGAGGTCTTAAAGGGTTTGTAAGAGCTTTTCTTCGTTTTTCATGCTTTAACCCTAAACCCTAAACCCTAAAGGCTTTTGTATGAATTTCAGGGTGGAATTCCCTCGAAACATAAGCACGGGCTCCTGTCTCGGAGTCCTTCTATTGGGGACCGTTTTATGTAATGTAGGAGCCATTAAGAAACCTTGGGTCTTTTTTCGGGTTCCTTATTTGTCTCCTATTATTGGGGTTTTCGGCCCAGGGTTTCTTAATCAGGTTCCTACACTAGGATTTATGCTAGGGTTTTGACATATCGGCCTCAACGCTATGACTGGTCGTCCGGGTCTGGCTGTTCAGGGTTCAGGACCCAAAGCCATACATAGAACCTTGGCCGTAGATTTTAAAGTCAATCCCAAACACTAAGCCCAAAGTAGATCCTCGTGCAGAAACCTATCGTTCAGGTATGGAGAATGTGGGTTTGCCTCAGGAACCATTTAGCCTTTCTGTTCGGATAAATCAAGGGACTCTTGAAAACATGACTTTTAGTCTTGGTTCGAAAACGCTGATCGTAAACTGGTACTAGTATCCCCTGGAAGTTTCTACATACATACCTACGTACGGCACAGCAATCCCCAAGACCATATTCTCATTTTCAGGCCCTTAAAAATATTGCAGCCCAAGTCCTAACGCAGAGAGCGCGGGGAAGCAGACCCCGGTGATGAGGTCGTGAAACTAGAACAAGGGGCCTTAAAAATCAGGCAGGGCTTCTGTGGGGGTTTGAGAGGGCTTATAGGTTGATAAGGAGGGGCTGAATATGTAGTAGGGGTTTCGTTGTACTTAGTGTCAGCCCCCCAAACACCCAGTCTTATTGTTCGCACCCCTGTGCGAGACCTGGACCCTGAAAGTGGTCCAGGTGGGAACTGTCTTCCTGATTCAATACATCTGCTGCGTTATCTTCATGAAGGCCGGATTTTGCTTCGTTTGAACCGCTTCTCTGTCACTTGCCTACGGTGTGCGAACCCTGAGCCCTGAACCCTAAGCCCTACACCCACTGAAACCCTACACCTGCAAAGTCGCACCGAGAATCTCAGCCCAGACTGCACGAGGCCATCAGTATTGCGGTATGACATTTCAGCATCGGTTGATGTCTGTTTTTGTGTGTCTGTGAAGCGACCGAGAACCACATAGATGCGTAGTTACAGTGAAGACATGCATGTCCATCTATGCTCATACAAGCCATATATATATGTATATGTATATACAGAGTACTATACAATCTGATACTATACAGTAGCAGAGTAGTATAATAAAGTAAAATTTGGTCGAATATAGGCTAATATAGTCTAATGTATAGTCTAGCATATAGTCTGATACAGTCAGACATAGTGTAATATAGCATAACATAGTATGATATAGTCTAATGTAGTCTAGTATAGCATATTGCAATATAAGATCATATAAAAATACCACAATGTAACTTAACATAACATGGTGTAATTTGATGTACTAGTCTATATTACAATACAGTTTAATACTATCTATCTATCTATCTATCTATCTGTCTACCTATATACATATATATATATATACATATATATATATATATATATGCATGCATACACACAGGCATACATACGCATGTAAGTACTCACATAAACAGATGAATCAGTTCACAAAGCTAACTCATCGACGGCATTAGCCTTGCACCCCTGAAGTGAGGCTTCCCAGGCTCGGAATCTCATATGGGAGTTTCCGAAGATTAGGGGTACCTGAATATTGGGGTCCCCTACTTTCGGAAACTCCTATATCCTACGGAGAGCTGAAAAAAGAAGTAGACGTTTTAGGGTAGAGGGTGTAGGGTTATACTTGCAGGACCACTTCCTGTCTCGGATGGCACACTGGAGGTGAAAAACTCTAAACCCTGAACTTGTCCGAAAAGAGCCCTACCCTGAACCCTAAACCCCCCATCATCAGGTTTTCCACCTCACGACGCAAATCCGCGTCTCTCACATGTTCGAGGCGCAGCTCGATTTTTTGGTTTCTGGGGCCCTGGCTCGGGTTCAGGGTTTAGTGTGTTAGGGGGTTAGGGTTATTTAAATGGCCTATGGTTGAGGGAGTTTTATGGAGGTTCTTATTCGAACTTGAGCTGAGCATTCGCGAATAGGTTTGGTGAAGATCTCCGCGCTTTGGCGGCACCGCCCTGAACCGTGCACCTCTAACTATCGCGACTCTCGCGCCACTGAAGCCCCACCCAAGCACAAAGACGGCCAACGAAACTCTGAGAAGCCCTAAACCTTCACTATACTGTCATAACTTTAATATACCATACTACATTATAATGTGCTATAGCAAACTAAAATGTACGACAATGTACTAAAGTGGCGGAGGTCGGAGTGCCGCGGCTCATCGTCAACATCAAGCTGGTCGGACTCATGGCTTTGCTCCTGGGTGCGGGCCCCGAGCTGTGCTGTCCGAGCTGTTTACGTATGTTTGTTGTTTGTGTGTGCGTGTGCTCGTTCCGTGTTGGAGCTTTGAAAGGAAGCAGAGCTTTCTCCTTTTGCTTTCTTCTTCTTTTTCCGCCTTCTTCTGCTATTACTTCTTCTTCCTCCACTTACTTCTGCTATTGCTTTGCTCTTCTTCCACTTACTAGTCTTCTTGCTCCTCCAGTCTTGACACACAGGCTGCGACCTGCTGGCGCTGAGCTACTTCTATAGCGTGGCGCCCCGTTCTCAGCTTCCGATTCGGGCCCACAGCTTGAGTGGTAGTGGTACTGGTAGTGATAGGCGTAGTCGCAATCGTAGTCGTAGTCGCAGCACGCCTACCAATACTGGTAGGCGTAGTAGCAACTTCGTCGCAGTGTGGATTTGATGGCTGCGGCACTACAAGGCTAGGAGTTAGGGCATTTAGGATTTCTTCCAACCAGACCCCCGAAAGGATCTAGAAAGTAGATCCCTTAATGGGGGTTCCTATAAAGACCCTTTCGTAGTATAGGGTCCCAAGGGCTTTTTAGATCCTCCCGGGGGTCTGGGAAGCTGATCAGCATAAGGACCCCTAGGTATATCACCTTAATATAGCTATTCTGTAACCATTATATAGCCCGTTATAGGGTAGGGATCCCCATTAAGGGTCCCTCCTTTTGCACCTTGATCCAACTTGCCAAGCTCATCATCAGAATAGCCCAAAAGCCTTATATAGCATGGTCTCTGGGCCCAAAAGCCTTGGTATATGAGTCCTTAGATCCCTAGGGATTTACTAGGTGGCAATTTGGGAAACTCTTTCATTTCCCGTATGGTTCCTATAGAGGTACCTATTCATAAATACTTTTCAGAGCCCCAAAACTACATCCCAGTTTAGGATTTCTTCCAACTTGCCAAGCTGATCAGTTGAGGTCCAAGTCCTCCACCTTCTTCACGTGGATTCTCTTCGAGGCCTGAGAAGACGGAATAGGGCTTCGGGTTTAGGGTTTGGGGTTTAGGGCATGGTATAATGGGCACCAAAACCATGTTCTCATTATTAAGGCCCCTATAGTAGGGCTCCGGAGCAGCGCGACGAACGATGCTTGTCAGAGTTTTTCGAAGCAGGGGTGTGCCTGAAACCACAAGCTGTTGAGTCGTCGCCTTCTTTGCGGTAGTGGTGATGGTGCTGGTGGTCGTTGTGTCTTCGTCGTCGTCGTTGTTGTAGTCGTCTTAGTAGTGGGAGCAGTAGTAGTGGTCGCGGTGGTGGCAGCGGTTGCAGCGGCAGTGGCAGTGGCGGTACAGGCGCAGCAGCAACAGCAGCAGACATGTCATTCGATAATGGTGATGGTAACCGGGCTCAACACAACAAGTTCTTAAAGTCGGAGCACCTGTCGCAGCCGACAGTTCTCGCAAATGAGCACGCTGACAGGAGCGGAATGTGCTGTGTCAACATCATCGACATGCTGTTGGTACTGAATATCACATAGATGGTATACGAATGCCCGAATGAAAAGGCTTAGCTTTGTCACAACGCCTCGGAGACCCTTTCCACACCCCATTCTGGACTGACACTTCTTGGACAGCTCTTTTCCCACACAGAGCCCGGTATGCCAGGAGTATCCGTTTCTCAAGCTTTTGCGGGGGCTTTAGGGGTTAGGGTTTTGAAAGCGCGGTTTTGGACATAGAAGCCATCCAAAACTGGCCTGTTGAAGCTCAGTCATCGCGATGCATTGCTGTCAAGGCGCTGACGATGTCCTCTGTCGTGCTGGTCTCCATGTGCAAGTACTCCATCCACATGATCGATTTGAGGCCATCTGCGGTGTTTCTTCGGGACATCGGCTTTAGTCATCAGGCATTGGATCAGAACTTGAACTTTGTATTAAGCGCGGTCGTGTTAGAGATAAAGGTAACAAGAGTTGCCACATGAGTGGTTGTCAAAATTATGGTATCTTTTTGGGTCCCGAATATAATGCGGCACCTATTATTTAGTGTGCCCAATAAGGGATCTCAATTTTGACAACTACCCACATGTACAATGGGTTTCAGGCCTTATGCTGTTAGGTGACGTAGTCCCTCGACGCTGCTTGGAGGGTCGGGGGACTTAGTAAGTAGGTAGTAAGTAGACTTATAAGTACCCTAAAAGGGACCCTAACTGGGGTTATGGTACTTATAAGTCCCGAAAATAACCAGTTACTAAGTCCCGCGACCCTCCAAGTGTTGCTCTATTGCCATCCCGCCCTTCCGCACCCAAAGTTGCTGTTCATGGTTTATGCGGGACCCAAAAGGCACATAAGCATAAGCATTTTATGTGGATATCCCTGCCTTATTGGGCTTCCGTTTAAGGGTGTTTATATGGGATATCCCAATCCTAATTTTCTTTCTTATGTGCTTCGTTAGGGCCCTAGTTTAGGGCTTCGGGGGTAGGGTTTGACATCCAGCATCTCTGAATAAGGCACGTATGCGAATGGCTGAAATGCTGCAGCCTTCGTGTGTGTCATCTCCGTTAAAGTTGGGTTGATGCGTGTTGATGCCATTCAACTTCCCATGTGCTTGTTGCCCATGGTCATGCGCAGTTTTCACCACTTTCATAATTTCCGAAATGTCTCAGGAAAAAATGCCAGCGACTATATGCCTACCTTCGAAATCCTGGCACTTGCTATCATGGTGTCACTTTGTGTACAAGCTTGGTTTGGGTTTGGATTGCCACAAGTCTGTTTGGATGAACAAAAGTATTGAATACTTGAGACCCGCCAACACCCCAAGTCCAATCCTAAAGTGCAAGACAGTTTACCGGGGTTTTGGATTCAGGGTGTAGGGTTCGGGGATTTAGGATCCTGCAAGGAACTTATCAACCCCCTTTTTCAAACCCCTCTAAACCCCGCCCAAGCCCCAATTCCCTTTCAACCGCTGTGTAGACCTGTACATTGTAACGATCTTTGACAGCTAATCTAGGGGCCTAAATAATTACCTATACTGTTTTGGGGGCTCCTTATTTTTAATATAGTATAATGGGCCCCAAAACCCTATTCTAATTATTAAAGGCCCCTAGATTACCCCTCAGCCCTAAATCCAGTCGGGTTTTGTATATGAGGCTTCCAGGAGCCACTGTTTGTGAGTGCTGATATTCGGGCCATGACCCGCTTATTCGGGATTCCTTACCTTCTGCAAACGCGAGGCTTGAGAATGGCTGGCCGGCCAAATCTGCCGGACACCCAGCTTGCAGCTCCGGGGTGAAGGTTTCTCGTTTCGGGCTCTGATAGGGTTTTGGGGCCCATTTTACTATACTTATAATAAGGACCCCGCAAAAAGCAGCATAGGTAATAATTAAAGCCCCTACATGAGACTTTAGCTTGCGGGCTTCCAGCGACCCACAGAGGTCAGCGAGGTCAGCCGAGAAGCCTCAAACCGCCAATCCTAAATGGGAGTTTTTGACAATTAGGGTTACCTTATCTTGCGGTCCATACAACAAGGATCCTACTATTTAGGATGCTATATTAGGTTCTCCTAGTTTCGGAAACCCTCCAAATGCTGAACCTGAAACCCTAAACCTTAAACCCAAACCCGGCCCCTGCGCAAGGATGACACGAATAGAAGCATCAAAAACATCCTTTCACCCTGGACTTGCTTCGCCGTCTCGCCGTCCAGTCCATGCCATAAGCCCTCCTCCTGGTACCCTGTACAGTGGCCCACCAAAGTCAGGGAACTCCGCTGAAGTGAGCCACATCTCTTTGTTCCATCCCGCGATCTAAGCAGACGCTATATGGTTACAGTTCTGACTGCAAGTGGTATCAACATTCAATTTAGGGCCTGTGCTGTTTATCAGCCTAATCCTTAAACTCCTAAACCCTAGAAACCCTAAACCCTCTTTGTGCTTCGGTTCTGGAACTTAGAATTTAGGGATCCGTGAATCTAATCGGGTTTAGGTCCTACGGTTCAGGTCATACAGGGGTCGGAATACATTAATGCGAAGATATAATGCGAAGATATCGATTTGGGATAGTCTTTGATTTCCTTTGCTGTTGACTTATAGATAGAGCTCTAATTGCAAACAATTTCGGGGATTGTTGAAATCGACACCTAATTAGCTATGCCGTAACATACCCAAAACCCCATTCAAATCATTGAGGCCTATATCTTACACGCTGCTTTGCGCCCCCCCAAAGGTCTGCCTCTTTTATGTGGACCTAATCCACGATGTGGTCTCCATGACTCTCTTCTTGGCCTGGCTCTGAGGAAGTTGGCTGGATACAGTCTAACAGTATAGCAAAGTGTAGTCTTATCTTATCGAATCTAGTGGACCTGAAGAGAATCTGCTTGAGTTTCGTAGGTGCGGACGGTACCAAGCTCAGCTAATATAGGGGCCTCAATAATTACTAATACCATTTCAGTGGTTCTTTATTATCATTATAGCATAATGGGCCCCCAAACCCTATTCTAATTATTAGGGCCCCTATATTATAGTACCCTTATAGATCTCTTATAGACCCGTTTAAGGATCCCTTTAAACAGGAACCCTATTCTAATTATTGAGGTCCCTACATTAGTCCGATGGTTTGGGATTTGGGGTTTGGTGGTTGGGGTTTCGGACTTAAGATGTCGGGTATGAGTAACCTACCTTTATAAGCAACCCTAAGAAGTTTAGGGTTTGGGGTTTGGGGGTGGTAGGGCTTTCTTATCTCATGAAGCCCACGCTGTTACAAAGTTGAAGCAGCGAGTAGACCACGATATGCCTTCGTGTTGCTGCTGGTACCATTTGGGCATAGTCTCCTCCTCGCTCTTGCTGCCAAGCTTCTATTCTCATGGTCAACATCATTGTCATTACCATCACCTTCATTGTAAAACTGACAAAACCCTATACTTTTTCCTGTACCGTGTACCCACTCTCGCAAAAGGTTATGCAACCTTCAACACACTTACCCAGCCCTCAGGAAGTATCCTAACCACTCAGCCACGAGCCTGACAGGAGCCCCCAGAAGCCTTCATGAACTATACTGAACCCAAGAGCCCGAAACTCTAAACCCTGAAGCCTCCTGGTGGTCAGACAGTCTGAGCTAAGGCAAAAGGGGCCTCACAACGAAAAACCTAAAACCTCCGAAGGCCCCAACAAATTCGCCTTTTCTATCCAACCCACGCCAAAAAAAGCTTTAAACTCTCAACCCTAATCCCTAAACCGAGATCTTCATGCTGACCTTCTTCGTGCAGAACCCATCTCGGCTTCCCATCTACATGATGGCCGACGTGATCCAGGTCTGGCTTCTCCAGTAGGGTTCAGGGTTAAGGGTTCTCCAGCGCCATACAGTTTATCCTACCGTGTTTGGCCCTTCTCCTAAAAGGAACCACTATGAAACACAAGTTTATGTGACCCATGAGCCTCCAAGTAGAGTTGATTCAGGGTTCCGGCTTTTGTGTAGGCTCATGTGGGGCTCAGGTTTCGTTCTTGAGCTTTGGGTTTCAAGGGTTCCTTCAAGGTTCTTTCGTGAGTCGGTGAGGGCTTCTTTTCAGGGTTCTGACGGTTAGGTCGGGTAGGTTTTTGGGGTCATGATTTTCAGTTACTATAGGGGCCTAAATAATTACCTCTATTATTTAGGGGGTTCCTTATTATAAGTATAGTATAAAGGGCCCCCAAACCCTATTCTAATTATTAAGGCCCCTACATTAAGTTTTCCAGGGATTTGAGTACTTGCCTTCAGCCCTCCACCATGGAGGGGATTGGTTGGTGACCTCAGAAAACTCCAGCGAACCCACGCCCAGGAAGGAAGAAGTGCTAAGACAACATGGAGTGCGAAATCAGCTTGGGGTATGATGTAGCTAACCGGCATGGCAATGATCGGCGACCGCTTGGAGGGCGCACGCAGCTTTGCTACTATGAGAAACCCGGAAGCGACTGCGTTCCCAAGCTCCTTCAAGGCAAAGGGGCCCAAGGGAGCATCACGGACATCCCGCTGGTGCGAACCCGGGAAATGCGCAGATTGCAGCCCCCAGGCGAACTTGGTGATGGGACCGGGCCGTCCAATCTTTCCCCCGCCGCCCGCCTCGCTCATCGAGGCCCAGCAGCGGTCCAACGAATGCTGGAGTCCTTGGTACAGGATTCGGGTTTCGGGTTCTGAGCCGCAACCTCAACTTGGATAAATCCCTAACCCCGAATCCTACCACCTGAACTCGAAAGCCCTTCAACTTCAAAATAGAAGCGTACCCTTAATTCAAGATACCCTGAGTAAGATTGAAACGACAAGCAATAGAAACTCCCCAGCCCTGCAAGTTAGGTGTGAAAAGTGCAAAGAGAATTTTGCTTTGGCCCAAGTTTCGTTTTGAGACTTGCAACCGAAACTAAACCCTATAAGCCCATAAACGAAACCCTCAACCGCCTCAACCCTTGCCCCCTAAACGAGCCCCTAAAGGAACCCTACTTGCAGGTTCATGGGTACTTAAAAGTGGAGTTGTAAGTAGGGTAGGGACCCGAAACCCGAAACCCTAAAACCCTAAAACCCTAAACCCCTAAACCCCTAAACCCCTAAACCCTAAACCTAAAACCCTAAACCCCCAAACCCTTAAAGCCTTAAAGCCTTAAGCCCTAAAAGGCCCCTAAGCCCCTAAGCCCCTAAACCCCTAAAGACTTAAAGCCTTAAAGCCTTAACCCCCAAACCCTAAACCTAAAACCCTAAACCCCCAAACCCTTAAAGCCTTAAAGCCTTAACCCCCAAACCCTAAACCTAAAACCCTAAACCCCTAAACCCTTAAAGCCTTGAAGCCTTAACCCCCAAACCCTAAACCTAAAACCCTAAACCCCCAAACCCTTAAAGCCTTAAAGCCTTAACCCCCAAACCCTAAACCTAAAACCCTAAACCCCTAAACCCTTAAAGCCTTAAAGCCTTAACCCCCAAACCCTAAACCTAAAACCCTAAACCCCCAAACCCTTAAAGCCTTAAAGCCTTAACCCCCAAACCCTAAACCTAAAACCCTAAACCCCTAAACCCTTAAACCCTTAAACCCTTAAAGCCTTAAAGCCTTAAGCCCTAAAAGGCCCCTAAGCCCCTAAGCCCCGAAACCCCTAAAGACTTAAACCCTTAAAGCCTTAAAGCCTTAAAACCAGAAGCCCGGGAGGTGGCTCGGAAGCTGGCGCAGCGCCTCCGCAGTTTCCGCCGGTATCGGCGGATTTCGATGTGCCCCGGCTTCAGGGTGTCGGGTTCCTTAATGGGTTCCTTAAGGGCTCCTTTAAAGGGATCCATAGGGATTCTATAAGGGTATAGGGTTTAGGGTTTAGGGTTTCTACTGTAAAGTATAGCTTCAGGGTGTCGGGATCTAGGTTCCTGAGTACTAGGAGGCTCGGGGGACTTAGTAAGTAGGTAGTTAGTAGGCTTATAAGTACCCTAAAAAGGGACCCTAGTTGGGGTTATGGTACTTATAAATCCATAAAATAACCAGTTACTAAGTTCTAGGTTCCTTAAGGGCCCCTTTAGAGGGATCTATAGGGATTCTATAAGGGTATAGGGTTTAGGGTTTAGAGGTTCCTGAGTAGTAATTACCCTTGAAGGGTTCCTTACTTGAAGGGTTCCTTACTTGAAGGGTTCCTTACTTGGAGGGTCTGGGGACTTAGTAACTGGTTATTTTCAGGACTTACAAGTACCATAACCCCAATTAGGGTCCCTTTTAGGGTACTTATAGGCCTACTTACATGGGCTATGTAATGGGTACATAATAGCTATATTAAGGGTATATACCTGGGGGTCCTTATTAAGGGTCCCTCCTTTTACCCTTGGAAGACATGGATTTGGGATTTCTTCCTTGTCTCTTTTCGTTTCGGACAGGTTTCCTTTTTTTGAGCCTCAAACTGTATCCTGTACAGGCAAACTTGGTGTTGCACTCCCTAAGCTCAACAGGACCACCTTTATACAACCATATATATCCCCAAGGTACCGTATGAGACCAAAATTGTAAACTCTGAGCCCTACAACCCCAAACCCTATACCCCGTGAAACTCGGCTCCCTCGCTCGGCCAAGGAACATGGAGCTGTGCTTCCCGGATGCCAGGTCCTAAGAAACACAGACCCAGAGAGCCCAATGACCCGGAACTATCTATATGCCCTTTATAAAGCGGTGTTGGACTGGGAAGGGATGTACAGCGCGTTTTACGGTCGTGCTTTCTTACATGGGGTTGCAGGGTTTGAGGTGTGGTACACCCTAAACCCAGAACCCCAAAACCCTAAACCCTAAACCCTGTATCTGAAGACAGTGTCGCTCCCGAAGGGATGTGAGGTCATTTTGTTAATGTTGAATGGTGCAAGCCTGTCAAAAGGCAGGGTCAGCAGGAGAAAAGGCCCACTGCATTTAAAAAAAAAACCCTAAACCCCACGCCCTAAACCCTAAACCCTAAACCCTAAACCCCAAGCCAGTTTGAACCTCCGCGGATGACTGGAGAGTCTCAAAAGGCTCGGGTCCCTCATTTTCTCTAAACTGAGTTCACGGTTGAGGGCTTTGGGTTTAGGGTTTAGGGCTTTGTGTTCAGGGTTTAGGGCTTTGGGTTTGGGGTTTTAGAGCTTTTTGTTTAGGGGTTCGGGTAGGGTTTCGGGCAGGGTTTCGGGCAGGGTTCGGGTTGTGGTGTAACGGCGAAACTGAGGGATGCGAAGAAAGACCCCGGGATCAGACAACATAAACCCCCCCTCCTTCCGAAACTAGTTTTGACATTCGAAGCAGTATGGGGTTCCATGTAGGGTACTTACGACTGAGGCCACAGATGCAGAGATCGAGGAGAACGAGTTCTGCGTCATCTGCCGCGGTCTCATGGTCTGCGGATAGGGAGGTGAGGCCAAGACGCCTGAAACACGGTACTTACGTCATACTTACAGTGTGGTTTTATGGTTTTTCTTAGGGGTCATGGTGTGCATAGACGTCTAGTAAGGTCATTCAATCTAGAAGACTCATGAAAGTAGCAGAAATTCGAAGCAGCCCCTCAAAGCAAACCTGTCAGGAATCCTAAACCCTTATAATTACAGGAGCCACGAAAGGAGGCCTTTGAATTTTAGCTAAACCTGAAACCCTAGACCCCAAAGGCTAAACACAGGAACCCTTAAAGGAGCCCTTACAGGAACCCTTCGAGGAACCCTTAAAAGAAGCCCCTCAAAGGAGCCACGAAAGGAGCCTAAACCCTAAGCCCTAAACCCTAAGCCCTAAACCCTAAGCCCTAAACCCTAAATCCTAAGCCCTAGACCCTAAACCCTAAACCCTAAGCCTTAAACCCCTAAACCCTAAACCCAAAGCACTACACCCTAAACCTTTATGGGGTTTCCTGTTAAGGGACCGAGGCAGAGACTCGCTCTTCGAGGGCTCCAAGCCCAAGAAGCTCTCCTGCGGCCACATCTTCCACATAGCCCGGGCCCTTCTTTAAGGGCTCCTTTAAGGGTTCCTACAAGGGTCCCTTTAGGGGTTCCTTTGTGGTTTCTTGTAAGGTGTCTACTAGGGTTTTCCACATAGCCCGGGCCCTTCTTCTCTGGGCTTTGAGCTTTAAGGGCTCCTTTAAGGGCTCCCTTAAGGGCTCCCTTAAGGGCTCCTTTCTGGGTTAGTATAAGGGTTCCTGTAGGGGTTCTTTTAATGTTTCTGGAAAGGTGTCTTCTTCTCTGGGTTCCTTTACGGGGTCTTTTAGGAGGGGTTCATTTTAGGGGTTCCTTCAGGGGTTCCTTTAAGGTTTCCTGATAAGATGTCTACTAAGGTTTAGGGTCTAGGATTTCACATAGCCCGTGCCTTTCGTTGCTTTGAGGTTCCTCTACGGGTCCTTTCAAGGGTCGCTTTAGAGGCTCTTAAGGGTCCCTACAAGGTCTCTGTTTCGGGGCATCTTCCTCTCTTTACTTCGAGGTTTCTTGAAGACTTCCCTTGATTTGTTACTGGAAGTGGCAGTTCCTTTAGGGCTTGCTTTCGGGGTTCCTTTAGGGATTCCTTTAGGAAGTTCCCTTGGGCTTCCGGAAGGTTCCTATTTGGGTTCCTTTAAGGGCTCCTTTGCGGGAATCCTTCCAGGAGGCCTAAGCCGAAGGTGTTCTTTGGGTTCCCTTTCCGGTTCCTTTAATGGTCCGTATGGGAGTTTCCCAAAATAAGGGGGTACCTTATCTTGGGGTACTTAGGGTAAGGATCCTACTATTCAGGGTATTATATTGGGGTCCCTGATTCTCGAAAACTCCATACAAGGGTTTTATTGGCATTGAGGGTTTAGGGGTTGAGCCTTTTCTCTCTGGTCTTTGGGCCACGTTGGGGTTCCTTTAAGGGCTCCTTTCTGTATGCGCTCTTTGAAGGGTCCCCTTGAGGTTTCCTTAAGGCTTCTACTAGGGTTTAGGGGTTCCTTTACATTGCAGAGGTTTCGTAGGGGTTTAGGGCCTTTCTTTCTGTAGGCTGTGGGGTTTGGGCCTTAGGGTTTAGGGTGAGGGTTGAGGGTTGAGGCTTTACGCTTTGGGGTTTGGAGTTTAGGGTGTTAGAGGTTCAGGGTTTTGGGTTCAGGACTTGGGGTTTAAGTTTTTGCGATTTGGGATTTGGTAATTATTTAGGGTTGAGGGTTTGGGGTTAGAATGTTGGGTAGAGTTTAGGGTTTCGCCTCTTGGGCTTGGAGTTTAGGATTTGGGGCTTGGGGCTTAAAGGGTTTAGGCTGTCGGGTTTCAAGATAGTGTACCTTAAGCTGCTTAAACCGGTAAGTAATACTGTCCCTTTCCTGTCCCTGTTGTAAAATATACCTGCGAACCCTATTCTTATTGTTACGGCTCCTATATTGCCTTTTACTTACTGCTTGAGTCACATTCAGGTATCCCTCCATTTTCTCACATGTTGGAATTCCTCGATGACGGGGTCTCACCAGTTTCGGAGCTTTCTTCCACCGCCTTCCTGAATTTGAGGACTGCCTGAAGTCCTGGCTCGTGATGCAGCAGGCGCCGAAAAGTATGGGGAATCGTTGCAACATTGTCGGAGAGGAATTGGGTTCCAGGGGAAAGGAATCGGGACAACTAGAAACTATCTCCCAACGTAGTCCCTACAACTTTTTTGCCAAAGCATCCCACCACCTTATTCTACTTATTAGGGCCTCAGAGTACCAGTATTAGTATTCACGCAGGGTGCCAGGATTTTAGAGGCATCGGTTCAAAGAGGAGCTTGTCCTGACCTGAACTGTTTGTAAGCCTGCTTTCATTCGTATCTTACGTATCGGTTCAGCATTGTGCTTCCTCACGGTTTGGGCTCAACATCTCAAACACTTCTTCACACAGCGTGTAGAATCTACAAGACCGTGTTTTACAGCTCTATGAATACCACTACAAACTCTACTCTACAATGCACTTCAATATCCCTTTGATGAGACTTTTCAACACCTGCAAACACCTTAACTAGGACCTGGAGTAGGCCCTTATTCCCTTTTTTTAGGGTTTAGGATCCCTTTTAACACCCTTTAAACCAAAAATCCTTTTTATTCCTAGGTTACTCTTAGGTCTAGTTAAATTGATATTTGCGTTCCCTGGAAAAGGCCAACCCTCAAACCCCCAAGCCCGAAACTCCTAAACCGTAAACCCCTAAACGGTGAACCCCTAAGCCCCTAAAGCCTTAAACCCTAAACCGTTCTTTAACTAGGATGCCCAGTAGTACCCTTATTCCCTTTTTGTAGTCCTAGGTTCCTTATAAAGTTACCCAATACCAAAAAGAGAGGCCTTTTTGTTCTTAGGTTACTGGGTATCCTAGTTAATAACTTAGTGACCCAATAATGGGTTCCTTAAGGTCCCCTTTGAAGGCATCTATAAGGATTCTATAAGGGTATAGGGTTCAGGGTTGAGGATTTCCTAAACCCTAAGCCCTAAACCCTAAACCCTAAGGGTTTAGGGTTTCTACTGTAACACCCGAAAGCCGCGGTCCAGGTCTGCCCGACCTGCCGATCGGAGATCCGGGCCGATGGCCCGGCGCACACGCACCTGCAGAGGGAGGAGGCCTTTTGGGGTGTAGGATTCCTTTAAGGGTTTAGGTTTTGGGGTCTAGGGTTTGGGGTTTTAGGCTTTAGGGTGTAGGTAGGGTTGAGGGTGTAGGGTTTAGGGTTTAGGGTGTAGAGTTTAGGGTTTAGGGTTATACGATACTGTCAGGGGTCCTTCTAAGGGATCTATAGAGTTCCTATAAGGATTCCTTTCAAGGGAGCTACAAGCCTATAAGACTTTAAGGTTATGGGTTTAGGGTTCCTGCAGAGGGTTCTTTATAAGGGATCGATTAGGGATCTATAAGTCCATACGAGTTTGAGGTTTTAGGGTTAGTATGCAGAGAGAGGAGGCGGCTGCTTCAGGGCTCTTTGTAGGGGCTTTGGGCTTAGGGAGGTTTAGGGTTGAGGGTTTTGGGGAGGTTTAGCGTTGAGGGTTTTACTGCTTTATGCAGAGAGACTAGAGAGAGGAGGCCTTTTCGGGTTTGCTGCAAGGCTTCCTTGAGCGATTTCTCCAAGGGATCTATGAGGTAAAAGGGGTTTGCTAGAAAGGTTTCTCTACGGATTCCTTGCGCGGGATGTACAAAGAACTATGGCTTGATAAGGGTTTCCTACAAGGCTGCCATGATCGGTTTCTATAAGGGTTCCGTTAAATAGGATCTACAAGGTAGTGTAAGGATTCCTTTTATCTTACAGGGTTTCGGGTGCAGGGCAAACCAGAAATCCCAACCCCAGAGCACCAAACCCTGACCCCCAAACCCTAAAGCCTAAAACCCTAATCCTTGAACCTTAATCCCTAAACCCAAAAAGCCGTAAACCCTAACCCCTGAGCCCTAAACCCTAAACCCTAAACCCCTAAATCCCTAAACCCTTCAACCCTAAACGTCAAAGCCGAAGGACACCGGCCTAGCCGCGGCTCAAGCCGCAGCTGCCGCACCTGGCCCTGCGATTTGGGAGTTTTTGACAATTAGGGGGACCTTTAACAGGGATCCTTTAAAGGGCACTATAAGGGTTCCTTTGAAGGGCTTTATAAGGGTTTATATAGTTTCCGAAAATTAGGGGTACCTTACTTAGGGGTCCTTACAATAAGGATCTACTCTGTAGGGTACTATATTAGGGTCCCCTATTACTGAAACTCCCATTTGTCTGGGCTTAGCTGAAAGGGGCTTTAAGGCTTTAAGGGTTTACGGTCGAGGGTTCAGGGTTTCTGTAGGATTTCTGACGGGACACATAAGGGCATTGTAAAAGTTCTACAAGGACTCTAAAAGGGTTCTAGAATTGTTATGTATGGATTTTTAGTGGTGTTGTAAAGGTTTATCAGGTTGTGTTTGAGGGTTTCGGTATACCTGAAGACTGAGTCCGGCCCTTCTTGGGAGTTCCTTAATGTACTTAGGGCATCCTAAGCCCAACACCCCCAAGAGACCTTTCCCTAGGGTTCCTGGATAGTGGAGGTTCATGGGTAGCTATAAGTAGGGTTATAAGTCGCGTAATATGGGTTATAAGTGTAGTTACCATGAACCCTAAACCCTTCTTTACCCTTATAGAATCCCTATAGATCCCTTTAAAGGGGCCCTTAAGGAACATTTGTAGTATCCTAAACCCGAATGTCTCAGCCTCATCTTTCAGGTCTGGGGACCTCAAACCCATTTGTAGTATCCTTAAGGGAGGGGGGTCCAAGGGGGGTATATAGCTTAGTGATCCCTAATTCTCCCTAGTACTCCCTAAGGTTCCCTTACAGTCCCCTAAGGATTCCTTATACCCTCCCCCCTTGAACCACCCTCCCTTAAGGATCCTATAGCCCATAGTCTCGCTATTCAGGCTTGCTCTTGTTGTGGTATACATGGATGGTTGTCAAAATTGGGGTCCCTTTTTGGGTACCCTAAATATTGGGTGCTGTACTATGTTAAGGACTCAAAAAGGGACCAAAATTTTGACAACCACCCACATATATCGTCACATATGTACACATATGTCTATGTATTATATGTGTATATGTGCATATACATAGACATAAACATATACATATACATGTGTATGTGTAATATATATATATATATATATATGTAGATATGGATATGTGCATGTCTCTTGCTGGTTTGGGTTTAGGGTTTAGGGTTGACGGTTTGGGGCTTATGTTCTAGGGTTTAGGAAACGCGTGGGTTTGGATACCCGGGCAGTGCCCCAACCTGGGTTCTCCAGCAAGAGCCAACCGAAAGCTTAGGGCTTAGGGTTAGGGTTTAGGCTTTAGGTTTAGGGTCCGGGAATCAATCAACACCGAAAGGACCTTAAAGCTTAGCCTGAAGCGCAATATGCGGGTTTAAGTATTTTGATCAGTAAAAGACCCTCTTATAGTCATTACATATTTATTAGCTATCCAAACCCAAGCTAGTCAGTAAGGCGCTTAAACCCTCAGCCCTATAAAACCCCGCATGCTGTAATCTAGCCCGAAATCCTGTCATAAATTCATAAGACCCTGGCCTTGTCTGGAATGCACGCTCCTCTCATCTTCGAAGTAACCCCCAAAGACCCACGCCCCAAACTGTTTAGAGAAACCCTAAAACCCAAAACCCTACACCCTAAAACGACACATTGAAGGAATTACTTGCCCCAGATCCTGAACCTAAAACCCTATACCCTAAACCCTCAAAGCATTACTTACTAGTAAGTCAAAGCCGATCCTCGGAGTGATTCCTAAACTCTAAACGCGCGTATAGAAGCCCTCAGCGAAACAATCCAAGGCACCCTCAAAGCCTTCTGTAGTAAGTCATCTGCTTGCAGGTTCATGCGTAGTTCTAAGTCGGGGTATGAGCAGGGTAGCTAGTCATAAGTATAACTCATGTTCGGTGGCTAAAAACGTATAACTGCCCCTGAAGCTCCAAGTGCCCACCACATTATACCCTTGTGGAAACCCTATAGAAACCCTTTTTGATACCGTTAAGGAGCCCGACTTACGACCACCCTCCAAGCACTCCACGAAGCGAGCCTCCCCTAGGCAGCACAAGCACAGTGCGGTCCTCAGCAGCTCGCGAAAGCCAGTCGCCGTGATCACTCATACCTTATACCCACAAGACCTACGTTTTTGTGGGTCCCTACAAATTCCATGTCAGGGTTCATAATATATTTATGTTTATATGTACATCTATAGTATATCTATATTTATATATAATAACCTACACGAAAGTAGGGTTTGGTGGGTTAGGTAGGGTCGGTCGTTGGCGTTGTTTGAGGCGTGGCTTGATCGGGTTTTTACGGTATTCCGCTTGGAT
Source organism: Symbiodinium sp. CCMP2592 (assembly GCA_905221615.1). Lineage (NCBI taxonomy): Eukaryota > Dinophyceae > Suessiales > Symbiodiniaceae > Symbiodinium > Symbiodinium sp. CCMP2592. The sequence continues at coordinate 1,678,549 of CAJNDT010002446.1, forward strand.
GTGACTATGTTTTTCAAGGTTTCTTATTCATAGCAGTGCTTTAAGTGCTTTATGTTTTTTCCTTTTGCTCGTGGAGACGCCTAAATTCTTCTGCGGTTGCTTCGAGAAGCTCTGAACTTCAAAACCCTACAGGGAACTCCAGAAAGTTGGAATATGGTTTCAGGGTAGGATGCCCTATAATTTACCATAAAGGGTTTAGGATAATCATATTCCAACTTTCTGGCTTTTACTTTACTGTAGTTGTTAGGGGCCTTAAATTGAACCCTCAGCCCTCATCCCTGAAATTTCTGCACCCTGAGACCGAAACGCCCACGCTTGTCATGAGACCCTCACCTCGAAAGCTCAAAAAGGCGGCCACCAGGCTTGTCGATAGGTTCAAGTAGTAGCAGTAGTAGTGGTGGTGGTGGTGGTGGTGGCACCAAGAGAGCATACTACTCCTTAGTTGAGGAATATCCCCTAAGCCATAATATTCAAGACCCTATAGTTTAAGGTATATTCCTTAATCAAGGGGTCTTGGGCTCTCTGGGTACAGCAGTCTTCTTCGTCGTAATCATCATGGAACGAATTCTGAACAGCGCTAACTGTTGCCGTAGTCATATACAAGAGTTTATGAATGAGTGGCAGTTACAGTGTCAGCTATGAGTAGTAGTGTAGTCGTCGTCTACCAGGAGCTCTCAATGGGATAGTGCTTTCTCAAGAGCCCGTGGCGGTCAGATGGGAGAACCCGAGCTCAAGGATTCCTACAACTCTACAACTCTTGACGTATGGAAGCCTTAACGCTGACAAGACCCCCATAAAGGAACCCTTAAGGAAACATGTGTATGAGACCCTGAGCCCTTACAGGAATCCCGACAGAACCCTGAGAGTGACCTGCAAAAAGAATCCGGATAAATCCCGGATTCTTCGGAGATTCTCAGGAGGATTCAAGATTGACATCATAAATGCGGCTCTTGACACACGCACCACGTGTGCCAGCTTTTGCGCAATCGAGCAGCATGCCAATACACTGGAGGACCCCATGACCCATCATGTCCTGGACAAGCTCCGAGAAAGCGGTTACGCGTTGTACCGACAGGGTTGCCTCGGCGGCAAAAGCTTCCGGCCACGGAGGACCTTGCATGACCTTGCCTAAGTCAATCACACCACAGCGCTCTCTCTCTGGCCATTCGGTGTCGTCCTCCTGGGATGAGGTTGAACTACCAAGGCAAGCCGCTGTACCGCAGCCTGCACTATGCCATGTTCGCCATTGCAGAGTTGTCGGAGAAGGTGCAGACGTTGGTTCAGGAGGTTCAGTCCAAGGGCGGACGTGGACTCTTCACAGCAACCGCTTGGAGGTTCATGGGTACGAGTAGTTATAAGTGGGGTTTTAAGTAGGGTAACTATACTTATAGCTCATATGAAGGGAATTATAACAGCACTTATGACTACCCATGAACCTCCAAGTAGCAGCCGGCAACTCCGCCGCTTGCACGAAGTTGAAAAGACATGTTGCCAGGCTCGGTATCTATAGGATTCTACAAGGGTATAGTAGTATAGGGTTTAGGGCCGACTTCCCTGAATCCTCAAAACCCATGGACTCTGAACCCAGCACTTCCACGTCCCCCCAGGATCGCAGCACCGCGCAGGCCGCCTGCGCCTGCACAGCCTGGGTTTGGGGCCCAGGAAGCTGAGCGGGTTTGGAAGTTCAGCGGGTTTGGTGTTAAGGGTTCAGGAGGTTCAGGCTCAGGGTTTCGGAATGTGGGAGTTTAAAGTTTTAGGTTTCGGAGTTTTAGGGTTCAGGGTTCATGAGGTGTTCGGGGGTTTTTGGGGGTTTGGGGCGAGCGGGAGCCTGACAACCGACGACTCCTGTTGGAGAGCGCGTTGCTGAAGCAACGCGTCGGCGAGTGTTTTCGTTTTTTTTTTTTTTTTTTCAGGTTTTGGGCTTCGGGCTTAGTGTGAAGCCTAGAAGGTTGGAACATGGAGCTGGATGCTTCCTGCTGCCGAGAAGCCCGTCGTCAACAGTTAGCAGCAGGACTTCGTGAACGCGCGTGACGTTCTCGCAGATGCTAGATGCACTTGTACCTGAACATGTGCAGGATGCTTCGCAAACTGGGCGGGTCTGCAGACTGTTCTGTAGAGTGAGGAAATCAAGGCTCTTCGCCTAATTACATAACATTTCATTTTTGATTACAAGACAAGCATCTGCCGTTTCAGTCGGTCATGTGAACATGCTCGGCCCTTTGATTTAAAGACAATGTGACAATAACTTAATTTTCTCTGGCCAGAGGGTACGGCATCAGGGATCTATAACGCGCTTGATGTTCATTCTGAAGTATGACGGGGTGGGGTTTGACATCCTGGGTTAATGTAAGGCAGTCCCCGGACGAAGAAGAGTCCCGTTTGCGCCACGCCATATTCAATGACGAGTGTGATGCCATCGGAAGAAACAGGAAGATACCTTGAGTGATAATACTAGGACCCTTACGGTTGAAGGTACATTCCTTCATTGATAGGGTGCAGGGTTCACGAGCTTATGCTTGCGGTTTTCATGGTTTGGGGTGTAGGGCCTAGGGATTAGGGCAAGGATTCCAGGATAGGGCTCGGGTTGCGTGGTAATTCCCCTGGACGCAATCTTGAAAAGGTTCTGAGGGGCTTGCATCCGATGGACTCTTCAAAAGGGTTGCCTTTGGGGTTCCATGGGGAAGTTCGTGCAAGAGGGTTGAGAGTTTAGCTCCAGCGGCTTTAGCTGAAACAGCTGCAGGGTTGGTTGAGAACAGGAGCCTGAGTTAATCCTTATTGCCAAATATGGGTATAGTGCCATATATCCCTTCTGACCCTATTCTAATCAATAAGGCCGCTACATTAGGGGTCCTTTAACGCTTGAAGGGTTCCGTTAGTGCCCGAGATCCCTTGTGGGTTCCTTGGTACGGTTTTCGGGTGTATGAGGTTTAGGGTTGAGTGCCCTGATCCATGCAAGCTTGCACAAATTCGGAACCCTGAAAGACTGTTTGGGTTTTAAGTTGGGGTTTAGGATTTAAAGCCCAAACTGGAAACCCTAAAAGACGGTCTGGCTTTTTAAGTTAGGGTTTAGGGTTTTACTCTTAAAGCCCAAACTCGGAACCAGCGACACTGAATCGCAAATGGCCCAAGCGCCGGGTACTTGGGAGCGCAGAGGACCCAATACTGCTTCATTCTGTCCCTTACTTACGCCACCTTCAGAAACCTACCAGAAGGGCTTAGCTGGGCTCTCTAAAGATAGAGCCCCGGAGCCTGTACACTGCTGAGATCTGCATCTTCGGCGGCTCCTCCGGAAAATGCCGGGCTCTCGGACCCTAAACCCCAAACCCTGCACCTGAAACCCTAAGCCCTGAACCCTGAACCCTGAACCGAGAACCATAGACCCTAAGCCCGAAACCCTGAACCCTAAAACCTGAGCTCTAAGCTTTAAACCCCCTAAACCACCTAAAAGCCCTAAACCCTGCAGTAAAGGCTGTGTAGGAGCGAGTCAGGATCTCAGAAGCCTTGGATTTGCCAAACAATACTTAACCATACCCTGTAGGCCATGCCTGCTTGGAGGTTCACGGGTAGTTAAAGGCGGGGTTACAAGGTTCCTGTAAGGGTTTGACAGAACTTTGGGTTTAGGTAGTTATAGATGGAGTTACAAGTCCCTTAAGGTAGTTGTAGGTGGAGTTACAAGTCCCTTAATGTGTGTCATAGCTATAGTTATGCTACTTACAACCCCACATATAACTACTCATGAACCTCCAAGTAGGGTAATGCCTTCCCCTTCTTTTAGGGCACCTCGTTGCTACAAAACGGATCCTAACCATAAAATTAGGTGAGTACCCTAAAACAAGGGGAGGGTATGATCTAAACAACAGACCCCTGAAGAATTCTTATCCTAGGTCATGTAGTAGGATACATATATATGTTTTGGGGGGTCTATAGTTTTCAGATTCTTAAGGGGGTAGGGGAGAGAAGCCTGTGTCATTAGCAAGAACATCCCCTTATGCTGCCTGTAAAGCTGCAGGCCGAAAGAACGAGTTATCCAGATTCTCATGGAGCCTCGGTTCATGAAATCACAACACATGTTGCAGATCCTAGATGCTGCGCACCAGAACCTAGTAGTAGAGTAGGTAACCTTTAATCTTTTTGCGGTCGTATAGTCCCTAAAATAACCGAAAAGGCTAACCTTTAGTTCCCCATGATCCCGACAAGTAGGAGAACACCCCAGAATCCTCAGCTCCGAACCCTAGTGCCGCCCGCAAAACCTTGCTGTAGAACCATGGTGGGAACTCCAAGAGGAACCCGGAAGACCCAAAGTGAATAGAACCCAAGCGTGAACCCGTATAAACGAAGCTTAAAGTTAGGGGTACTTAGGAATATTTCTTAATCTAAGCTTTTCGTTCCTTTAATCCCTGAGAAACAGCTGACATCATAATTTTTGCTAGGGGTCTAAGTTCAGTATAGTAAATAAACCATAAACGAATCGTAACTACATGGAATCCGTAACGGGCTCGCTAACCCACCTGAAACAGAAATCTTGTAGAACCTGCAATCCTATGCCAACTTGTCGAGTCAGCTCCATTGAACAGTCACCACCTCGTCTACCAGCACTTGCGCAGGCGCGTTGACTGTGCCCTCACCAAGTGGGATGGGACAAGGGCAACGGACAGGATTACACCTTCGAACCGGTGGAAGACGTTTACAATCGGTGCAATTGCTTCCTTCGCGGACATTGGCGAGTGGGCCCCAATGGCCATGCACCGAGTTGAGCGAAGTCGGCGACTCCTGTGATCACGTGTCGGGAAACTAATGACAAGCCTGCGGATGACTCTGACGGCAACCCCAGAGCCCTGAAGCTTGAAGTTTTTTCTATCCCAAACCACGAACCCTTAAGGGTCTAGGGTTTAGGGGTTAGTTGTATCAATGAAACCTCGGGAATGATATCGGTAATAAATCCTGCCCCTGTAGACCATCAACCCAAAAAACGCCAAACCCTGAACCGCTTAAACCCGAAACGCTAGACCATGAACCCTAGACCCTAAACCCGAACAAAGGAATCCCTAATCAACCCTAAACCCTAAACCCAAACAAAGGAATCCCTAATCAACCCAAAACCCTAAACCCAAACAAAGGCTAGGACCTAGACTCGGCCCTTATTCCTTTTTTTTAGGTTTCAGGTTCCCTTATAAGCCCCTTTAAATCAAAAAGGGCACCCTTTTTATTCCTAGGTTACTCTGGGGTCTAGAAGGAATCCCTAATCAACCCTAAACCCTAAACCCAAACAAAGGAATCCCTAATCAACCCAAAACCCTAAACCCAAATAAAGGAATCCCTAATCAGCCCTAAACCCTAAACCCAAACAAAGGAATCCCTAGTCAACCCAAAACCCTAAACCCAAACAAAGGAATCCCTAATCAACCCTAAACCCTAAACCCAAACAAAGGAATCCCTAGTCAACCCAAAACCCTAAACCCAAACAAAGGAATCCCTAATCAACCCTAAACCCTAAACCGAAACAAAGGAATCCCTAATCAAGCCTAAACCCTAAACCCAAACAAAGGAATCCCTAATCAACCCTAAACCCTAAACCCAAACAAAGGAATCCCTAAGCAAGCCGAGGCCCCAGTCGCCCCAGCGCCTGATGGTCGAGCTCAGGCGCTGGAAGCCATCCCAGACTCCACGGGGTTCCCCTTAAAGGAGCCTTTTATAAAACCGCTTGGAGGAACCCTTCACGGAGCCCTTAAAAGGGTGTTCGGGGTTTTAGGGCTTGAGGTTCGGGTGAAGGGCTTTTTGGAGTTTAGGTTTGTGGGTTTAAGGCTTTCTGCAGGCTCCTTGCCGAAGGAGCTCTGACCACTCCCTGGAGTTCTTCATTTTATTGATACAAGATTGACCCCAACGCCCTATCATATTGCTGACTCAGACTATGAACGCCTAAGTAAATCTTGCAAGACACACACACACACAGAACACCAAAAGACTTCCCAGACATCGCTGACAGCAAGCTTGCAGAGCCCAGCCTCTTAGACCCCCAAACTCTATGAACACAAAAGCGTCAAAGAGTCCTTAAAGGAGAATTGAGTATTGCATGAAGCCGAAGAACAGGACCACTTGAAGGAACCACAGGACCTCTTCGAGGATGCCGCAACAAAAACGTTTAGAGTCAAATGTAAACCCGGAACGCGAAATTTGAAACCCCAGACCCCAAACTCCTAAGTCTCACGTTGCACAAGAGAGCCCGAGAAGCCTTAAGGCAGCCCTCAGAACCCCCTCTGCAAGCCTGAACAACTACTGTTGATGATATACATCCTGCATTACCCATAATAAGGAATATACCATAATTTCCATAGTTTAGGGTCCTTAAGGTAATGCAGGATTTATATCATCAACAGTAGTACTACCATTGCCTTGATAGAATTATACCGCAATATACTCTCGGAGACGCTTTCTACATATTCCTATTCAGGATCCTGTATCAACCCCCTATCGACTCCCAATAGGACCCTTACAGGAACCCTATAAATCACATGAGATTACACTTGTCTGAATCATTTGGGCCCAAGCTTGGAGGATCAGGGACTTAGTAAGTAAGGCACTTCCCCCAAACCCTAAACCCTAAACCGTTAGTTAGGGCTGTAGGTGATTATAAGTACGGTTGTCTTACTTGTAACCCCAGTGGCTAAGTCGTTTAAGCCTTAGATCCCTGTATTCATCAAAAAACCCTGTCAAGAACCCTTACGGAAGCCGGGGCCATGATCCTTCCACTTATCTCGGGGCCCTTGGGGTTTAATCCACAGAATCGTATACCCCAAAGCCCTATTCTGACTTTAAAGGCCCTTAGACTAGAGTACCCTTATATTAAAGGATCCTTAAGGGGGGGTGGTTCAAGGGGGGAGGGTACTAGGGAGCTTTGGGGAACCTTAGGGAAGCTTAGGGAGTATTGGGGAATAATGGGGATTACTAGGTTACCTACCCCCCTTGGACCACCCCCCCTTAAGGACATCCTAATTATAGTATCCCTTATAGCGGCCCTTGTAGACCCCTTTAGAAAGGAATCTTGTTCTGATCTACATTCAGTCCCTATCCTAAATCCTCTAGATCCCTTAAAGGAACCCTTAAAGATCCCTTTAAAGGTAATAGTGCAGGTATTAGGCCCCTGCATTATGCTAATGGGTGGTTGTCAAAATTATGGTCCTTTGTTGGGTCCCTAATATATAAAAAACGGCACCTAATCTCTAGGGTACCCAAAAAGGGATCCTAATTTTGACAACTACCCTAATGGAAGCTCTGTCCAGGCCCCGATCTTCGAACGCCCGGCCATGGCTGTGCCGGCGGCGACTGGGACGTGATAGGGTCTGGGCTTTGCGGGTTCTAGGGGTCAGAGGGTTTAGGGGTTTAGGGGTTTAGGGTTTGCGTTTAATATAGGGTTTGGGGTTTAGCACTTACTTAGAGTTCAAGGTTTGGAGTTTGGGGCCGCAGAAGTCAACTGTGGAATCCTTCAGGGCTCCTTCTTTTTGTTCTAAAAGGTTAATGTACTTGGAGGGTCGGGGGACTTAGTAACTGGTTAATTTAGGGACTTATAAGTACCAAAACCCCAATTAGGGTCCCTTTTAGGGTACTTATAAGTCTACTTACTACCTACTGACTAAGCCCGCCCCTCCAAGTAGGAACCTGATTCAGAATCCCTGGGACTGTAACCCCAAAATAGTAGGATTCATTTAAGGAACCCTAATAAAGGCTCAAGGTTTCTTAATCAGGTTCCTACAGTAGGGCTTTAGAATGCTGCAAGGTTAGAGTTTTTTGGTCTTGGGTTACTTAAAGGGTTCCTTAAGAGTTCGGGTTTCAAGGGCCGGGTTTCTTTCTATGGGCTCCTGCTAGGGTTGTTCAAGGTTTCAGGGTTCAGGTCAGGGTCAAGGGTTCCTTTAAGGGCTCTGTAAAGAATTTGATATGGGGGCCTAAATATTTACCAATACTATGCTGGGGGTCCCTTACTACAAGACTAAGTAAAGTATGATGGGCCCCAAACTCCAACTCTGATTTATTAAGGCCCCTATATCATGGGGAACCCTATTAGGGAACCCTCTTAAGGATCCCTTTAAAGGGAACCCTAAACCCTAAACCCTAAACCCTAAACCCTAAACCCTAAACCCTAAACCTAGGCGTTGGCTTCAGGAGTTGCGTAGTTTTCCCTAGGGATCCGCGCTCTGGAGGCCGACCCCAAGTGAGGCTTACGCCCACGCCTCCCCAGGACCGCAAGTGCGCTGGGTGAGGTTCAACGTTTTTTCGCTGGCTTCGCGGTCTGACCTGGTTAGCCCTGGACTCGCGCTGCCTTGCACCTTCTGCGCTGCAAGCTACTGATCTGGTTCGCCCTGGTAGCTTCCTGCGCTTGTATGGTTTTGGTGTTCTACATCTTCCTCCTTTTGTGTCTGCTGGGACAGTATTCCGCTGGAAACTGCAGCACACAGAAGAGCAAGGAAGCAGCGCACGCAGGCGAGGACGCTGCTGCGCAACTTCGTGTCTGGGGCTGTGGAGACTCCCAGATTTCGAGTGATTGCTGCCTGCCAAGCGCTGGGCAATCACCACAGCGGCAGCGAGTTGCCGGCGCAAGCTTTGCGCATTTTGAGGACACTGGGCCCGACAAGAGGACCCATGCCCAGCAACAAGCAGCCACCATGGACATGTCAGGCCTGCGGCAGGCAAAACCGTGGGTCACAAGACTACTGTGGTTCTTGTGGGCTCCGATGGAATGCGAAGCCACAGGAGCCATACTGGCAGGGCGAACCGAAATCGCCTTGGCAGAACCAGCCACGATCCTGGCGCGCGGAGTCGCCCAGGACTCGACGTCCCAAGTCTCCGAGGAGACCTGGCAAGGGAAAGCAGCCTCCGCCGCAAACCGGAGGCAAGGGAGCCGCTGTGGATCCGGCCCCCCCTGGGGTGCCGAAGGCACAGGCGCCCACCTTGCAAGGCCTGCCGCCCCCGCCATCGCTACCGGCGGGTACAGAAAGACCACCGACCAACATGCCGACGGTGGAAGTGTCGCAGGATCGAGCGACCCTGCAGCAGCTGATGCAGCTGTTGCACAACCAGAAAGATTCCTTGCCGGAAGCGGTCCGGGAACTCATGAGTCAGCAGGCCATGACCGAGACGCAGGACCATGCAAAGGTCATGCACCGACATGTGTCTGCACAGGCCAAGGCACAGAAGGAGCTTCAGCGTATAAAGGACAGCAGATCGAATTTTCTGGCCTCGTGGAGCTCCTACCTCGACAAGCTCTGTGCTCTGGTGCAGAAGCAGACAGAGGATCAAGCAGTTGCCCTAGCCGACCTGGACGCACAGGAGGTACAATGGGGCGACAGACTGCGGGACTCCACTTCCATGTTGGCCAAGCTGGCAAGTGGAGCAAGCGCCTCAGGAGATCGAGATCAGACCCAAGAGATGGACCAGGACGACGAGGATGTCAAAGTCGACGAGTCCATCCAGGCGGAGTCGGATCTCAAGAGGCAGCGGGAGGCCTATCAGCAACCGGGCCTAGACCTCCTGCAGGCCCTTCGCGTGGCACAGGCCACGGCCAGCGACGATGCTGCAAGGGCAGCACAGCACGCCAAATCCGGGAGGGAAGCTTCCCGCTCCCCACGAAGAGTGGTTGCAAAAACAGAACAGGTGGACTCTTCGCCAGAGCTGCGTCCTTCGCCACAGCCTACCTCTGTGGTGCCTCGTTTGAGCACGGATGCCCAAAAGGTCCAGCCGCCCCCTCAGTAGGCCCTTGCTATGGCTACTCTAGCATGCAAGGGCCCGGCGGATTTCCCTGCGAAGCTTGGTTGCATTCCATCACGCAGGTTGATAGCTTTGTGCCACCTTTTGCTGCCCAGTTGCAAGCAATGGTTCTCCAGTCGGAAGTTGATGCCGAGCTCCCGGAGATCTTCTATGACTTCGATTTTGATGAACGGCACCTGGACCTCCTCGAGGAAGCCGAGGCTCATGTCTGGACACCACCTGAGCTTTCCGGCTCTGAAGGAGCGACTACCGAGACACGCCTGGTGAGGTTCGATCCGAGTTTCCAGGTTCCTGCTGAGCGCATGTCACAGCCGGCAGTTGAGCCAGATGCGCTCGGGTCGCCTTCCGGGGAGCGTGTTTTGGTATGCGCACGGAAGCGATGCACTGTACATAGGGCTGAATCTGTACAGTTCGCGATAGGACTTAGGGTAGGCTGTGCTCAGCGGTCGTGCCTGCACATAGCACCCTGTTCAGTCCCGCTTCATGTGCATTTCGGTTCCGCAATGCTGCAGATTCGGAACCGTCACGCACGCGAACTCAACCAACTTGTCCTTACTCTGCCACCGCCTGATCTTGTCGGGTCCAAGGCCGGTTCCACGTCGAACCTTGCCCGACTTCATCCTCCGCTACCATCGGAGGTTCTACCAGCCAGCAGGTCTGCACGGTCGTCTTGGTTCACGGCCCCGCTTTGGGCGCCCGACAAATGCTGCATAGCCGATTGCCCACAGCCGGTATGTCCAGCTTCCCAGCCTCGCGGCGGCGGCAGCACGAGAGCCCCGACTATGGTTTCGGATTTGAAGGCGATGATTGCCTCCTACATCCCACTTGAGCCTTCATGGCTGCAGGGGCACTTTCTCCATATGTCTCCGTTCGACATTCGGATTCTGTCGAGCGCTTTTGCAGCTACAGCAGATAGGACAAGATATGCTGTCTTCGAGCCCCGCATGGATTGTCTTCAGCGAAATGCTCTGGCTCACTGGTCCATTCTGGACTACATCGCAGCAGCAACGGGCTTGGTGCCGTATCGAGTCAGGTTGGTTTGGGTCATCACTGTGCCTTTGCCAGAGCTTCCGGTGCCTCAGCTTGTGCTCACTGCCCAGACGGCGCCTCCTGGAGCCAGGTCCCTCCCCATCGATCTTCGGCCCTTGCAGGGACTGCTACACACTGTGGTTCTGGTCTTTCCTTGCTCCATCACGGAGATTTGGGCTACCTTACGGGATAAGGGGGTCGATCCTCAGGGCACACTCGAGCAGGCGTACCTAGATGGTCATTGTGCTTTCTTCCAGGAAACGGGTGAGCAGGTTGCAGGTGATCAGCTTTACGCTAGAGCAGAGGGACCAGAGTGGTTGGTGCTACGCGAAACGGTCGTCACTGGACCGTCCCTCTCCGTGATTTATGGGGGCAGTTTGACGCCTGCCAGACGTCGTGCAGTCCTTGATACTAGACCCTTGCCCTTTGACAACCCTCCAGGCTCCTCGACGACCTCGACCACCACCGCAATGGAATCGGCAGATGGCCTTCCACCCAGGCTGCAGGGCCTGAGACTGTTCCCACAGGGGCTTACCGCGCCTGCCAGCACTCGCCTCTCGCTGCGTCCGATGCGCGCTGCCTTTGAGGGGGAAGAGGCGCAGTTTAACACTGAGCCTTTGCGATTCACCATTTTTGTGCACGGTGAAGCACCCATACCGGCCCCAGGATCGCATCTTTGGTCCCTTGCTGATTACTGTTGTTCTGCAACTGAAAGTGCCGAGGGCGAATTGCGGCAGATCCAGGTTATCACGACAGCTCTGCCTGGCTTCCCCTGTCCGCAAATTTCTGTTACCACGGGGCCAGATGAGCCGGGCCTCTCTGTTTTGCCCGTGGATCTTCGAGGGCTTGACATGGGTGTGGCTGCTGTTCAATGTCGGCCAGGCATGACGAGCGAAGAGGTTATCCGTGCCACTGCTGCTACTTTTCCTGGCATCAGTCAGCGGCTCCTCAACCCGCTCACGCTTGATCGTTATGTGCTGCAGGATGCAAACGGCATTTTCCTTGATGTCCTGCCTGAGCATCTTCCGACCTTGCAATGGTTGCTTTTGCAAGTGCGCCCCAACGATCTTGAGGATTTTCTTGCAGAAGAGCAAAGCCCTGCCCTGCTTGCATCCACCACGAGCACCTCAATCGGCCCTTCCTGGACTGATGTGGACTCAACGGCTTTGCTCCAAACTTCTGTCGTTGCCGCACAGGGCACATGTGCCCTGTCCAGCACCTGCGAGCCTGTGACTGTTCCGTCCTTTCCGCCGGCCCTGCTTGGAAATTTAGGACCAGCACGCCCTACCCTGCAGTGTCACAAGGACTCACCCGTCACCAGCCTCCTCCCTTACCACCTGGGAGAGCCACCTGTGTGTGACTTCCCTGCCTCCCAGCTGCGGTTGTACGGCTCAGAGGTTAGACACCCAAGGGAACGACGACAATATAGCGTTTTCGATGTTCACAGGCATTTTAGGGTCCGCAAGGCGGCGGAGGACTGGACTGCGGCAGACTACTTCCGTGACGCAGTTCTGTCGGCACCTGAGCCGGTAAAGACTGCCCAACTGCTGGAACTACCAATGCCTTTGCTTGATGAGCCTCAAATTGTGCTCACCCCGGCAGCAACACCTCCTGCCTCCGTTGCGGTGCCCTTTGACTTCCGCAGCTTACGGGGCAGAATTTGCACTGCTCTGTTACAGCCAGGGCAGGATGCAGAACAGGTCTGGGAGATTCTTGCCGAACATTGCAACGACCTGATGGGGCCTATTGCACATAGATTGCAACGCTTCATCTTCTTTCAGGATGCAAGAGGACGAGTACTAGACTCGCTCCCGGACGATCTCTTCTCCCTGCAATGGATTAGGGTGCTGGTTGATCCCCAAGGAGCTTCGGCGCTTGCAGCACTTCAGGCGCTGGAAGCTTCGACCACCTTATCCACAACCATGATGCGGGCGCCACCAACTGTGACGGCTGTCTCCATCGTATTGGCAGGAGGTGGCACGGTAGTGCGCCTTAATCCGCAACCCATCGATACACTCGATGTGCAAGCAGCGCTGACGGAGCTCATCCTAATCTTGGCTGTGCGCGGAAGGGTGCCACCAAACCCACACCTCATGTTGAGTGCTGCGTGCCCTCGCCTGCCTGCAGTTCAGAATCACTTAATTGTGACTTTTCTGATCTTTGATGGTCACAGTGAGGACGTTCATGTGCTACACGACTCCTCGGCAGACTCCTCTCTTCTTCACGTAGTGAGTCTAGATCGGGGCACACAGGCTGCACACATGTTGTCGGAGGCTCAGAGACGCAGAGGCAAGGTTATTTCCCTTAACGGCGCGCCTCAAGCTGCCGCGCATCGTGAGCTGGTCAATGGAGACATAGTTCAGCTTCTGGACTCGGACCTTGAAGCTCATGTCCTCACGCTTGACAGTCTCTACTTTCTGATCCCGAGGCTGCGGCTCTTTGCCATCCCGATGCAACTTGTCCATTTCCCAACACGGCCGGCAGTTCTGGTCACAGCTGAGGCGCAGGCACGGTGCCGAGAAACCATCAGCTTCGGCCTTGGCCTTCGTATCGCCGAACACCAACGCCTGCTCGGCATGCCCGGGCCTGACATGCAGGCAGTGCTCATCTACGGGCCAAGACATCCGCCTTTGCAGTTCTACCTTCCATCGCGGCTTGCACCAGATTTTCTGGAAACGGCGGACTATCTTTCGAGTTTGGTGTCAATCTTCGAGCCGGGTACAACGTGGGCTGATCCTGACAACCTGGCCTGGATCGCTCAGTTTTTTGTATCCGTGCCGGCGAATACGGCCCTGGCGACGGTGCTCCTACCCTCACCGCACGCTCCTCGAGGGTTCATCCAGCTCTCTCTGCCCCGTGGCTCAGACATGACTCGGCTCAGCCTGCCGGTGACCTCTGGATACCGGTTCGTTTTCCCTGAAAGTGTCAGAGATGGAGCAGTGATTGGACTGCGGCTCGCTACCAGGCCTCTTTCCAATGCGGACAGCTCGCTAGGTACTGCCGGAACCAGCCTGGTGCAACTCTCCTTCCCTGCTCGAAAAAGGCGGCAGATCATCTTTGATAAGGAAGACACCTTTGAGTCCAGCCCTCCGGATGACGCCGTGCGCCTTCCTGTCCGGAGTATTCCTACACCGTTTGGTCGGCGGACCTTCACGAGCAGTCATAAAAGAACCTTGTCCTTATACGACTCTGTCCCTACCCCGACAACACGGCCAACCGGCCCCGCAGTTGGCACAGGTGTTTCTGATGACATGTTCTCCTTCATCTTTAAGGAGCTGCGCTGGAACACACTGCAAAAAGAGTGGCGCCACATTCCCTCTTTGCCATCTGCCACACAGGTTTTCCTTGCGGGGCTGCAGTGGTTTGAAGATCATGAGGTCCCTCAGGCCATGCAAATTTATGTCGACGGCTCTTTTGAGAGTACGGCTGATAACGTCAGGTCTGGTTGGAGTCTCTGTGTGCTCGCACAAGTGCAACAGGAATGGAAATGGGCTGGATTCCTTAGCATCGATACTGGCGCAGGGAACGCTGGTTCCTTCCACGTTCCCATTGTCTCTGCCTTCGACACAGAGCTTGCAGCGCTTGTTCATGCTTTGGCCTGGTGTGTTGCCCAACCCATACCTGCCGCTGTATTTTACGACTCTCAGTCGGCAGGTGCCATCGCTTGCGGCGAAGCTTCCATTCTCCAGTCCAACAATTTGTCCATGGCGGCGTCGGCTCTGTTGCATCTTTTGGTTTTGCAGAAACGTCACCCTGCCTTCCTTCATGTGCGCTCCCACCAAGGGCAGCCGCTCAATGAATTCTGCGATGGAGCGGCCAAGGCAGCAGCACGCCAACTTTTTGCAACCGGGGTTACCGATGCCATTTGCACCGCTCAAGCTCAGAATGTCCTCCCTTGGCTTTGGACCGCCTTGCGTTGTGGACCTTCACTGCCAGCGGGTTGCGAAAACGGTGTGATCAGAGATACCGAGCTGCCTCATTCTGGGCGCAGTTTGGAGGCAGCTCTCCCTCCCAAAGTGACTTTTGAAGCCGAATCTGTTGCTTTTGACAGCCGTTTCGTTACCTACAACTGTCTTTCTCTGCAAGCGACCGCCACTCGAGAAGAACTGGTTGCGCAGCTTCGGCGCCGCAAATGCTGTGTTGTTGGCCTCCAGGAAACTCGACAGAAGCTGGATGGACGCAAGGACAATGAGCACTTCTACGTACTTGCTGGCGACAGCGATCAGGGGCAACTGGGGGTCCAAGCTTGGTTCTCTCGCAAGGAACCCCTCGGTTGGGTGCACGATGAACCACTCCTATGGGACCCTAATGGCTTTAGCATAGTGGTTCAGCGGCCGCGATTACTACTTGCGCTTGCCAAGGCTGGCAGCCTGCGATTCGCAGTCGTTGTTGCTCACAGCCCCACTGCCAAGGAAGTCGCACAGGTTCGAAGATTTTGGTGGCAGGAGCTCTCTGCTACGCTCCGTCGAGCCCCTCCGGCTTACGTCCCGCTGGTTTTCATCGATGCCAACGCTGACCTTGCTGAGGGATCCTCCGGGGTTGACTCGAATGCCGCTCTATTTCGTGAATTCCTTGCAGAGCATCATTTGATGCATTCTGGCAACCGTGATTCTCACAATGAGACCTTTGTGTCTTGGCGGAGCCCCCTCGGGGCTGAGCGATGCATTGACTATGTCTGTGTTCCAAGGGAGCTTGGAGAAGGAATGAAGGTCGAGGGGCCCATCAACAATTTCCCGAGTTTGGTCGAGCATGATCATCGACCCATCTCCGTCCGGTGCACGTGGAATACCGCTGCCAAAGTCTCCCAGCGACCGGTTCCGCGCGACTTCTCGTTCCTGTCACAACCTGCAGGCAAGGCTCACCTTCGCAGCCTGTACATGAGCATGCCGGCAATTCCATGGGAGGTTGATGTTGACACTCACCTTGAAAGTATCCACCAGCACATCTCCCATGGTCTGCAGACATTCTGCCCGCCACTGCCCAAGCAAGCACGGAATCCAGTCACATCCCCTACGACTTGGGCTCTCATCAGACATCGCAGGGGCCTACGGCGTGAGTTGCACATGGCAAACCATCACAGTCGCCTGAGATTCTTAGGAGCTTGTTTCGCGGCATGGAGAGGCCGGCAAACTCAGCTGATTGGCGACGAACATCTGCGCCAGCTTGATCTTGGAGACCTGGCCATGCAGGTCAAGGCTCTGAATCGTCTCATTCGCAGCTGGGCCAAGCACGATGCTGCTGAGGCTACCCGCAAGATTTTTGCTGAGGCGCAGGCGCAAGGACCTGAGTCGCTACACAGGCTGCTCCGACAGGTTACAAAGGTTGGCAGACGATATCGAAAACCGTCACTGGCACCTGCTCTTTGCGACGCCTCAGGTCAGATACTGGCAGATTCCACTCGCCAACTTGGCCTGCACTTTGCAAAGGCCGAAAGAGCCGACCTTGTAGATCCTTCGTCGATCCTCACGACGTCTCTCCCTCCCGTGAAGGACACTCTGGATGTGGTTCCTGAGCTCAGTCTTCCTGGACTTGCCCATGCATTTGGCCGACTTGCCAAACGCAAAGCCACTGGGCTTTCGGGAGTGCCAGCTGAAGCGCTGGCTGCTCTGCCAGTCGACGCGGCTGGATGCTTCTCGCCGCTACTTCTGAAAGTACAATTGCGTGGGCAGTCGCCGGCGTTGTGGCGCGGCGGACTTGCTGTGCCGATTCCTAAACCATGCAAGAATCCGTCGGATGTCTCCGCATGGCGATCGATTATCTTGCTTGAGGCGAGCGCTAAGGGGGTTGCCCGCGCCTTGCGGCCATGTCTTCTTCGGAGTTTTGAGAGGCTTAGGGTTGAAGGACAGGGAGGCAGCAGACCACATCTTCCGATTCAAATCCCTATGGCAATTTGCCGTGGCTTCCTCCGGGCCCTCAGGCAATGCTCTCAATCAGGAGGGATCGTCTTTATTGACGGTCAAGCCGCCTTTTATTCAACCCTGCGACAATTGCTTACTGGCCGCACGGGCCTCGAGAGCGCGGACTACCTCGACCACATCGCCAGCCTCTGCTTTTCTACTGAGGAAGAGCGAACAAGATTTGTTGCGCAAGCTGCGGCTCCGGGACTCCTTGCCTCTACGGAAACACCAGAAGCCGTGCGCAGAGTGCTCATCTCCAGCTTTGAAGGGTCATGGTTCGCCATGGGCCAGGACCAACTTGACGTGTTTCACACCAAGACTGGCACGTTACCTGGCGCCCCTTTGGCGGACCTGACTTTTCAGATGATCTTCAGTCAGGCTCTGAAAAGCTTGCAAGCTCGTCTGTCGGACGCTGGCATTGCTGCGCAGCTTGAACTCCGCACCAAGGTGCCTTTTCGCTTGCCATCGCCAACGTGGATGGACGATTTAGCAGTGCCTGTGATCGCTCCAACTGCTGCCGATGTTGTGCCTGTCGCTGGACATATTGTTGAAATTGTGGCGGAAGAATTGTCCAGCATCGGCATTCAAGTGAATATGGGGGTTGGCAAGTCTGAGCTGGTGCCCTACTTTGTTGGCCCCCACAGCAAGGTTGCCAAACATCGATGGCTCTGCACGGAAAACGCCTCTTTTCCTGTCCGGCTTCCCGGCCACATGGAGAGCCGAATGACGATTGCTCCGACTTAC
This sequence comes from Symbiodinium sp. CCMP2592, assembly GCA_905221615.1. Taxonomy (NCBI): domain Eukaryota; class Dinophyceae; order Suessiales; family Symbiodiniaceae; genus Symbiodinium; species Symbiodinium sp. CCMP2592. The sequence continues at coordinate 1,695,975 of CAJNDT010002446.1, forward strand.
ATTCACTTAGGCTCCGTCCTTGCGGCCCAAGCTGGCGACTTGGAAGATGTCAAACGCAGACGCCTATTGGCTCGGGAGATGATGAGGGCCCAGATGCGGATTTATCGCAACCCTTATCTGCTACCGGCAGAAAAACGTCGGGTCTTTTTGGCGGCCCCTCTTGCGCGTTTTCAACATGGTGCAGGCCTTTGGGAACTCGCCCGTCCAACGGAAGCCGAGACTTACCATGCTGCATATATGGAATTTGTCCGCAGGATCTGTCGGCCACTCACTGCGACTTCTTCGCATGGCATGCCAGATGATGATGTTTGCACCATCACTGGGGTCTTGACCAGCTCGGAGGCTAGAACTGCCACTCTTTGCCGTCACGCGGCATGGCTTTGTGCTGAGCCTTCGTCAGCCATCCATGAGATGTGGTTCACCTCAGGAAAGTGGCGAGATGAAACTTGCCAGGCTGTCCAAACCTGTGCCGAGGCTGCTGGACAGCCCTCCCACAGCGCGTGGTCTCGTTGCCAGAGCGAGCCTCGACTTGGCAAACTTTGGGCACGTGCCTTCACTAAGGCCTGCCTTCGCACCCGCGAGAAGCATCAGGAACGGCTCTTGCGGGAATGGCAAGGTTTCGAGCAGGCCAGACGGGCAGGTTGGATGTTTTTCCATGTTGACCAGAGCAAGCTCGCGGCCACTCGCTCCTTCCCCTGTGACTGTTGCCATGCCACTTTCAGCAATGCAGCTGCAAGAGCATCCCACAGACGCGCTAAGCATGGACTGGCAGCCAGAGCGGATGCCGTTGCAAATGGCACCTTTTGTGCTGTCTGCAATGTGGAATTCTGGTCGACTCGCAGACTCAAGATGCACCTTCGTAAATCCCCGACCTGTTTGAGTGTCACTGAGGCTTCGGACATCGGTCGTGGTCCTGAGGTTCGCTCCTTGTTGTCGTTTGCATGGCCTCCGGCTGCCAGAGTCGCTGGCCCTCAACCGTTCTGGGCGACCAGGAGACCTTCCCTTCCAGCCGTCCGAGACAACCTCGCGGCTGACAGCCTTGTCTGGCCATCCCTGCCGTCCGCTACCAATAAGAGCTCTGGGGCTCTTCAGGGTTTCGCTAAGCAGGTGATAGAGTTTGTTGTCAGGCACCAGCTGAGCGAGGAGGACACTCCAGTTTCCTACCTTAGCTCCAATTTTGAGCCGGCTCAAATAGCGCGGAGCGCTATTGCGGCAGCGGTTTTTATCCTTGCGCAGAGCGCAGGAGTAAGGACCATCGGTCAGTGGCGAGTTCAGGCCGCCGGAGACAGATGCGTCTTCCAACCGCTTGAAACCCCGCAGATCGAAGCATTGCCTGTTGCTTGGCGGGCTTTTGCTACAGACTGACCGATCTGCCTTTTTTGATGTGAGTTTGCATGCTGTGTGCACTCGAGAGGGTCCCAACAGCCTACGGAAAAAAAACCCTAAACCTTAAACCCTGAACCCCTATTCTAATTACTAAGGCCCCCATGTTTTGGTTTATAACGGGAGGGGATCGAGGGTTCAGGTTCAGGCTTTGTGCGGTGTAGGGACTTAGAGGGCTGAACAAGTAATTATAGGATCCTTAAGGGGGGGTGGTTCAAGGGGGGAGGGTACTAGGGAGCTTTGGGGAACCTTAGGGAAGCTTAGGGAGTATTGGGGAATAATGGGGATTACTAGGTTACCTACCCCCCTTGGACCACCCCCCCTTAAGGACATCCTAAAGTAAGGGTTCAGGGCTTAGGGTTTAGGGGGTTTGAGGGGTTTTGGGTTCAGGGCTTAGGGTTTAGGGGGTTTTAGGGGTTTTGGGTTCAGGGCTTAGGGTTTAGGGGGTTTTATGGGGTTTTGGGTTCAGGGCTTAGGGTTTAGGGGGTTTTAGGGGTTTTGGGTTCAGGGCTTAGGGTTTAGGGGGTTTGAGGGGTTTTGGGTTCAGGGCTTAGGGTTTAGGGGGTTTTGAGGGGTTTTGGGTTCAGGGCTTAGGGTTTAGGGGGTTTGAGGGGTTTTGGGTTCAGGGCTTAGGGTTTAGGGGGTTTTAGGGGTTTTGGGTTCAGGGCTTAGGGTTTAGGGGGTTTTAGGGGTTTTGGGTTCAGGGCTTAGGGTTTAGGGGGTTTGAGGGGTTTTGGGTTCAGGGCTTAGGGTTTAGGGGGTTTTAGGGGTTTTGGGTTCAGGGCTTAGGGTTTAGGGGGTTTTAGGGGTTTTGGGTTCAGGGCTTAGGGTTTAGGGGGTTTTAGGGGTTTTGGGTTCAGGGCTTAGGGTTTAGGGGGTTTGAGGGGTTTTGGGTTCAGGGCTTAGGGTTTAGGGGGTTTTAGGGGTTTTGGGTTCAGGGCTTAGGGTTTAGGGGGTTTTAGGGGTTTTGGGTTCAGGGCTTAGGGTTTAGGGGGTTTTAGGGGTTTTGGGTTCAGGGCTTAGGGTTTAGGGGGTTTTAGGGGTTTTGGGTTCAGGGCTTAGGGTTTAGGGGTTTTGGGTTCAGGGCTTAGGGTTTAGGGGGTTTTAGGGGTTTTGGGTTCAGGGCTTAGGGTTTAGGGGGTTTGAGGGGTTTTGGGTTCAGGGCTTAGGGTTTAGGGGGTTTTAGGGGTTTTGGGTTCAGGGCTTAGGGTTTAGGGGGTTTGAGGGGTTTTGGGTTCAGGGCTTAGGGTTTAGGGGGTTTTAGGGGTTTTGGGTTCAGGGCTTAGGGTTTAGGGGGTTTTAGGGGTTTTGGGTTCAGGGCTTAGGGTTTAGGGGGTTTGAGGGGTTTTGGGTTCAGGGCTTAGGGTTTAGGGGGTTTTAGGGGTTTTGGGTTCAGGGCTTAGGGTTTAGGGGGTTTTAGGGGTTTTGGGTTCAGGGCTTAGGGTTTAGGGGGTTTTAGGGGTTTTGGGTTCAGGGCTTAGGGTTTAGGGGGTTTTAGGGGTTTTGGGTTCAGGGCTTAGGGTTTAGGGGGTTTTAGGGGTTTTGGGTTCAGGGCTTAGGGTTTAGGGGGTTTTAGGGGTTTTGGGTTCAGGGCTTAGGGTTTAGGGGGTTTTAGGGGTTTTGGGTTCAGGGCTTAGGGTTTAGGGGGTTTTTGGGGTTTTGGGTTCAGGGCTTAGGGTTTAGGGGGTTTTAGGGGTTTTGGGTTCAGGGCTTAGGGTTTAGGGGGTTTTAGGGGTTTTGGGTTCAGGGCTTAGGGTTTAGGGGGTTTTAGGGGTTTTGGGTTCAGGGCTTAGGGTTTAGGGGGTTTTTGGGGTTTTGGGTTCAGGGCTTAGGGTTTAGGGGGTTTTTGGGGTTTTGGGTTTGTAGTTTTGCATCGCAGCTTGCGTAGGAGTTTGTATGGTCGTGTACAGTCATCATGTTGTGTACTATATACCGCTGACTATTGTGCCCAAGCCCTCTGAGTAAAAGGTTAGCGCGACCGCTCATGGCTTAACGGTTTTGGTGTATTCTATAGGTTATCAGCCGTATTCGCTGACTTTGTCTCCGTGGTATTCTTACACTGGTATTCACACTGGTACATGAGTACTTCGCCCTCTCTGCTCACTACTGAGAAGGGAGAAACAACTGAAGTATCATCGGACGAGATGGACGACGAAACAAGAGATCGACTGCTTGATGAACAACTCACAGCAGCTGGCGCGGGCCCTATGGCATCGAGCTCAGGATCCCAAGCACTTGATAGGATCTTCGGCCCAGTGGGTCCTACCCTATCTCCATTTGTCTCAAATCCAACGGTCGACATCTCAAACGTGCAGTATACCTTGTACAATGTTGTGAACCAGGGTGAAACAGCCGAACAGCAAAGAATGGCAATAGAGCGAACGGAGGCAGATGCTGAAAGAAGACACGCAAGCATTCTGAACCAACAATCGCATGATAATCTTGTGAGAATGGCTGGCATGGCTGAACAGGCCGAGCGCCTTCATGAGGTGAAGATGGCAGAATGCGAAGCACAGTTTGCGGAATTTGAGTTCAACGCATCCCAAAGGGAAAAGTTTTTGTTGAACGAAGTTGCAACATGCAGGAATGAAATGAACATTCTGGAATCAATTTTCCAACAACGACATCAGTCGGAAATCGCTAAGCTCAGAACCACTCTGATTGCTGAGAGCGAACGCAACAAAGCACAACATCTTGACTTTCTTGGAATCCGATTCAAACAAGTCCTTGAAGAAACCGAAGCGAGTATGGAACGGCGTTTCATTACTGAAATCGCCGAAATGAGTGCACAAAACGACAGACTGCAGGATGAACTGGCTGCCGCAGAACGAGCCTTAAGAATGGAAGCCAATGCGGACGAAGCGGGCAAACAATATGCCACGCCGAAGCCAGGACCTAATCCTACTATCCCGTTCTCCAATCCATTTGAGATTCCCGAGAACATGAAGGACATCTTCGGAAGAACGCCGCAAGCTCAGGAACCTCCGCAAGGAACTTCTGTACCACCTGGGTTTGAGAACAGAGAGCCACAAAAGGAAAAGTCTCCTAAAGCTGCCCAAACTGGTAAGCCGGCGACTGTTGATCCAGACGGGGTTCCACATGTTGATTTCGGAGCTGAGGCATTGATTAGGGCAGCACGCTTGCTTACCCCTAAGACCGAAGAGGAAGAGGGCAAACCAAAGGTGAAAGAAGCCGAAAGCATCAAGCTTCCCGATTACCCTAATCCAGAGACCTACCGATCGTGGCGGATCTCGGTCCGCGAGATTGTGCGGGCTGCGAGCGATCGCCCGGATGAGGCATTTCGCTGGGTGCAGGAAGTATATGATAAAGAGGCTACCCTCAAGTCCTTACATGACACTGGGAAATTCTTAACATTGGACACGAAGTTGTTGGCTGCACTTACCAGAGTCGCTAGAGGAGAGATTTCAAGGCAAGTCCTAAACTTCAAGGAAACAGAGGCCACAGGAGGACGTGCCGTCAGGGGAAGACAAGTATTGTGGATGTTTCACCAACACTTTAAGACTAATGAAGAAGTCGGAAGCCTCTATAGCGTAGAGGACCTTTTAAAAGTGAAGTTGGTTGGGGACGACTTGGCTACCTTCCTTTACAACTTCGAGTCGGTGATTGCTGGAATGAGTCATGTTCCGGATGAGGTTACTTTGAGGGACATTTTGCTGAGGGAAATTCGGAAATCCCACCACATCAAGTACGATCTTCAGCTGTACGACAGGGCAAAAGAAGGAAACCCCGTACACACGTATGAATTCCTCGTCAATGCCATTAGGGAGCATCTGACTAGAGAGCGTATGCGCAAGAATCGTGATCGCATCGCTAAGTCGCATGGCGATAGATACGGGGCCCCAGCGTACGGATCTGAACGTCGCCCCTCTTCGCGAGGAGGCCGTGGAAGAAGCATGTCCCGAAGTAGCTCAAAATCCAGAACAAGCAGCAAAGGATCGAGCCAACGAACACCGCCTAGATCTCAGAGTCCCAAAACACAACAGGTTTGTTACGACTTCCAGAAAGGGAAATGCACAAGAGGCGACAAGTGTAAGTTTCTCCACAAACCAAAGTCAAGATCCCCAAGTCCTCATCGAACGCCTCAGAAGAAGATCAACGCGATTTGCACCTTTTGGAAGAAAGGTAAGTGCAACAAAGGCAAAGACTGTAGGTTCCTGCATCAAGATAAGCCCAATCCAACTGACGCCGCTCCTACCGAGCAGGCCGCCCCTGCGAAGAACGATGAAAAGCCTAGGAGCCCGACCCCGGATCCTAAAGCAAAGAAGGAAAAGAAACACAGGGGCAGGTCCAAGAGCAAGGAAAAGTCTGGCGGACGCACGGCAGCTTGTTGAATTTCGTATGCGCTGGCAGCTGTGCCCAATGGGCAAGGCGTTAAGGGTGATGCTTCAGGAACGTTCAAGAAACTAAGGTTCAAGGAGAAGCCAAGCATTCGGGAGATTCCATTGGATGGTAAGGGTAAGAAGCATAGGACCAAACCGCGAACTTTCGAAGTTTGTTACTTGGATGCTGAAAGTTGCCCAAAGCCTCCAGTTCAGGACCTAAGCACGGCCATAAGAACAGCGAACGAGCTTGCCAGGATCATGTCCTGTATGCTCAATGGGATTGAAAGCCACTGTGAGTACGAGTGCACAGATGACTGCGAAGAGGGTGAGATCCCAGTTGCAGTGTTGAAGTGCGAGCTGTGTTCTAGCGTTGAAAGAACAGCATGCTCTAGCTTTAATGCGGGATTAGAATTCCTCGCCGATACTGGCAGTGAAGAAGATCTGATCAGTAGGCACGATCACTCTATCTACTATCCAGAGGCTCCCATCGAAAACGCTAGTAGGCCGGTCAACTTGATTACAGCTAACGGTCCAGTTCAGGGAATCAAGTCAACCAACATCCCGATGCCTGAACTGAAGCAAAACATTGAGTGCTATCTACTGGAAAGCACGCCACCGGTTTGTTCTGTTGGGAGAAGATGCATGGACGATGGATATGATTTCCATTGGCCTGCGGGCAAGGTTCCATACTTCATAGCTCCCGACGGTAAGGTCATCAAGTGTAAGATGAAGGGTAGAGTCCCAGTGATCTCGAATGATGACTCGGTAGCGAGCCCAGCAAGTGCTGATGATTCCCAGAAATCTGCTGGAACTCAGGTGTTTAACGCCGGTACAGTCAAGGTTGAACTGGCGGCACCTGCGGAGGACGAGTCTTCGGGTTTCCAGTAGAAAGCCGTCCGAGAGGACCGGCCGGGGATGAAAGAGTCGTTCATAGCGACTCCGAAATAGAAGAAGCAATCAATGCCGCACCACCAATTGCAATCAAGCCTAAAGATTTAGCCAAGCCAGGTTGGATCACTAG